>CM021101.1:596305997-596344065 GCA_007115665.2 Sequoiadendron giganteum | reverse complement strand
CCTCTCTCCCTTCCTCCCTCCCTCTCACCCCTCCCTCCCTTCCTCCCTCTCCCTCCCTCCCTCACTCTCCCTTTTTATCTCTCTCTCTCACACTCTTCCTCTCTCCCTCTCCCTCTCCCTCCCTCACTCTCCCTCCCTCCCTCCCTCCCTATATCTCTTTCTCTCTCTCACTCTATCTTCTCTCCCATTCTCTATTTCTTTCTCCCACTCTCCCCTTCTCCTACTCTCCCACTCTCTTTCTCCCACTCTCCCCATCTCTCCCTCTCTCCCTCCCTCTCTATCTCCATATTTCCCACTATCTCTTTCTCCCCCTCTCCCTCTCCCTCCCTCTCTCCCTCTTTCTCCTCCTCCTCCCTCCCTCTCTCTCCCTTATTTCTCTCCAACTCTCTCTTTTCTCTCTCCCACTCTTCCTATCTCCCTCTCCTCCCCCTCCCTCCTCATTTCTCTCCAACTCTCTCTTTTCTCTTCCCACCCCTCCCTCCCTCCTCCTCCCTCCCTCCCTCCCTCCCCTCCCCCTCTCTCTCTCTCTCTCTCTCTCTCTCTCTCTCTCTCCTATTTTTCCCACCTCACCCCATTCTCCCTCCCTGTTCATTTCCATCTCTCCCACCATCTCTTTCTAACCCTTTCCATCTCCCTCCCTCTCCCCCTCTCCCTCCCTTCCTCCCTCCCTCCCTCTCTCTCCCTCTCTCTCTCTCTCACACACACACACACACTCACCTCTATCTCCTCTACTATAAGGGTGCAAGGGAGAGATATAGAATTAGGATAGATGGTATAGATAAAGAGGGAGAAAATAAATATATTAAGAAAATCATATTTCATGTAACGTGTGCACATTTTGAAGAAGTAGAGATGTTACCATTTTAGGAAGAAATAATGTGCTCACCTTATAACGTGAGCATGTTTTTAATTCCACTAAAAAAGGTAACAAAATACAATATACCCACAATGTCAAGTCCCACAGTCTACATATTCTCTTGGTTTTGCACATGCTCTGACAAAAAGTAGCTGTTTGATGATGTTGTGAAGTGTGCAATCATGTTTTTCACATTACATCACCTTTTCCATGATCTTTCTATCTCCTTTGCATGAAATAGAATATTTTTCATGTTGAAAGACATATAATATCAATTGAAGTTTGGAGGGGAACAAGCTTTGAACAAGTAAAATTGTTGTGGAGTTTGAAGAAAGAAGAAGTTAAGGTTACATAATTGGGTTGAGCTCCTCCATTTGAAAGTCTGGTTTTTTAGTTATGTGAAGTCTTTACACATTTTCTTTCATTCTATGATGGTTTGCTTCCATTTTTGTTTGTCATTATAACCTTAAGTTGTCAATGCACATTTTAATTTACACAATTATATGTGCACTTTCCAGTTACCATTTTAAACTTGATGTAGACCATCTACAAGGATCCACAAATCATCAAGGGTACTTTTGATCCTAACTTGAATTGAAGAAGATCAACAAATAAAACTCAATCTTCTTTTCATCAAAATCCTTCAATTTCACTTGATTTCATATTTCGACAAAACATTATAACTTTTTTTCAACTCTTTGTCAGACTCAAAAAACATATTAACCATGATAAAACTGATTGTAACATAGCATAAATCTGATTAGAAACTCATAACCATTCAATTCGTTCATGATTCACTAATTCAAGAACTGAATGTTGCAACTTACATGGAAAAATAACAACAAATCATGGAAGCTAACTACCAACCTTTATCTAGACATCCAAGATAGTATAATCAACATCTTAATGATTGAAATAAACCAAATATGCATTCCAAATATCTAACCAAAATTCATCCTTTGAGCATGCTTACCCTTGCAGTATTCGAAACACTGGTGTAGGGGCACCTACAACCATGTTTCGAAATATCCTTTAGTGACAATATGTCTTAAGGTCTTTGGGTGAGTTAAATATTTTTTAGATGCTTTTTCATATATTTTATTGAAAATAAGGTCTAAGTAGACCAATATTTCATGTATTTTGTGATTTTATGATTTTGGTGATCAAATGTGCAAGCATGCACTCTTGCTTCAAACATTTGTCAATTTTTCCATATAATCTTTGAAGGAAAATTATTCAAATTGTAAATGGAAGTGAAAGATAAGAGACTAGAAGTTTTATTAAGGATGAAATAAAGGTGGTTGTGTGGTCTTAGGTGTCTTGGACAGAAAAATTACATAATGTAACTGCTTATTTAGCAAAAAATGTCAATGTTAGTAATCTTTAATATAAATGAGGGTCTTGGTAGTTAACAAGTGGTTATAGGTTGGTAGTTAATAGGTGGTTATAGGTTGGTAGCTAATATGTGGTTATAGGCTACACCCTAATAATTCCTTGAAAATCTTCAAAATAGCTAATTATAATCAACTAGGCTCCTCAAAACATCAACCAATGATTATGTCATTCACATGTTGTCTTAAATCTTCCATAATGACACCATTATTTACAAACACAAACTATAATTTTTAAGGCACAACCAAACCGTTATTTTCTTAAGAAATATTTTTTTTAAGTTAGTACAACAAAAATGAAACCTTTCAAAAGTCTACCCTTACAAACAAACTCAGTTCCTTTGTTGACTATCCACATTACTAGTAGCCAAGCATCTGAAAATTGTCACATGTATCTCTCAAACCATGGACACACTTCAGAATGTGATACTCATTTTGGAAACCCATTTCCATCATACAAAACATATTACAAGATGGATTTTAATTCATTTCAGAGAAAATGATTGTAAACTACTTGTTTCAGTCTGAGAATAAACCTAACTAAGCCTTAGTACAAATAGGGGTTATTGGTTTTGCTACCCCCAACACCAAAACCTCATAACCAATACATAAAATACCTTTAATTTGACCTACCAAAGCTTATAAGTCCATTATAAGTTCATTTTCAAACACATTTCCATAAACCCTAAGCTCTAAGCTTCACAATTCCCTGTTTTACTAGTCTAAACACAGTTTTGCAGTCAAGAAAAATTCTTTTCTTCACACCTTAGTCCTCACCATATGATTGGTAACCTTTGAAATATTAAATTAAATGACACAATGATTTTTTACACCAAAATTGAGAACTTTCACTTAGTAGAATGGGAGAAACACAATTTCTCAAGTTCACTATTTACCCTAATAGATGGTTTGGCAATTTTACAGAAAAATTGTGATATCTTACTCAAGCGTTAAAAAAATGCATCAAAAAAAATGTTTGTGGGATGTGATTGAGTGTGAAAAAACCTAAAAAAATCCAACTAAGAATTCCTACCCGCACAAATTCATACAAGAGCCAGAAATAGTGAAATTCTAAAGAAAACACAAATAAATGGTATGTTTATTCATTCAAAATTAGATATTCAATCACGGTCCAAAATTTTCCAAATGTATACGAGGCCTTATAAATTCATTAGATTCATTTATTATCAACTTACAAGTTCCTCCAAGCGAAAATAATCCCATATAACTTTTCACCTTCCCTATTTCACAATTTTTGTAACTTTTTCAAAATTTTGTATTTGTGCAACTTTTGCAAATAGTGACAACTTTACAAAATACACATAGGAATTAAAAATTAAACCTCCTAATTATTCCCATGCATGGAAAATGTATTTAATGACCCTCTTACAACATGGTGATACCCAAACTTGAATCAAATTTCAAAATGGAAGCATAGATTGTCAAGGTGCTCCTGCACCATAAACTTATCAAACACTCACAATGCCATTACACTCATTATGATTGTAAATTACATGATATTTATCTTATTTCCATTCAAAATAAACTCCCCCAACATATCTAACTCTTTTTTTAACTTCTGAACTAACTTATCTCTTCACAACTTTTCCAAAAGCTGTAATTTTTTGCAAATGTCCATGCTTCCATTTTGAGCCTATCTTGCAATCATGGCATGCCACGTTACCACTTTCCTTTAAAGAATTATGCACTGAAAAAAATCAAGTCACATTTTTCTATGCTAGGTTAAATTTTGTACAGGATGATTGTAAGTATTATTTAAATGAAGCCTTGAATGACATATATTTTTCAATTAACTTGAATGGATAGATTTTTTAGGAACTAATATTTGTCTCATTACCATGGTATAGATAAAATTATCCACCATGTTAAAGAAAAATACAAAGAGGAAAATAACAGACGAAGAGAATGGAACCTTCAAATAAAATGAGATTTTAGGTGGCGACATATTGTCAAAAGAATAAATTGGAAATGATTGACGAAAACAAGCCAATTGAAGAGGAACCTCAACTGTCAAAAAAAGAATGGGAATTGGCAGCACAAAAGGCATGAATGTGAAAGCATCATCATAAGAAAAATTCAGATATCACAATTGGAGACACACCCTCTATGGCAAGTGAATATGAAGGGACACCATTAAGCACAAGCGGATATAGGGTTACACCATCTAGAAAAAGTGAATATGGACGGACACCATGTACTACAAGTGAATATGGAGGGACACCATCTACCTCAAGTGAATATTGTTGGACACCATCCAACACATTTCAAGTTGAGAGTACATCATCACTCGGATTTAACGAAGATGGTATGTCATCATCCCCATGTGAACCTCAAGGTATGTGTTCTTCTCCACCCTTAATCAAACATACACAATCTAGCCCACCTCAATTAAATATTGATGAAATTCCTAATGTTGTGATGTATGTACCTAGGAGAACACCACCTAAAATTTTGCGTAGAAAGCCAAAGTATTTGATTAATATTGATGATGAGATTTTGCAGCACATGGAAGGTAAGATTTCAACACACACTTGTAGAAAATATGCTAATAAGATTTGGGAATGATTCTTTGAAAGGCTAAATGAGATTGTAAGATGTCAACTATTTGTTGAAATGATACAGGGTGTAAAGTATAGGAACATCATGAAGAATATTGGGTTGAGAACATCGAATACATCAAGTGAAGACACTATTGTGAAGAATCTAATGGATTCTTATGAGAGTGTGGGTAATGCCTCACGCTCTAAAGATAGTAATGTCACCCGAGGTGTCATTACATCGACTTTGGTAAGATGTCAAACAAAGAGAGCTTGTCTCATTAAAAAGATGAGTGAACAAATGGGAATTAGTAGAAATTTTTTATCAAAAGCCATTCAAAGGCGACAGAGAATTGAGGGCAATGATTCAAATGAATTATGGGAATTCTCAAGGAGACTGTCACATAAAGATAAAGAAGTTGTCGAAGCCTTGAGAACACTAGTTGAAGAGTATTGGAAGAATAACACAAGGCCATCTCTGAATCAAATGTATATGGTAATAAGGAGAATCGATAGTCAGAATCGTGAGCCACATCGAAAGTAGTTTTTGGATATGACTCAAACCCAATTTTTTTGAAAATTTGAAAACGATTATCCTCAAATGAGTATTTCTCAAAGATTACTTTAAATTCTTAAACATTTTTATGTCAAGATAAATCACACACACACTACTTGTAGACTACATATTGATTTTTTGAACCATTATGATGATTATCATTCTATATGTGTAGATTTGCATACTAATGATGTTTTGTAGGATTGTGGCATATAATCCCCACCAAAATCTTCAAGAGAGTTCTTATCAAAAAATTTATGTGAAATAGAGGATGGCCAAATATTTTACAGGACATCATGTTTGGATGGCTCATGTGAGCATTGCGATGGCTTCCAACGTATGCCAGTATGTCAACATATGGAAAGCACAGATGAGGTGGGACAAAAACAAGTAGATTTCAGGAAGTATAAAATAGTGGCATATGCTACAAAAGATAGGTCTAAAGAAAAAAATGTTTGATTTGGTTATTCAAAAGATTCCATTGTACCAGTTTATGTCCATGTTTCATGAAAATATACTATCTAAGTATGCAATGCATACCCATAGGGCCCAATGGTTGGACACGCAATTCAAGCTATGCAAGGACACCTTTCCAATTGGAAGCATAGTATCAATGGTTGACTTTGCGGAGAACTAAAGTCTACAACCACAACATGAGGTGCATTCATAGTATTATAACTCCACATAGGTTTTGATATTTGTGCACATAACATTCATTCATGCATCTAATAGTATAGATGACCAAAGGAAGGCATTAACGGAGTACCACTTTTACATTAGTGATGATCACACACATTCTCTAGAGTTCATGCAAGGTTTCTTCCAGATGTTCTACAATGGTTTGGCTTAGAGGGGCATAGAATATGATCGACATATAATATGGTATGATAACTATGCAACACAGTTCCAGAACTCATGCATGTTCTACTAGTTTTGCAGGATGCATTTCATTATAGGTGTTCAACATATGTGTAACTTTTTGTGAGGCTGGACATGGAAAGGGGGAGCATGATGGTGTAGGAGAATGTGTGAAAAAATCATCAGCATGAGAAGAGTTAAAGTATAAAGAGAGTACAAAGTTGATAGATGCAAAATCAATCAACGATTGGTGTAATGCTTCGATGGGTCAAAGTAATGAAGGTACATCTTTAGTTCATATTTTTTTCATTGATGCGTGATACTATCATTGCACCAGATGAATATTGTTGTACAGTAATAGGATCAAGTGAGGTACACTCTTTCATTAGCTCAAATGCAGTTTGATGGAGTATTGATACACGAAAGATGGCAAGCTTTTTTTCTTCATGTACAATGCAAGCCTAGAATGATTGTGAGTCAGGGGAGTGGGTTGACAAATGGTTGACAAGTTATCCTAGCCCACTTCACACGTATGGCCCTCTAAAGACATTGGAATTGACATAGATGGAATTATTAGTCAACTTTGACCAAGTATCAAATCTAGTTCAACTAGGTGATATATCTACTTGCTTATTTGATTAAATTCCATATTTTATCTTACTTTGTATTGTATTCGTAATGTTGATAAATTTCAAGATATTTTTTGCACATATCAATGCACAGCATATTTATGCAGTTATTGCAGATGAAGACAATGAAGAGGGAATACACTATTACTTGTGTCATTGTGTTGAGGCCAAAAATAAATTGCAGGCCCCAATTATAGATGGAGAAAACATCGAATACCCTAGAGGCTCAGTTGTGGTTACTGGAACATGGCTTAGAAGGTACCCACATTCAAGTTTTAAACATTGGCTATTTCAGAACTTTGACATGCATCGTAAGATTCTTCATTACTCGAACCTTGTTGTGGCATCCAATATTTGTTTGACCAAATATGGGGGTAGAACATTGAACAAGACCTTATGGAAGGTTTATGAGTCTAACCATGAGGCAATACTTGACACAATAAAGAGTAGAACAGACCCATATGGTTTCTTGGATTGATTTGTAAGTATATGCACATTGGTTCTTATTAATTTATACTTGTATGCACATTAATTTTTTTTATTCCAATACTATCATCTTACTTTACTTTGCGTATTTGTATGTAACATACTAAATATTGATTGGTGTCCTTTTGCAAAAAATATAGATATGTGAGCCATCCAAGAGAATGTTAGCCAAAAAAAGCAATGAAACATCCTTATTTTGATGATCTTGAAAAATATCAATCATCATTTTAAGCCATTACAAAAGTGTGTACAAAGCTTGGTGAGGGAATTTCAAGTTATTCATTTGAAGGTAACCTTATCCTGAGCAACTATAATGTAGACATTATAAGAGCATCTAAAATTTCAACTTACTCTATTCATGAGAGGTGTTGTCTGCAATAGGTATGTTGGAATTCCTAGTGAAGATGTATGACTAGGAGTGACTAAGTTGTGAGACCTGCATGCCTATCTGTAAGTGCCTTCCATCTATTTTTATTTCATTTCCATTTTGGATTCTCTTTCTTTTTCTCTTTTACTTTGTGTATTTGTAACTAAACTACTAAAAATTGATTGATCTCTCGTTGCAGAAAATGCTAATTTATGAGCCATCAAGGAGAATCTCAGCCAAAAAAGAAATGTAACATACTTATTTTGATGATCTTGACAAATATCAATTTTTATTTCAAGCCATTATAAAAGAGCGTGTGAATCTTAGAGAGGGAATCTCAAGTTACTCGATTCAAGTTAACCTCATAATGAGCACCTATGATGTAGACATTTAAAGAGAATCTTGAATGTATGAGTGACATTGTAAAAGATCTATGAGAACGAAGGACCTAAGGCATTGTAATGAAATTTACTTACATAATGAGATTTATTCAAATATTGTATTATTGGAGTTCATGTTTGGTGCAGTAGCACCTTGTTCTGTAAATGCCTTCAATAGGAAAATATGAAAATTTGAATTTTGAAATGCAAACAATGTGAAAAAGGTCATGTAAAGGTCATGTGTAATGTATTAAAAGTCTCAAAGACGTAATTAGGTGATTAGAGAAGTGATATAAATCATGTAAGGTCGAATTAGGATGTTTTAGGTGTGCGTGTGTTCATTTGTGTAGGGGAATTCAAGAAACAAAGGTGGAGTTGTTGCTAAAGGGTTTTATGATGAATTTTGAAATGAAAAGAGTGGCTCCAAGTGGTTTTTTGAGGAGATCTTCTCAAATGATTTCACAAAAAAATGACTGATCTAGATAGCTATTATTGAGTTACAACACATACTTCAAAATCAACAATGAGTATCTTGGAACAAGTGCATCAAAAATGACCTTCTTCGTTGTCCTCATTAGGCTAACTAGGCCTAATTTACAAAGGAAAATACCTTTAAACATTCAAGAACCCCCTTAGCTTTTTGGGGCAGAAATTATCATGTATCCAAACCCTCATATCCACAATTTCTCTCAAGACAAACTCACTCCACCATGCCAAACGAAAACCCTTATTTTATGCTAGTATAAGGAGGGTTTATTGAAAGGAATTGTTCCACACCTTACCAAAACATGCCACTACATCAGACCTTCTTAAAATAACCTACCCAAACTCAAAATAGAATCACCCAACCTCTACATACAATATTTTATCAAACCCTAGGGTGAAACCTCATTTTTTATGCCCCTTTCCATCAAAATCTACAAGGGCAGCAACACAAACCCCATGAAAATTATTCCATTTCATTTAGAAATTTCTCATCTGATCCAACATGATTGTGTTGGGACCCTCTAAAAAAACCTCTCTTGGTATCGGTTATCTGAGAGTGGTTTTCCCATCGCGGTGAATTTTCACTTGATGGAAAAGGTGTCAAATTCAAGTTGTGCAAAGTTGCAAATTGGTGCAAATTTCTCTTTGCAACTCATGTGATCAAAATAACAAGTCCAATGCATCTAAATAGTTATTTTTACACTAGGAATGGTCTTGTTCCACACTAGAACAAGCAAAATTGCTCTAAGCTACATTATGCCAAATCGATCCCTTAAGGGTCCAAAGTGCAAAATGGCTGCAAACTTCAGCATAATATTACTTGGATAATATGATTCTTATGAAATTTTCATCTAATGCTACAAGATTGTGTTGTCCCCATCTACAAAAACCTCTCTTGGGTTTGGCTATCTCGGAGTAGTTTTCTCGTGGTGACGAATTTTCACTTGATGGAAAAAACATCAAATGCGCACAGTGCAAAGTTGCAAAGTGGTGCAACTTTCATTCTACAACTTGTGTGACCAAGAGGACTATTCCAACACATCCAAATACGTATTTTTATGCTAGGAATGGTCCTCTTTTGCACTGAAACACATGGAATTGCTCTGAGTTGCGTTCCACTAGATTGATCCCTTAAGGGTCCAAAGTTCAAAATGGCTGCAAACTTCATCATTCTATTACTTAGATACCGTGATGCTTATAAATTTCTCATTTTATCCTACAGGACCATTTTGGGCCCCTCTACAAAAACCTCTCTCGGTTTTGGCTATGTTGGAGTGGTCTTCCCATGGTGGAAGACTTTCACTTGATGGAAAAAGTGTCAAATTCAGGTTGTGCAAAGTGGTGAAAATTTCGCTATGCAACTCATGTGACCAAGCAAACTATTCCAACACATCTAAATAGTTATTTTTATGCTAGGCATGGTCCTCTTTCACACCAAAACATGCGGAATCACTTTGAGCTATGTTCCACCAGATTGATCCCTTAAGGGTCCAAAGTGCAAAATGGCTGCAAACTTCAACATGCTATTAATCAGATACCATGATTCTTAGAAACATATCATCTAATCCTACAGGATTACATTAGGCCCCTCTACAAAAACCTCTCTCATTTTTGGATATCTTAGAGTGGTCTTCCCATGGTGGTGGACTTTCACTTGATGGAAAAAGTGTCAGATTCAAGTTGTGCAAAGTTGCAAAGTGGTGCAAATTTTTCTTTGCAACTCGTGTGACCAAACTAACTGCCCCAATGCATTTGAAATATGTATTTTTATTCTAGGCATGGTATTTTTTCACACTAAAACATGCAGAATCACTTTGAGCTACATTCTACTGGATTGATCCCTTAAGGGTCCAAAGTGCAAAATGGTTGCAAACTTCAACATGCTATTACTCTGATATTGTGATTCTTAGAAAATTATTGTTTGATCCTATAGGATCACATTGGGCCCCTATACAAAAAGCTCTCTTGGTTTTGTCTATTTCAGAGTGGTTTGCCTGTGGCGGTAGATTTTCACTTGATGGAAAAAACATCAAATGCAAGCAGTTCAAAGTTGCAAAGTGGTACAAATTTTGTTTTGCAACTCGTGTGACCAAATGAGTTGTTCTAATGCATCCAAATAGGTATGCTTACACTAGTAATGTTCCTCTTTCATACTGAAACACACGGAATCACTCTAAGCTATGTTCCACTGGATAAATCCCTTAAGGGTCCAAAGTGCAAAATGGTTGCAAACTTCAACATGCTATTAGTCGGATACCATAATACTTAGAAAAAATTTCTCTGATCCTACAGGATTGTGTTGGGACTATCTATAAAAACCTCTCTTGGTTTTGACTATCTTAGAGTGGTTTTCTCATGGTGGCGCATTTTCACTTGATGGAAAAAGTGTCAAATTCAAGTTGTGCAAAGTTTTAAAATGGTGTAACTTTCACTCTGCAACTCATGTGACCAGGTATATTGTTCCAACACATATGAATAGGTATTTTTATGCTAGGAATGGTCCTCTTTCACACCGAAACACACAAAATCTCTTCAAGCTATGTTCCACCAAATCGATCTCTTAAGGGTCCAAAGTGAGAAATGGCTGCAAACTTCAGCATGCTATTACTCGGATAACATGATGCTTAGAGAATTATTGCCTAATCCTGCATGATAATTTTGGGCCCCTCTATAGAAAACTCTCTTAGATTTGGCTATCTCAGAGTGGTTTTCCTTTGGCGATGGATTTTCACTTGATGGAAAAAGTGTCAAATTCAAGTTGTGCAAAGTTGCAAACTGGTGCAACTTTCATTTTTCATTTAGTGTGACCAAACTAACTGATCCAACACATCCCAATAGGTAGTTTTATGCTAGAAATGGTCCTCTTTCACACACAAATATGTGGAATTGATCTAACTTGCATTCAACCGACTTGATCCCTTATGATGGCATACAAAACACTGGAAAAAAGAAACATACAAACGACGATTGAGAAATTTGAGTATTCCACACAAAAAGTGTATGATCATTAGTGCAGAGCACCTTGTTCCTCCATTTGATGAAGAAGGTCTAGTTTAGTGGTTTAAGTGATTATTTGATGGTGAATAGGCTGGTCAATTAGGACCATTAGGTATGTTTTAGGGTGAGTTTTGGGTCTAGTGATAAAAAATGTGAAAATTTCAATCTTGCACTAGAAGTTGTCTTTGTAGCCTTTGAAGGAAAATTTGTGAATTTGTATATGATTATGAGAAAATGGATTTTTTTCAATGTAATAATTCTATTTGTACGCCATTTTTGTGGGTTTAGAGGTCATTAGATGTACTCATTAGGTTTGAGGAGTCTATAGTTGCAAATTTGTAAGTTTCTTAAAACAACAAATTTGAAATGCAATGGTTACTTGTTTTGAAAGTTGGTTTTTAGTTAGTTGAGGGCATGGACCAGCTAGAGAAGGGTGTAAAACACTATGTAAATCCTTGAGAGGCTCAAATGGAAGTTGTTGATGAAATTTTGGAGATCTAATAAGAATTATTCACATTGTTCTCTTTTTTTTAGATTTTTGATACAAACTTGTTGATCTCATACTTGGTAGGACCTCCATCCTTCTTGTATGGTCCCAAGGATAACATGGATTGAACGAGGGATAAGTTGGATGTCTTTTTGCAGTGGTTTTGTGCAAAACCATAAATTAATAGGAGAGTTATTATCATTGAGTCAAGTTAATGTTGGAGTCTTAGTGGGCATATTTGAGATAAGTTGTGTCAAATCACAACTTGGCTGAGCTACTTTGCATCACCAATGGTGCTTTGAAATTCGAAGAGTGATTGAGAGTGTGTTGATTTGTTAAATAGACCTATTCAGGGGTCTAGGACAAGGTTGAGTCCATTTCTTATTTGTATTATAAATTATAAATTTCTTTCTCCCGAGTCGATTTCGTATACAAGAAATAATATTGCGAAAGGTTGAAATATAAATCTTTCAATAGTGATGCAGCAAGAACATATGGGAAAATTTTTATGAATCATTTCATGGAATTCCAATTGTAAACATTTATTTTTCTCTTAGATAAAGTTGTTTAGCATAAATCAATTAATATTCAAGACAAATCATGAAGGACAACAATGATCATTGCTAGGGCTAACTAATTATTAATTATACACGTGAATAATTCAAGGATGTACATGTCAATAAGGGAAGCACAAGTAATCAAAAACATGTAACCCTTAAAAGTTATACACACAAATACATAGTATACACAAATTAATACAAAGTATATGCATGAATACAAGGTATATGCATGAAAACACATAAGCCACAAAGTATACATTTGAACGTACCTAAGTCACAAAATATACATGTAAGTTATAAATTATACACTTGAATACACATAACTCATATATATTGAACCATCAATTTAGAATGAAAATATGGATAGGCATTGATAAAATATATTTTTATTAACCAAATAGCCATGTACGCATACATCAATATATGTCAGTATAAGTATGAAATATATGTATAAAATAGCCATATAGGCATACAATGTCAAATATGTACAAAACTGCCATGTAGGCATACAACAAAGGGCTCTGGAATTAAAAGTCATTTCTCTCCATGCCCTAGAAATAAATTCTTTCTCTTTCCTTTCCGATAGGTTTGTCACTCATTTTTTTGTGCTCAGGGAGTCTTCCTTCTCCTCTTCCTAGGGTTTAGTTCATGGTGAATTTTTAATTGTTACAATAGGAAGTAAATACATGAATATATAGAAATTACATTATAAAAAATGATATATTCGATAAAATAATCACTTACTACCATCTCATTATCTCTCTCCATGGGGGAAATATTCTCATGCCCATGCTCAGGTATGCTCAAGCCCTATATAAACCATACAAATAGAAATTAAACTACGTGAATCAATAATGGTTTGATTTTCACTAACTAACATCTATAACAACAAATGTAAATTGAAATTTACTAATTTGCATCACACCTCTCCTATTAGAGCCATCGAGTATTGTATAGAAGATGAAACACCAATATTCATTTCCCTTGTATAGCAGATGATTGTAGGTGTTTCGGCTGGCAACATCTAAAAATAAAACAAAAAATTATTCAATGTAATCAACGATGTGCATATAAAATACAAAAATCTTATAAGTAATTGATTTATTAGTTAAACTCTTTATTCTATTACCTTCATGTAGGTTTGAGTAAATCCATCGCCACTGGGAAGTGTTCCATCAAAACCTCCAATATTAGTTTGTTCAACATCCAAAATCGCATATTAAATTACCATTCATAAAACAATGCTATTAACATGCAATAAATTTATAATTGTTTACTAGTTACATACCACAATGATAGGTGTACTGCAAAAATAATTTGGTTGGGGGCCAGTGTATCCAGTCTCAACATTGTGACCCTGCAATTTTATTAAAATCACAAAACATTTTTAGTTAATATTGCATTTCAAAATAAAAATTAAATAAATTCAATTCAATGAACATGCACTAAATTTACCTGACTATCAATGCCATATGCCTCATGCAAAATTTCAGCTACCCTCACCATCTCCATAGGTATAGATGGATCCTACCTATTGGTCTCCTAAGTTTCGATGCGGTCATATGAACAAGTAGCCCCACAAGATTGACACACATGTGTTCAGAGGCCACCACTCGAAGACTCCCCTGGATTGCATTATAGAATAGGGCTAGTATGATGGATGATTTTCTAGGTCAAAGTGATGATTGCCTACAATTTCTCTATGTCAGCACTTTCCTTCATGATAGAAGGCATAACAACGTGCTCATGAGGTGGCCTAGAAAGAGCTCATCTATCTTTCCGTGTAGGATCCGATTGTCCATCGGGTCTATCTTGAGATGACCCCCTACCTCTTCCCTAGAAATCACTCATATCAAAATAATTTTGGATTTTGTTCAATATGAACTCTTTGTATAGTTTCCTAAGGAAATATTGTGGGACCTCGTAATTGTTGCATGGTGGCTAATCAAATACCATGTACCACCTATCATAAAATTGGTTCCTAATCTATTGGTGGTGGCACCAATGGATAGGAAACCTCTTTTCATTGAGGGAAAGATTTTGATTTATGTGTGGGTCAGTGAATAATGAACACAAATCACCTTTTATAATTTTTAAATCCTTTACATCTTTGTATGATAGTTAATTTGCATAATTATTCCTATTTGCTTGCCTCCTATCTTGCCATCTAGTTATTTATTTTCTAAGTGAATCTACATTTGTTAACATATGTTTCAAAGAATTTGCTAGGTTCATTCTTTCTGTGGTTGAACCATTTGGATCACTCAGCCTACTGATGAGATCCTCAATTTGTTTTTTGTTTTTCTAAATTTCACTCATTAAATTTTGTTGAGTGCCAAGAGGGGGTTGAGTGATTGGTGGAGGAGGTTATTGTTGTGTTTGATTTTGATCTTGAAGATTTGGTTGGTCTTCCTATTGAGGATCTTGAGGGTTTGCAGGTTGAATTTCATCTCCTAAAAATTCAAACAAATATATATCAAATTCAACCTAAAACTTGCTAATTCAAAACAAAAACCACAAAATCCTTACCTCTCACACCTCCTCCTCGTTGTGGCACCATCCTTGCAAAGAAATAGAAATTGTTGGTGAATTTTTTTATTGAATTGATCCTCCTAGAATGTGAGCGCAAAAATATGAGGGTTTTGGCCACAACTACAAGAAAAAAACAATTGAAATAAAAATGATAGTTTTTCACTTTTTTTTTTTGTTTTTAACAAGCAATAATGCGAGCATGTTATAACGCCCTCGCATTATGAATTTTAATTTTTTTTTTTGAAAGTTGTCCATGAAATTGCTACCCATTTCCATGCACCCACCCTAGGATGAATCTAAAAAAAATTTGTGTCTACAGGTGTTACAAAGATGCCTATTTGTGAGGCTTTCATCAAGGTAACAATTTTTTTATTCATTCTTCTATATATTTATTTTTTTGTATTTTTATGATGAATGAAAAGTTCTTAGAATCTATGCTTATAATCTCTTCAGATGAAGACTATTGATTGGTGATAAAAGTGGTTATCCTTCAGAGGTTGAGAGTTGATTCGCTCTAATCCAAAAGCTTTTGTAACAATGTAAGACCCTAACCAGTTTGGTTCAAACTTCCATTTCTTTTCTCTTTCAGCTTGATCCTCTAGGTTCTCAATTAAGACCAAGTCACCAATGTCAAAATGTCAATTCAAAACTTTCATGTTATAGTTGCAGCAAAGATGATTTTGATATTCTTGAAGATGGTCTAATGCATTTTGTCTTTGTTCATCTAGGAATTCTAACTCAAGAATTCTTGATACATGGTATTATTCATCATCAACATGACCTTTCAAATATACCCTTAAGGAAGGAATTTTGACCTCAATAGGTAAGATAGCTTCAGAACCGAATACCAGGGAGTATAGATGTTTGTGCGGTAAGCCCATAAGGTAGGATTTTGTTGTAAATGCCAATCACGACCAACATCATTGAAAATATTTTTGAGGATTCTAATGATTGTTTTGTTAGACACCTCTGCTTGGTTGTTACCTTGTGGATAATATGTAGTGGAAAACTGGTGTTGGATATGGAATTATTCACAGAGATGGAAGAATTATTGGTTTTTAAATGGGTGGCCATCATCCATGATGATGGATTGAGGGACACAATATCGATAAATGATTTAATTTAGGATAAACTTGGAAATTTTTGTGTTGGTAATGTAGGTCATAGGACTAGCCTCGATCCACTTGGTGAAGTATTCGATTGAATTTATTATGAACTTATGGTCATTAGAAGATGGCGGATGTATCTTACCTATGATATCAAGTCCCCATTGGGAAAAAGGCCATGGTGAAGTAATCATTTGATGCTCTTATGCTGGTACATGTATCATTTCTCTATGTACCTGACACTATCAATATTTCTTGACGAAAACATGAGTCATTTTCCATGGTAGTCCAATATTATCCTAGTATCATAATCTTCTTCGCTAAGGAAGGACCGCTAGAATGGGATCCAAATATGCCCTCATGTACTGTACGTAAGGTTGCTTGTACTTCTTTAGCACCAAGACATCTCAACAAGGTATTGTCTAAGGCACATGTATAAAGGATATCTTCGATGATGGTATATTTGGAAGATTTATAGATAAATGTCCTATGTTGGTTGTTCAACAAGTCTAAGTGTAGGATTTGGGCATGCAGGTAGTCATATATGTCCTTGTACCATGGGGAAATGGGACCAACAAGTTCACACACCATCATAGAATCTGGGACGTCATAGGCAGGGACCAAAAGTTGTTCAACCAAAAATTTGAATTTAGGCACATTGTTAGGTATATCCAATAGTTAACCAATAGTTTCTATGTTTTGAATGTGGGGTATTTGTTGAAAGTTGATGTTATCAAAATATTTCTTAAAATCTATTGTCATGTGCTTGTATGGGGAAATTTTCTCATCTTTAGTTTCATACTCATTATTAACTTGTCAAACTACTAGTTGAGAGTCTCCATAAACATGTAAATGCTTAATCCTCTATTGGACTACCATTTTTAGTCTTGTTACAAAAGCCTCATATTCTGCTATGTTGTTTGTGCAAGGAAATTTTTTTTGGAATGACTTAGGAATAGTGTTGCCTTGTGGTGTAATAAATAATATACCTTCTTGTGAACCATGATTAGTATGGGACCTATCAAACTATAACTTACATGTGGTTAATTTTTAAATCATGAAGATGAACCCATTAGGAAAATATGCAACCAGAGGATGCTCATCCTTAATTGGTGCATCTACCAATTGATCAACAATGACTTTCCCTTTTATAGCTTTTATTTCCACATACTAGATGTCATATTCCCTAAGTATCATTACCCATTTAGCCAATTGGCATGTTAGTGTTTCTTTAATTAGGAGATATTTCAAAGGATCTATCTTTGCGACTAGCATAGTTTGGTGGTTTAGCATATAGTGCCTAAGTTTTATAGTAGAAAAACCTAATGTAAGACAAGCATGTTCTATGTGACTATAGTTTAGATAATATCCTACCAAAGTATGACTGATATAGTACACTACTCTCATGGCCTTCATCATTATTTTGTGCAAGTAAAGCTCCTAGTGTTTATTGGGGCACTGAAATATAGAGTATCAAAGGTCAGGTATCTGTAGTTGACATTAACATAGGTGGTGTAAGCAGGTAATCCCTGATCTTCTAAAAATCTTCTTGGAATTTGGTTATCCATACAAATGGTACCCCCTTTTTGAGTAAGTTTTGGAATGGATGTATCTTGTATACTAACGGTACTATGAAGCATCTAATATACTGTAGTCTCCCTTGTAATGTTCTTAGCTGACTAATGTTGGCTAGTGGAGGCATGTCCATTATAGCCTTTACTTTTGTTGGATCTACTTCAATGTCTCTTCTAGAAATGATGTATCCTAGAAGTTTTCCTCATTGAATGCCGAAGATATAGATTTTTGGATTTAGCCTTACTTTGTATGCTTCTATTCTTTGAAATATCTTATAGATAGGACTTGCAAGTGATTGAATCTTGTCAATGATTTGGATATCTGATCATCCACATAGTCTTCCATGAGATTATGTATAAGGTCATGGAATATAGTTTTCATTGCACACTGATATGTAGCTCCAAAAATTTTGAGCCCAAAAGGCATGACGTTCCAACAATATTTTCCCCATGGACATGTAAAATTTGTCTTGTGTTTTTCCTCAGGTATGATCTCGATTTGATATATCTGGAGAAACCATCCATGAGGGATAGAATCTCATATCATGTTGTAAGGTCCACTATCATGAAAATGTTTAACAAAGGGAATTCATCCAAGTAGGACATTCCTTATTGATATCTCTCAAGTCTGTACAAATGAGGATAACCCCAAATGATTTAGTCACTAGCACAAGATTAGAAATCCATTCTACATAGTCTATTGATCTGATGAATCCAACATCCAATAGTTTCTTAAGTTTAGCTTTGACTAGTAAATAAATTTGTGGATGCATTTTTCTTAACTTCTACTTGATGGGATTAACACCTAGCTATAATGGTAGATGATTTAATATAAGGTGACTTACCCAAGGATTTTCTTCAATGTTTATGTTGATCTCAAAAAATTATTCAACTAACATTGGTGACTTTTCCTCAAAAATTGGGAGAATTTTCAAACCTCCATCCTTGGCTACCTCAGAGAGGTTTTCACCCTTGGATGTGTCCTTTATTTTTACTATTTAACCATTCAAAGGTGTGAATAGACTCCCCAAAATATGTCATTTTCTCCAATTCTATGGTAAATCCACCCTTATGATCACCTCTAGCTATGGCTTCTCGCAGTCATATGAACTCATCTATTGCTTCATTATTCTCAAATATTTCAAATATTGTGTCCATTATTCCCAATTAAAAAGTTGAAGATATTCGAGGGGCATGTCATCATCGAAGTTATCAAATGTGGAGGCTGACAAGGTGAGGATAGATTGGTTGCCATGGTCACAAAAGTAATGGACTAACTCATTTTTGTTATTTTTCCTAGGGATAGGTAGACTTTGAGGTGGGAATGTTGTAAGGGCTAGGTCATTAGAAGATGATTTTTTAGGTGCCCCAGAGGCAGGATCAAGGGTTTTCCAATAATAAAGCTTAAGCCATTCTTCTTTTGTCAAGGACTTTTGAGAATGAGAATCAATTGATTTTGGCAAGGTTTTTAGCATTTGGTCAAGCTCCCCAAATAACTTATCCAGGTCCATTATGTTGGTGGAGGAAAGGGAATCTAATCCATATTCATTTGAGTCATGGGAGTCATAGTAGAATGGGTCAAAGGGTTCATGGGATATCTTGATGTCTATAGAAGCATTTACTTCCTCTTGTGATGGTATTGCGGTACTAGGCATGCCAAACCTAATTGGTTGACACCCTAGCCCTAGGCCTTTTGGTTATTGAGAGACAATTATTGGTTTAGTCCTTCCATCCTGATGTAGCCCTAACCCACTATATCTATTGTATCCTTTCTTTTTTATTATCATGAAGCCTTTTCCATATTATTTTTTAGATATTTGAATAGATGATGGAGGGTTTTCATTGTCTTCATTATATAACAATAAGGTGACATATTCTTGGTCCATAGCTTCTTTACTTAACTCTCCCCATTTTATGAATTCATCATAGGAGGAACATGCATTGTTATAATTGATTGTTTCCTATTTGTAGTGGGTAAACTATATGACTTGGGAGGAACCAGTTGGCTAACACAATAGGATGCTTTCATGTGATATTCTTCATAGCCCCTATCTTGGATCTCAACCTTAGGAGTGGATGTTGGTGGTTGTGATGCAATGGAATTGGAAAGAGTTGATGGATCAACATATATGGATAAGGTGGAGGATGAAGCCTCTTGATTAATTGGCACCTGTCATTGTGGTATTTCGTCTAGGCTTGTGAAATATTAGAAAGGATCTGGATCACCATCGATTGTTATCTCAGCTCCATTATATAAAAATTTGAGACATTGATGGTAACTGGAAGTTATGACTCTCATAGTATGTATCCATGGTCTACCTAGTAAAAGATTATAGGGAAGGGTGAGATCCAAGACTTGGAAACTAGTATCCATAACCATAAGGCCAATTTTGATAGTGAGTGTTACAACTCCTTTAGATGATCTTTACTCATCATTGTATGCCTTAATGACTATACTCTTAGTTGTGTTCATGCATGCTTCTGAGAAACCTAATTCCTTAATAAACTTCAAGGTGTAGTGGGCTGTTATGGTTGGTCTTATCAATTGAAATTAATCATGTTGAGAGAAGGTGGAATCATGAGAATTGGTGAAGTATCCTACCATTTCTTTGAAACAATTGACATCCAAGTTGGTGGGGATAGTTGTGATTTGCAAGGCTTTGTCCAAAATGTCTCGATGATCTGGTGATATGGTCAATAGTTCCAAGATGAATATTTGTGTTCGGGTATTCCCCAACTAGTCAGGTAAATTATACTTAGGCTTGGAAGACTATGGTTTTGGTTCCAATGAATGACTTGGAAGGGTTATCTTAGTTCTACATGTATTGACAACACATTCAGGATGCTTCTTTATGGTAATGGTATGGATATTTCATTAGCAACTCAAATATGATTGATGATTGTACCTAGTTTATAGTCATACTTGGTACTGGTAAAATTGGATGAGGTATTATTTTTAGTTCCTAAACTGGAGGCCTTTCCTTTCCCATGGTCACGTAACGGATCTGTGAACACTTTGTGATCATTTTTTTTGGTATGTTTTTTCTCATTAACTTCTATGGTTTCATTTTCAACAAAATCTTGTATGATGCTCTCTAGTTGTCTGCATTGTTGTAGGTTATCTCCCTTAGTTGATGGTAATCACAAAAGGTGTTGTCATCCCAATATGAGGGTTTAAACTATTGAAAATCATACTATTTTGGCTCTAGAGGTTGTATGAGTTTATGTTTAATCAGTTCTTTGTAAACTGTCTCGTTTGGTTCCCCCAAGGGGGTAAACTCATGTTTTGGAAATCTCCTATGTGGTCGTTGTTGTTGTGAATTTTGGACAAAGTTTGCAGTTTGATAAGTATCGTTAAGCATATCATGAGAGGGGTTGTAACCTCTAAGTATGTTGACAGGTCCTACATGTACAGTCTTAGCATCAAAAATACCATCATTAGGTACAATTTTATTTCTAGATCAAAATTTATTTCTATTGTTGGGGGAATTTTTGTGTTGGACAACTGGATTCCTGCTTGGCATCTTAATTTCCCCTTTTTCAATGAGGGCTTTCTCAAGTATTATGCCTTTTTGCACTAATTCTAGAAAAGAGGTACAACAATGTACTCATAAGTCACTTCTCATTTTTGGATGAAGATTTTTAAGGAATATTGTGACTTTGTTTCTTTGGTATCTCAACGGGACATCGACTAGCTAAACTTCTCCATATCTGGAAGAAGGTGGTGAAGTTGTATCCATCTTCTTGCGTGGTGTAACACAAGGTAGCTATCATGATTTCATTGTCTATGTTGAAGAAAAAATGTTCCACAATTTTTCTAGCTAATTCGCCCCATGATCTTATTATGTATGGAAGTTCAGAGAACCATTCCAATGTTATCTCGACAAGGGTTCACGAAAAACGTCTCATACGGTATGTGGGGTCATATGAGATGTCCATGCATTTTGTGGAAAATTATCTGATGTGTTCCATAGGATTCTTCTTCCCATTATGCTTAGGAAAATTCGATATAATGTATTCATGTGGGAAGGGTGTCATGTATAGTTCTTTCTCAAAAGGACATGGACATAAATCTTGCACTGAAATGGTTCGTTTGCCTAACATTGACATACTATCCATTTGTTGTTGGAGAGCTTGCATTTGATTTTGCAGAAATCTACCTGTATTAAAGACATGTTGGTTGCATTATTAGGATCGATGTAAGTGTTTTGAAATGCAATATTTTGTGATGGATTCTGATTTGGTGTAGGAATATGTCTCGACATAATGATTTGTGATGGATTTTAATTTGGTGTAGGAGTATGTCCTATTTGTATTGATCCTATTTGTGGAATGACATTATTGGTGTTGATATGTGGTATAGCATGTGTCATATTTATACCAAATTTGGGTCTTTTACTTCCAGTGTTTGTGATAAAGGGGTTTGATGAGGATGCTCAAGTGTAGTAAATTTTAGGCCCTGTGTTATAAAAAATGGTGTTGTATGTAAAATTGAGGTAGTTTGAGTAGGTATTCCAAATGGTATTGTTGTACTAATCTGAGGAATGGAGACACTCGATGCCATGGTTTATATCTCTTGAGTAGATGATGATTTCAGTGTGTGGATGTCAAATCCTAGAGGTAGAATGACACCTTATACTAGCAAATTTTCTAGGTATCTTTGGGGATCATTTGGCAAACACTCATCTACAAAAGATGCAAATCCAGGATCTTGGACAACGATGTCTATGTCTTCTACTTGAATCTGTCCTTGTGTGTCTCTAGTGACAACTTTTTTGAGCAAGGCTTGGTGAGGTCTCGTTGATCCTGATGGTATGCTCACGAAGGGATTGATGAAGTCTTGTGGATCAACCATTTCTCTATGTTTATGTTTAGACCTTGTTTTAACCATGAAAAATATTGCTCAAAATTGGGTAATGCAGAACTACATCTAAAATTATATGATCTAGTCTATATTTTTTCGTATTTTCTAGATTAAACCAATGAATGCTGCTATTTCTTTGGTATTTTCTAGTAAAATAAATAATATCTAAAGTGATGAGATGCTAGGATGAAAATATGCAAAATTATAAAGTCAATGAATCTAAATGATTCTAAGAGGAGGTTACCTACCACCTATAGCTTAACCAAGGCTATGATTTAACTTTGTCAAGGAACCTGATGTAGGACTACGACCGAAAGATAAAGTGAACTCCCAAACTAGTCTAATGAGCTAGAAGGATTCACAAGTAGGACAAAAGATATTTTTGACAAGTGACTAGGTTCAATGACAATGATTGTCGAAGCATGGGTTTGTCCAAAGTGTAGAAAGTTTGCCTATTCTCAGATATGAAAATTCTTAATATGCAACTAAGTTTTGTAATTGGATGCCTTCACTAAATGACACCTAAAAGATGGAAAATGCAAAGTTTGAGCAATTTTTGGGTTTTTTTCCAATGGTGATCATGAAAAATAGATATTGAGATGACTATTTGGTTTTAGATTGCGAGAATGAATTCTAGTTTTTTTGTTGATGGGAAAATATGGTTCATGTTTATAGATGCATCATAGAATTTAGCAGATGTGTTTCATAGGGCCATATGTGGTTTTACGCTAAATTTGGTCTTGGTTTGATGATAGACAAATGTGACTCACTATAATAGATGCAACTAAGGTTTTAATAGATGTGAATCGCTATGACACATGTGACTCAAGATATCAGATGCGACTCAAAAAAATCTAGTGAATGATGGTGGACTCTAATTTGATATTTGCAATTTTCTAGTTAACAAATGTGATTCAGGTTAACAGTTATGATTTTCAACTTAGCGAATGCGACTCGTTTTGACAGATGCAATTTTATGATGAACTAGGTTTTGCGACTAACTATGTTTTGTGATCAAATTTTAGCAAATGTAAATAAATTGAAAGAAAAGGAATTCGGTTTGAAAATATTGAATGTGTATATTTTTAGAAAACATGTAGAATCCTAAGGCTAACAATGACAATACTTGTTGAATACTCACTTGGGTTTTCCCAGCTATGATTTTTCAAAGTGGATAACTAGAAGCTTGACCACACTGGCTCCCCTTACATGACACAAACTTTTCAGGTAGGCCAAGCTTCAGTTCCCATTACTCTCCCATGGTGAACTTTTCATCTTTGCTATGAACAGTATGAATGTGAGACGACTTCAAAGGTCCAACCTCTTGCACCAACAAATAGGGGTTTTTGGTTAATCTAAAATCAAGTTGGAAAATTAGTATGGGAACCCATTCAGAAGGCCATGTGAGAGGCAATATTATCCCATTTTTTAGAGGTTACACTCTATAGGTTTTGATGCACCACTAGGGCATTGAGGGAATCAATTGTTGGTCCACAAGAGCTCTTGTAATGTTGAGTTTTTATCAACATTAAATTTTCTATACTAGTTGAGAGTAGTTTGGATTTAGCTCATCATCATTTATGAGTCTCTTTGGGGTGAGTCATTTTTCCCACCAAAGCAGGCCTAAATTCTAGAGTTAGTAACAGTTTCTCTTACATCTAGGATTGTAGGAATGCGCAAGGGGAGAGGATACTTTTGTTACCGAATCAAGATCTAATCTAATACAGTTCAAGCACATAAGACACTGATTCTTTTTAAATACCCAAATGACAATTATGTAATCTAATTTAATCCCACGCTAACAACAAAGAACAAGGAAAAAAAATGAACATATAAAGAAGAATGATCTCACTGAATATTTGTATAAATCTTTGAATGACCTTGATTGCACTTCTCCATTTTTCCATTGTAATATAGTTGTCCTCAAATTTCTCAAGTATGCAAGTATGTCCTATTGACTATTGACTTGGACAAATATTGAAGATTATTGAAAGCTTCATAAAAGTATATCGATTTGGGAGGGAGAATATTGACGAATGTCAAGTCAATTTATAGAAAATTGATTTTTGAAGGATCAACTCAGATTCAAAAGACAAATCAACGATTGAGATTGATGAATGCCATGTGATAGAGATTCAATGTTTGTAATAACGTGAGTGACAAATTCTGCATGATAAAGATTAAATTAAATAATAATTTAATCTAATGTTAAGACTGTTTGAAATTTAGAAGAATAAGAATTGCATGTAAAAGATAAAGATGAAACATTGTGTTTGAAAACATGAATGAATTATCTAATTAATAATAGTTTGCATGCAGAAGAATAAGAATAACTAATTAAGGTAGAAGGTTTATTTGTTAAGAATAAATCAAGTAATAATTGACTAATGAATAATTAGATAACTAAGTGATTATCTAATCACAAAGGAATATCCAAGGAATAATTATTTTTATGAATTAAATGTTTATTTAATTCAACATCTGAAATTTAGAGATTAAATTAAATAAATAAGGATTTTTTTAATTGATTGTCGAAAAGGTTATTGAATAATTAAATAATTTGAAAATGAATATCTAATTATAGTTGGAAATGTGATAAAGGGTAAATTAAATAATAATTTATTTAATTTAGAAAGAGGATTATTTAACTAGTGACACAATTAAATAAATAACTTCTATTTAATTAATTATGAAAGAATAAAAGGTCATGATGAATTATTTAAATAGTTAAAGGTCACAGTTTTCAGTGTCTACACTTTGGATAAAAGGAAGTGTGTACTTAAATCTTCAATGGTGGGTAAAAGCACAAACCTGTGTCACACTTTAGAAAGGAATCAACCAACAACAAAAAAAATCTGAACTTTAACAACATAAAGGTGGTGTTTATGTTTTGAATTTCAAAATGATGTAAAATAATGAAATGTAGAACTTTTGATGAAGTTTATTCTTGTAAATTTTGAAAAAAAAAAAATTATTTTTATTATGTTTTTATCAATTTAATGAGCCATCAAAAAACAAATTGAGAAAAATTTCATTTCTCCCTAATTTTTTTCTCCAAATAGGTAACTTCAATATCTTGTGCATGGAAAACAAATCACATTTTGATGTATATTTTCTCATAATAACGTTTTAAATCCAAACTTGTCAGAATTTTATAGTTTTCATGGGCTGCCAAATATTGTCTATTTTTTAATCTATTTTCAAAAAAAAATTATACCCTTTTGAAGAAGACTCTCTCCTAATGTTCCCCATATATTTTTCAGAAAATTTTAATATGTTTTACTTATTTTTTAATTTCTAATCAGTCTCTGTTTTAATTTTAACAACCTACATCCATTAATTTAAAAATAAAATATATTAAAACTATTTAAAATATTAAAAAATATATATTTCAATTCACTACTCTTAGCTCTACAAAAAGGGTTTTTTTCTTTTTTTAAATAAACACCATTCTTATTGAAGAAATACTTGGTTAAAGTTGAAAGTTTCAGAAAATTTTGAAAAATGTTATGTTGGCTACCAACTAGGATGCCAACTAGATAGTTTCGGTCAAAAGAGTTTCTATAGAAAGGGTTTCAGACGGAAGCCTTTCTATAGAAACCCCACACATAAAATAAGCCAATTTCAAAGCTGCAAAGGGAAAAAAATATTTTTTTGGTTTTAGCCAAAACCTATTTGGTTGAAACCTTGTGTGCCATGTATACACCACATGGTTTCAGTTGAAACCTATTGGACCAAAAATTTTGTGGCCAAAAATAGTTCACTCAAAAATATTTATTTGGTTGAAAGTGTGATACAAGTTTTTTCTTTTACCCTGGTGTTAATACAGGTTTGATCGCCCTTTGATGTTTACACTAATTATAAAAATTCTTTAGTTTTTTCAGAAATGTGGCATGGTGTATATGTATGATTTGGGTCTAAGTTAAGGTGTGTTGTCGTCCACTTTCATTTCTTTCCACTGTGATAATTTCTAGTGTCTACCTCATTTGAATTTTCACATTTGAGGTGCATAGTTGATCTTGGAGAATGTTTTCAAGTTTGAAGAAGGTATAAATAGGTGTTGTGTTGATGAAGGATTGAGTGTGAAGTGTGTATGATGTGATATGTAATGTGAATTCTAAATTTTGGAAGTGCGGTATAAGATTTAATGTGTTAGTCTACTAGAAACAATGAGCATAAGGTGTCTATAGTCCTTAAATTTTTTGTGAATGTACTAGTGATGTTTTTGTGGATCTTTCTATTGCTTTGGGATGGATTTCCCAATGTAACAATCTTCTTTCTTCTTCTTTCTAATCTGGCAGTGAGTCATCCAACAATGAGCCCATTGTATTCGATGTTGTAATTACTTCATATTGTGAGCTAATCCTCACCATGGTTTTCCCTTCTTGGGTTTTCCATGTAAATCTAGTTTTATTATGTGCTTAATGTGTTTTCATTACAATTTATGATGTTTACATTCAACTGATTCTTGATAAGAATTTTAGTGGCTGATTAAGGGTTTAGGGTCTAATATGGATCTGAATGTTAAATAAGGTTTAGTTTTTTTAAGGTGAACCCAATTCACCCCCCCTCTCAGAATTCTTTTGCATTCAACAAGTTAATTTTAAATCTGATGATTAACCATATTTATTTTCTAATGGAAGGGTAGAGTTGGGTGGAATAGGAGAAAGGGTCATTTCAAGAGATGAAATGAAATATTTATCCATTCAGGTATGATGTAGAAAAAAAATTAATGAGGAGATACATGAGGATAAGAGGCCTTAACAATAATCATATTTTCATAGTTAGATGTAAATCTAGGCTTATTATTGATATGATGACTAGTGGTTTGATAAGATTTTTATGCCATGTATAATGGGTAAAGGTGGCACATGTTTAGAGGCTTTTAATACGTCTTCTAAACAATAAGTAGGAATATTAATTTACATGGGGAAAAAAGTACCTAACTAAGAGCCTACCATTGAGAGTAGGGACTTGAAAATCTTGATTAGTAGGAGCATCATGTCCATCCTTGAAAACACTATATTTTTGAAGTTATTTTTAGAGTAATCTTCAAAGGAGGTTATTCTTCTTAAAACTCATTTTCCTAATACATTATTCTTAATTTTTATGCCTTTGAATTCTTACTCTTTTTTTAATTTTTTTTGCTTGGATATGGGCATGTGCAGGATCATGATGGGTCAAAAAGTGGCAATGAGAAAAAATCACATTTTGGATCGAGTCAAAAACATGGAAATGCCGAGTTGACTTTTCTAGGTTTGAGTGTTAGTAAATTTACCTGAACCAAAAAATAAACCTAGTTTCCAAAAATCAGATATCCGATCCAATTCGAATATCTAATTTTTGGAAACATTATATAAAAAACAGCCGACTCTTACAACTTCATTTCTCACAGTTTGCACGCGGGCGGACAGGGAAAAACCAAAATTCGATATCCACTTTGATCAGATATCCAATTTCAAAAGGTAAATATTTGGTTTTTTCAATCTTGTAATCAATATTTCAAGTCGATTCTCTTAAGTTTAAGTAGGTTTTATTAAAATAAATTTCAAAAATAGGGTTTTCTATTGATTTTTTTTAAAAACTAGGTTTACATTGAATTTTTATTAATAATTAATGTTTTTAAATGGATCTTGATTAAAAGTTAGTGTTGTTGATGTATTTTTATCAAAAAATAGAGTTTGTTATTGATTTTTGTGAAAAAGTATGGTCTTTTTTGGATTTTTATTAAAAATTAGGGTTTTCTTACAATAATTTCATTTATATTGTGTAATTTAAATTAGTTTAATTAGTTTTTAGCTTTAATCAGGTATTATGGCTACGAATGAAAATCCACAAATGCCAAATGTTGCACCACCTCCACAGCCAAATGCTACATCATCTCTGTAGCCACCAATTGAAGACTTAATTAGTTAAAAATTGGGGCAATTGAGGGGCATTTGTGAAATTTATTTGACAATTCCTCGATTGAGAGATATGACAAACACATTGAAGGAAATAATTAAAAATATAGAAACCCTCTCCACCCAACATAATTCCTTTTATTCGTGGCAAGAAGACATGATGGAATATTATCAATGTGGATTGTCTTACGATGATGTGAAAGATCTCCAAATAACCAAAGCCCAAATAGGCTCTTTATTCATTGACCCCCGCACCGGTTTTCCAGTGTATGTTAATAAAACAAAACTTTCCATAAAATGGTGCATGCATAGGGACATTGGAGCTAACTTTTGGGATCGCTGGTGTATGGTTTTTTATAAACCACTAAACAATAATTTCGATATACCATTTTTATTTATTAAAAAATTATATGTTGAGTTTGTGTTAGGGAATCATGTCAATTAATTTTACATTAAACCCTTCTAGGGCATCGGTGGAGGTACACCCCAGAATAGACCATGGGTAGTTAGAGTAGTCCCGTGCCCAAATGTTCCCCTTCCTTGGCCACGTCCAATATATCATCCAGAGATTATCCAAGATGCATCCACACAAGCTATTCAGGCTATTCACTCTTTGAGTGGTCATTTGGTTTCACATGCTTCTACAATAGCTCAACCACATTTTGGTGATGTTGGTGAAGGCTCGAGTTCTGCTGCATCATCCTCCTCAGGTCCACATATTTGTGTGCCACATACTTGCACTGTGTCGCCAGATATGCTTGGGTCCTCTTAGACAGCCCACTGAGCATCCCTTGGACACTTCTAATTATTGCCTCCATGATGTGGACATTATAGATCAGTCGCATAGGAGTGGAGCGTACCCTATAGAGTCCTCTCCTATTAGAGAAGGAGATGCTAGAATAGTGACACAGGTAAGATTTAAGTTGTAATTTCATAAGTTGCATTTATTTTTAAATGAATATTAATAAGATATAGTATCAAGTAATAATATTTATTTACATGGTCTATTTAACAGCTGATTTCTGAGGAGGAGCTCACATGGGTGACTGATAGCACCCTTAGGGCCATTTCATTTGGCTTGGACACACACACAGTATATATTTTCACACTCACTTGTTTACATTTTATATTATATACTTGCTTGTCATTTGAATTGTCATTAATGAAATTATATAATAACTTATATGTTTATCTTTTTTTCCTCCTTTACGAAATACCTAGTGCGAGTGAGGTGCAGCCTCGTCAAGACTATGGAGGCACAAATCTAGATAAGGGGAAGGTAATTGAACTCAAATTGGATTGAATTAAGATTTTTAAGATCTTATATTGATTATACATACATCGACATAGATTGGTAGTTTCATATGTACTTGTCAATTTTATGTACAGGCAATTATGAGCTATACAGATATGTTGACAAGGGACACACCACCTAAAGGAGTAGTTATTGGAACACCTCAAGGAGTAGGTGTTGAAACACCTCAAGGAGGAGGTGTCGAAACACCTAAAGGAGATAAAGAAAAAGATAAACATAAAGAGGTATGCTCTTATTTTATTTTATGTTTGGTAAATAAGTTCCTATTACTAATAATCGTATGCTAACTTGGATCAATTTTATGTTTTTGTTCACATATATAGATTGGCATTTCAAAAGTTGATTTGGTATATTCTAGGACTCCCGACCCTTTGAAGAGACGTATATTTCAAGTAATCAAGATTTTAATTAAAATTCAATGTATATTGATTTTGATGTTAATTATTCGATTTTAATTTATATAGTATAACTAATCTCAATTGTGGTTTGAATTTTTCTTGTGCAGCTACCTTCAGAGCCAACGAGTGCTTCAAAGAGGCTCCATTTTGATGATCCACTAGGAGTTTAGGATGAGATAGACATTTTGGCATGTTAATTTTGAATACATATTGAGATGGCATATGCCACATTTTGTAAAAATTTGTTTGAGTTGGCATCGATGCCATTTTTGTATATGGACATTCACTTGATTATTGGATAATTTGATATATAGTCCACAATCAAAATTTAATTTGTTCCTCATGTCCATGATTATACTCTTTGAAAATTTTATCTTGAGCAATGGTTAAATATCAATGTACAATAGCTTAAAACTAAATGGTTATATTATGTTGTTTATATTTATATTGCTGATTACATTGCATTACACATATTTCAAACTCAAATCATTACTTCACATTGCATAACTAACAACTAGATGTTAATAGATTAAAATTTTTTAATTACAATATAGTTCTTACAATGTCAACCTAAGCAGTTATGCAATTACTTCACATTGCATAACTAAAAACTATGAGCAGTTGTCAATTGCATTTGTTTGTCATTGAATTCTATGAGGCCACATTTCTTTGAAGCTTTTTTTTAGATAGTCCACTACCTTGTCTATGCTACCACATTTTTCATACATGATAGTGATCACATTAAGTTGTAATAAATTAAATGATAGCCTATGGCTATTTAATTTATACTCATTTTATTTAAATGGATGAGGCCGACCTTCCTTGATATTATTCTATAATTTATTATTTTTAGGAGAGGCCGACCTCCTTGAAGAGTCACCTTACTTTGTATAAATACGAGGTGATGTTTGTTCATTTCCTCAATCAAGTTAATTTAGCATAATTTGCAATCCAAGCAAAAGTTCGCACTTGAGCAGTAGCGCTTCATCTTGCAGTAGCAGGTCGATTTCAAGGAGAAGCATATTCGATTATATCTTTGCATCTATGAGAGGTGCTATTATTCATTGTATCAAATTCAGCCATGAGCTAGGCTTGAGTCGTAGGAAAATTTCTTGTTGTTTTTATTGTATTATGTGTTTCATTTTTTGAGTTCTTTCAGTTGTCTAATCTGATCTCTAAGTTGAAGACGGTGAGAGAAATGGTCATATTGCTGATGACAAAGATTTAACCATGTTGGCTCTTAATGGTCTTCCTTCATCTTGGGAGTCTTACATTCAAGGAATCAGCGTGAGATCGAAAATTCCCAAGTTCGATCGGTTGAGGGCTGATTGTATTCAAGAGGAGTCAAGGTTGGTTGCGAGAGGTATTAGAAAAATCCCTACAAATGAAGACATTCATGTTCTTTCCACTCAATCCTCGAAGAAGGAAAGAAAAGATGCTTCAAGAGGAATGGAGATAAAGGGTCCGACGGTGATCTTGCATTCAACAAGAAGTGGGACCTCTATCGTGTTCACTGGGATACAATTTTATCAAATTCAGACAACTTGGATTTAACATTGGTAGCTCTGCAAACCTATTCAGAATAGAGTGATCTGAAGAGGACATCCCTAAATCTCTACAGAGGTGTAAAGTTGCAAAGTGGTGCAACTTTCATTCTCTAACTCATACGACCCAACAGACTGTTCCAACACATTTGGATGGGTATGTTTACATTAGGTATGGTTCTCTTCTGCACCCAAATACATTGAATTTCTCCGAGCTGCATTGGAGCAGCATTTTCCCTTAAGAGTTCAAAGTGCTGAAAGGCAGCAATATTTGACGGACTATTTCTCAAAAACCGTGATGCTTATAGACTCTTTTTTTGAGGATATGGGATCATGTTGAGATCATATACAATAACCTCTCTTAGTTTTCTCTATCTCAAAGGCATTTTCCCGTGGTGATGAGTTTTCAGTTGAGGGAAAAGTTGCCAGATGCAAGTAGTGTAAAGTTGCAAAGTGGTGCAACTTTCATTCTCAAACTCGTACGACCCAATGGACTGTTCCAACATATCCAGATGGGTATGTTTACGCTAGATATGGTTCTCTTTTGCACCCAAATATGCTGAATCGCTTCGAGCTACATTGCAGCGGCGTTTTCCCTTAAGAGTCCAAAGTGCTAAAAGGTAGCAATCTTTGACAGACTGTTTCTCGAAAATCGTGATACTTAAAGACTCTTCATCTAAGGATATGGGATTTTTTTGTGATCATCTACAATAACATCTCTCAGTTTTTTCTATCTCGGTTTTCCCATGGTGATGATTTTTCAGTTGAGGGTAAATTTTCTAGATGCAAGTAGTGTAAAGTTGCAAAGTGGTGCAACTTTCATTCTCAAACTCGTACAACTCAATAGATTGTTCCAACACATTTGGATGGGTACGTTTACGCTATTTATGGTTCTCTTTTGCACCCAAATACACTGAATCACTTTGAGCTGCATTGGAGTGGGGTTTTCCCTTATGAGTCCAAAGTGCTAAAAGACATCAATCTTTCACGGACTATTTCTCGAAAATCGTGATGCTTACAAACTCTTTGTCTAAGGATATGGGATCATGTTGAGACCATCTATAATAACCTATGTCAGTCTTTTATATCTCGAAGGCGTTTTCCCGTGGTGATGAGTTTTTGGTTGAGGGAAAAGTTGCAAAGTGGTGCAACTTTCTTTCTCAAAATTGTATGACCAAACAAATTGTTCCAACACATCCAGATGGGTACGCTTATGCTATTTATGGTTCTCTTTTGCACCCAAATACGCCAAATCGCTCTGAGCTCCATTGGAGTGGCGTTTTCCCTTAAGAGTCCAAACTACTTAAAGACAACAATCTTTGACGGACTATTTCTCAGAAACCGCAATGCTTACAAAATCTTCATCTGAGGATATTAGATCATGTTGAGACCATCTACAATAACCTCTCTTGGTTTTTTCTATCTCAAAGGATTTTTCCCGTGGTGATGAGTTTTCAGTTTAGGGAAAAGTTGCCAAATGCAAGCAGTGTAAAGTTGCAAAGTGGTTCAAGTTTCATTCTTGAACTCATACGATCCAATGGACTATTCCAACATGTTTAGATGGGTACGTTTACGCTAGGTATGGTTCTCTTTTGCACCTAAATACGCTCTGAGCTGCATTGGACTAGCATTTTCCCTTAAGAGTTCAAAGTGCTAAAAGGCAACAATCTTTGACGGACTATTTCTCTTAAGAGTCCAAAGTGATAATGTTTTTGAAATGTGGGCAAAAAAATATTTAAGTTTGGATCAATATTTTGCAATTCCTACCTCTTGCATCAGGAAACTCTTACCCAATCAAACTGAATCAATTACATGGGAAATGAAATTCACAATGAATTTTTTACGTTTTTGTTTTTCAAAAAAGTGGAAGCCACTATAATTTTTTAGATATAAATAGAAGATATTACAAAACCTCGTTCAAATGAGAATATCGACAGGAAAGAACCAAGAAGAAAACCTCTGGTTGTAGCTCGATTAAGTACAAAAATCTTTTTACATTTTAAACATACCCTTTATATAATGCCAGACATTTTAACCATACTTCAAAAAACATCATTGGATATAGATTATGCCTATACACACTTGTGACCTTTTTACATTGTTTCACATTTAAAAACTTTCCTATTTGAGGCATTCAGGGTACAGTCTTCCACAAGAGTAGTATGTTGGCATTTTGGAGTGAAAAGCACCTATACAAACCATCAAGGTACCAATTAAACTACATACAATAGAAAATATTCTTAGAAGAACCAATCGATATTATTGTAATTTGTCACATACCTCTCTAAAAGGATCAGACTTGCCTATTGTTGCAATAGGTCCATGATCAATCATGCCAGGAATATCGCAAAATTTGTCAAATGATAAATCTATATTGTAACAGCAAAAAATATGCTTAGACTAACAAATCTATATTAATCTAAACAACCTGAATGATGATGAATTGGTAATGAAAACTATAAAATATGCTTTTAATAACCAATCTATATTATTGTAATATGTCGCATACCTCTTTGAAAGGATCAGAGTTGGCTATTGTTGCAGCAGGTCCATGATCAATTGTGCCATGAATATCACAAAATTTGTCAAATGATATATCTATATTGTCACAACAAAAAAGAGGCTTAAGCATTGTACTTTCCATTCTCGAATATGCTATTCATGTGTACCTAAAGGTTCATCTCTTTACTTAAGAGTATCCGACATTGCTTCATGATCAAAATTACTAAGTGTCCATAGTTTTTTTATCTTTGGTTTGGCATGATTCTTCAACAACTTAACATTTGTTTCTATAACAAGGTGTGAATACATGAGAATGGTTTTATATTTCTCATAGTCTTCAAATGTAGGTATGCCATTCTTTCTAATCATGTATGTTCACAACCAAGTTCCTGCAACCACAATTGAACTTGTAGGATACATGAGCTCATCATCATCTTCCATTGATTTTGTTAGCTTGTGCTTTACCTGCACACATTGAGCCAACCAATATTCTGATCTCTCTTCATTCCCCTATGGTACAAAAACTCCATAAACATGTCCTGGATGTAGTAGATCTGAAGGACGATCATAATCAAGTGAACTTTTCATTATGTAATTTTTCATGGATATAGTTTGAGATAAAGGAGTTAGATACTGTGGAACCCATGTATCCACTCACTCACTTGACTCGCATTGGTCCCACTTGCATTGAATACAACTTTGACAAAAACAAGCCAACTGTCGTGTCCAAATGGTCCATGTGCTTGCATCTGAGCTTCGAAATAAATGCATCTTTGAAGAATATTTGATTGTATGACAATCCAATCTGCCTCCCACTGTACCCTCCTCAACCAACCAAAAGAATCTATGCACTCTTGAATCAAGTGTCTCTCCCTATGACAATGTTGAACTACACCAATCAACAATAGAACGTGCATCACCAAATTTTGCTCCTAAAATCTTTAATTTATCCTTAACTAGAGCTCTCTTTACACATGCACTTGCTCCATCATGCTCTTCTTTCCCATGCCCAGCTTCAAAAAAACTCCAAATATTAGGTACACCCCTCTCTACATGCATTCTACTCAACCAATAAAACATACGAGCATTCTTGAATTGACCTATACAGTTATCTGACCAAATGAGATGTTGACCCAGTGCTATATCATGCTCCTGCAAGAACTCAAAAAAAATCTCAAAACAATGTTGGACATACTCGAACGAGTGAGATCTATCATCACTCATATAAAAATGATACTCTTTGATTATCTTTCGATCCTGCTCTATACTATCATGTGCATGTCTAAATGTTATGTGGACAAAAATAGCAATCTGAATGGAATTGTAATACTAAGATTGTACCTCGTTTTATGGTTGCAATGTGTATTTTTCAGCAAAATCAACCACTAATATAATAGTGCCAATCAGAAAAGAGTCCTTACATATCTGGAATTGTTGATCCAGCCAATGAGACCTATGAATACGCCTTGCATATTTGTAGAAAATATTGTCCTTAAAATCTGAAATAAAATCAACAACACTGCATTATTTTGTAACCAACTCGCATCTAGAACATTCACCTCCACTCTGCAAAGTATATTTGACTACCTCATATCTCTTTTTCTCAACAATATTCTTTCCAAATTCATGTTAGGAACCCTCATGAAAACATTGAACAAACTTTTTCAAGCCACCACATTGTGAGCACTTTGCATTTAAACAATCATTTCTATAGAAAAAGGAACCATCATCCCTAGAACATAAAAATAGATCTAGCAAGTCCCTTGATGATTTCAAAAGATGCATTGCACCACACTCCTGCAAAATTTCATTAGTATGCAAAGTAGAACGGATATAGCATAATAGTTCATGGTACATTGAAAAATCCACATGGTATTTGCAACAACAAGTATTACGAATCTTAAGAGGCACATAATAAAATGGCTTCAAACCTTCAAAATTTATTTGCGAGATTTCAATATTTGGATGTGTTTGAATAAATTTTTTGAACAACATTGTTTGGCTTGATTCCAAGAAATATTTAGGATGCGGTGTATGGTCTCGACTGCCAATTCTTAACTTTAAAACATCCTTTATGTTGGGTGATACTCTAGAGTTATCATGCCAAAATTATTGAATTGTCTGCTATACATTATCGGTTAGCTTCTTATCAACATGTGTAAGCCTTCTGAAAAAATCCCATGTATCATTTTGAAGAGGATCCTCTATTATTTCTCTTCTTGCAAGTGCTCTATCCAAAGTGTTATGATTTAAGTCAAAATCAACACAATTTTGTCTCATAAAGCGAGCCTTTTTCAATTGATGGCTTACTAGGGCAGTGATAATGACTCTTCGAGCAGCTCTCTTATCTTTTTCCTTGTTATTTTTTCCAATAGACTTCAGAGCATTAAACATATTTTTTATAATAATAGACTTTTTTTAGGTCCTCTTATTCAAATAAATCTTCAATTTGGCTAGCAAAGGTCTCATATTTTTCATCTTTAGCAATTGTGCAAAAAGTTGGGATTGCTCGGTCAATGTCTTATCACTAAAATATTGGTTGAAAATTATTCTAGTCCACAACTAAATAGTTTGTGTTGACCTCTTGCCTTTAAAATTGTTTATAATGTTATCATCAATTTCAACTAACCATTTAGGGGTCCTTGAAGGTCTTGAATTTAGAATACTTCTTTCTTTTAGAAAAGGTTCTTCATTTCTTGTGTAATCTAGTGAAACATAATTTACACTTGCTTCAATATTATGTTCAACATCTTCATTTCCAACATTTTCACGTTGAAAATTTTCAATATAAATTTGAACAATTTCATTCCCAATTTCAATATCATGTTCAACATCTTCAATTCCAACATTTTCATTATTAATTTCAATATTTTCATTCCCAATTTCAATATCATGTTCAAAATCTTTAATTCCAACATTTTCGTTATCACTTTCAATATTTTCATTCCCAATTTCAATATCATGTTCAACATCTTCAATTCCAACATTTTCACCTTGAAAAATTTTAATATCAATTTGAACATTTTCATTCCTGATTTCAATATCATGTTCTACATTTTCACCTTGAACATATTCAATTTCCTCTTCACTTGAAAGACCATAGGGCTCAAGTTCACCTATATTTAACATACCTTGTCTTTTCTTCCTATGACCATCTCTATCTCTTTGTCTATATCCTTCAATTTTTCCTTTTGTCAACTTTCTCTTACATTTTTTCTTTCGACGACTGCTTCTCCCCATTATACCAAATAAAAGATGCTAAAAGATCATTATGTATGACAAATTTGAGTACAAGATGCTCCAAAAAGTTTATCTTTGTCTCTTCTTGTCTGAAACCGAGTGTTTGTCACCCGCAAAGTGTTGCAAACAGAATGAAGGGTCCATTGGAATGCACAAAAAAGGCCCACATGGGGTTTTTCTATGGACCACAAATCAGATATTCGATATAATGAGATATCCAATTTGTAAAAAATGTTCTGCAATGGTAAGATTTCACCTCTACACTATGAAGTTTCACCACAAATCAGATATCTAATTTTTAAACACATAGACCTAAGGGTTAATGGTAGGGAGTGGGAGAGGGAGAGGGAGAGTGGGAGAGTAATACGGAGACAGAGAGAGGGAGAGGGAGAGGGAGAGGGAGAGGGAAAGAGGGAGAGTGGGAGTGTGATAGGGAGAGGGAGAGAGGGAGAGGGAGAGCGAGAGGGAGAGTGGGAGAG
>CM021101.1:596292514-596305897 GCA_007115665.2 Sequoiadendron giganteum | reverse complement strand
AGAGAGATAGAGAGAGAGAGGGAGAGAGAGAGAGAGGGAGAGAGAGAGGAGTGATTGAGTGAGAGCTTTGAGAGAGATAGAGGTAGAGAGAGCGAGAGTGAAAGAGATAATATTTAAATATTTTATAAATTGGTAATATATATATATATATTTAAATATTTATGGATTAACTAAAATATTCAGATAATATTAAAATATTTTAGATTAACTAAAATATTGAAATAGTATTTAAATATTATACATTTAATAATATATTATATATTAAATACATAATTCGGTAAGAGATTATCATAAATTTTATATTAAATATATTACATTATAAACTTTATTGGATATTATATATATTAAATCATAAACTTAATTGTATTTTAAAATCATATATTAAAGATTGTATAAATTGTTTTAAAACTGATCTAAAAGATATCATATATCGAATTCAAATTCGATATCGGATTTGAATCGGATATCCGATTTGAATCAGATATCCGATATTCTGACAAAAAATTTAATGCCTAAGGATTAGGCTCGATATTAGGCTCGGGATTTCATTCGGACTTGCCAATCCTAAAAAGTCAACATGTAAAATGTGTTTAACAACTTACCTTGCTTTTCCAGACTTCGCCCATGTGGCTGACGACTTTTATTTTACCTAAAATTGATGAAACGAAAAGGGTTTGTAAAGGATCTTCCCATCTTTCTACCAATATAAATTATATTTTACTTAGAATCTAATAAATTATTATTATTTATTTTTTATTAGAATTACGAGTAAACTCCTAATTGATAGTCTGATAGAGAAACATCTATATCTTTCAAACAGTATCACATTTTTTTAATAAAAAACATGTTTCACATTCTATGCTTTGCATACTATAGGATTAAAATAAAAAAATAATTCCATTAATTTTTGACCAAGTTAAGGTTGTCAAACATATGAGTTTTTATATTTTTATAAAGTTGTAATAAAAAATTCATAATCAATTATTTATTTGAAAAATAATTACAAAAAAAATTGTATCACATCCGAACATGAGTCCTCTACTTAAATCTAAAATCTTATAAAAAAATATTATGATTTTATTATGGTTAGGGTGGTCAGACAAACACCTACTTCTTAATTTTTCCCTAAAATTTTTGTACTACTACACTGAAATTTTAAATTTTCACCAAATAGATTTTTTTTTACAAAAATTAACCTAGTAGTTTAGAAACTACATTCAATTTTCCACAGATTCTATTCTTACATATTTTTGAAATAACATAGATAACTTATTCAAATTTTTATGTCAAGTTGCCCAAGTCTGATTTTCTGAATTTTCATTGCCACTTAAGGGCCTATTTTTTTGCATGATGATCCTACACATACCCATATTTTTTCTTTTAATTTTATAGATCACTTTTTTATTTATATTTTATGATCCTTTCTCTTCTACTTTAAACGGTTTTAAAGCTAGAATTTAAGAAATAGTAGTTTGAAATTTATATGTTCTCCATTGTTAGGAAAATATTTAAACATAAATTAATTGAAAATCCCTAGCTATTAAAACAATTCAATTAAAAAATTATAGAATAAATAAGTAAATTGATCAAATTATTTTCTATAAATACTCAAGATGCACTTAGAAACCACTACCATAAAAATTGATACAATAATTGAGCACATAATTGGATAAACATAATAGAAAATATGTTAAGTATAAGAATGTTCCTTAAAAAAAGCTCACCAATCAAATCTTATAATTAAAACATATTAAGATCTTTTGATTGATTAGTAAATGTTAGATTTAAATGACAAAATGTAAAAGAATATTGTTTTTAATTGTAGGATATAATTGTATTGTTGAACAATTTTTTTTACAATATAAATGAATGCTTAAAATCCACTTTATAAGAGATACATATCATAAATGGGTAAAAAATATAATTATGGTTTTAGAGAGTTGTAGGGTATGGGGAGAAGTGTGAAATATAGAAGTTTGGTGAAATTATTCTTGAGTTCATAAAAATATATAAAAAAAATCATTGTACAATGATGTGAATTTCAAAAGGAATAATGTACATTAAAATTCTATAAAAACTCTTTAGAAGGTCCACAATACCATAGGTGTTCACTATGGAGAAGTGGGAATTCAAGTTATTTTGATAGTTTAACTTTTCAAGACAAAACAAAGGATATTTGTCGAAAATATATTATTCCATGGTTGTAAGAATTGGTGTAATTAAGTGAGTGTTCTTATTGGGTAATAATTCCCCATCAACCTAAAATTTTCAGTATTGAATATGATTATGGGATTTCAAAGGATTTTTCACTTAAATTTTTAAGCCTATGGGAAGTTCACAATTTTACACAAGCTCAATTGTTTTATAGATTCAACATAAACCTTCTTAATGTATAATTAAATGACTCCTTTAAAATTTTACACAAAAGCATGGTCAAATGTACCTAAGAAGATGACCATAAGCCCTCTCAAAATATACAAAACAAAAATATTATTTGCATATAGAGAACTTGAAAATAATCAAAATAAGAAATCAAAATTAACAAATTAGACAATTTGTATGAGGGATAGTAAATTTCCAATGGATGTGATTCAAAATAGGGTGGTGCCTAGAATTAAAATTGAGTCCTCCTATTTCTTGAAGGATGCTTCACTCAATCACCAAAAATTTTTAAATTATATATTAGCCAAAATAAGACCAAAAATAGGAGAGACAAGAGTTTATTTCACATACCTAGAATGATGATAATGAGATGAGGGAGGATAAGCCTTATTATAAGTCTAATAATCAAAATTCAAGGAAGAATAATTCTCCTTATAAGAAATTTTAATAGGTTGATTTGTCCTCAAAATTTGTACTAATCTCATTCAATGAGTGTCAATTAATTGGACGAAGTTGATATCATTTCCAAAAATTTAGTTAAACTATATAGATACGCTTATTCCTCTAAGCATTAATATCCTTGTATTTATCTATAGGAATATGGATGCATTCTCAACATATAAGTACATTGAAATATTTTAATATGGGTTTCCTACAACTCTAATTTTTGAAAGGAGTAACCACTTTCAAGGATTTAGGAAGAACTTTGTTCCAAAAATAGTTTAAATATTTTGTTGACTTTGCCTAAATTTTTGGTAGAAGGGATCTAGAATGGATAATGTAATTCATCATTTCCTCTAATGATATGTTCTTATGTGTTAATAATATATTGTTCAATGAAAGATATGTTGTTTGATATTGAAAAAAAACCATATTAAAGTATATAATTACAGAAATCAATGGTTAACATACTTTTCACCATTATCTCTATAAGAAAATTTATGGTCTTCCTAGTTTTCTTCTCTACAACTGATTTTATGAGGTGAAAATTCTTAAAAACATCTTCTTTATACCAAAGAAAATACATCCAATTATTGATGAGGGTAACAATTTATATATATCTTTATTGAACTCCAAAAATGGACCAAAAATATTAATTTGAACTAACCCTAGAATATAATCATCCCTTCTTTCTTTTCTTGTATAATAATTATCTTTTACATATTTACCAAAAATACATTCCTTACAAGCCTCATAAATAAAATTTATAAAAAGTAGATTATTATCCATTCCATACTAGCTAATATATAGTAAGGATAAAAGTTCATATAAATGAACTACACATTCTATATTTTACTAACTCCATTAGAATGTTCATGTAGTGTAGAAAATAGAGGATAAATCAAAGAGTGTAGAAAGGAATGATGATCTACTCTCCCAATTGCTACTATGAAACTACTTTGTTTAAATCAACTCATTTCTTAAACTTGTGTATGTAATTTGGTAGAAAGAAAAGATGGTCTACTCTCCCAATTGCTACTATGAAAGTACTATGTTGAAATCACCTTGTGTCTTAAACTTTTTTATGTAATTTGGTATACCATTAAGAGATTGGTGAAAAATAAAAGCATACAGATAATAGAGCCATATTTTGAGGTCACCATCTCCAATTTATATCTTATCCTTTGCTATTTTGTAAAATTAATTTTTAAAATCCCTAGTAAATAAATAATAATGTTTGATTCACGTGGTGCAATCATGTGAATTTCAATAGGAAGTTTAAGACTCATAAGACAATATTTGATAACCCTATTCTATAAATACTTGAGGAATAGTAGTTTTTCTCTCATAGCAACACTCCGCGTAATTTGATGAAAGGTTTTGTGAGTTTCTAGATTCATCTCTTCTCATTCCTTGTCTTCTATTCCATTTTTTTGGAATGGACGAAACAAGACTCTACACTATCAAATTGATCTTGATTTTGAATAGCCATAGTCCCCACTAAAATTTTATAGAGTTGTAGAGTAAAACATACAATTATGGTTTTAGAGTATGGGAAGAAGTGTGAAATATTTAATTTTTGTGAAATTATTCTTGACTTCATAAAAATAGACAAATTTTCTTATTACAGTGATGTGAATGTTAGAAGGAATAATGCACATTAAAATTCTATAAAAAACTCTTTAGAAGGTCACAATATTAGAAGTTTTCATTAATGAAGAAGAGGGAAGATATCATAAAAGTCAAGATGTTTTGATAATTTCACTTTTCAAGACAAAAAAAGAGGCATTTTGTAAAACATATTTTATTATGTGGTTGTAAGAGTCGATGTAATTAAGTGAATGTTCCTATTGGACAATAATTCCACATAAAACTAAAACTTTAAGTACTGTGCACGATTATCAGAGTCCAAAGGAGTTTTCACTTAATTTTTTAAGTCTATGGGAAGTTCACAATTTTATACAAGCTCAAGATTTTTTTTGGATTTAAAACAAACCTTCTTAATGTATAATTAAATGTTGCCTTCAAAATTTTACACAAAAACATAGCCAAATGTACTTAGAAAGATGTGAATAAACCTTGTCAACTTATTCCAAATGAGAATATTGTATAAGTATCAATAAGAACATAGAAATAATAGAAATAAGAAATTAAAATTAAAAAAATAGGGTGGTGCCTAAAACTAAAATTGAGTCCTCATTTTTTTTTGAAGGATTTGGGCTCAATCACGAGAAAGTTTTAAATTCTATATTTGGCAAACATGAACGAGTCAAGAGTTTATTTCACATACCTAGAATGATGAAAATGGGATGAGGGAGGATGAGCCTTATTACAACGCTAATAATCAAAAGTCTAGGAAGAATAATTCTCGTTAAATGAAATTTTCATAGCTGGATTTCTCCTCAAAATTTGTACTACTCTCATTCAGCGATTCCCAAGCATAGAGAGAATATTCTAACATGTTGAATCAAACATGTAGTGAACGCAAGAGCCACGTTCTGTGAGGCCACATCTCCAATTTGTATCCTAACCTTTCCTGTTTCGTCAAATCAATTCTTGCTGAATAATAATTTTCTGTTTCACGTGGTGCAATCATGTAAATTTCAATAGGAAGTTTGCGCCTCTCAAGACAATCTTTTATAACCTAGTCTATAAATAGTCGAGGAAGAACAGTTTTTCTCTCATAGCAACGCTCCTCTTGATTTGCTGAGAAGCTTTGCGTATCTCTCCACAAGATGGAGAATGTTTCTAGATTCATCTCCTCTGTTTCTCTGTCTTCTATCCCATTTTTTAGGAATGGACGTAACGAGACTCTGCACGGTCAGATCGATGCTGATTTCGTAGTGTTCTCGATGAATTTTACTATAGCCATCATCCCCACTCTTGCCATTCTCCTCATTACATCTTCAACCTTTTTCCGTGTATTCAAGTCCAAAACAGGCAAAAGTTGCGTGCCTTCGCCTCCAGGGCCGCAACCCTGGCCACTAGTTGGCAGTCTACCGGAGTTAGTGTACAATGGACCTGGTTATAAGTGGCTCCACTCTCTCCTCCACAGCTATTCAACCCCCATCCTTTGCGTTCGTCTAGGAAGCGTTCACGTCATTGCTGTTAATAGCCCAGATATAGCAAGAGAGTTCCTTAAGAAACATGATGCTATATTTGCATCTCGCCCTATAACAATGGCCACTAGTTACTCCAGCAGAGGATTTCTATCCATTGCTGTGGTTCCGTGGGGAGATCAGTGGAAGAAAATGCGGCGTGTTGACGGCTTCACGCCTTAAGTGGTTGCAAGGCAAGCGGATGGAGGAGGCAGACAATCTGGTCCATTGGATGTGGAACCAGTGCACTGCTCAATCTCAAGCACAACCGAATACTTTGCTCAATGTAAGATACGCTGTGAGGCACTACAGCGCAAATGTGATCAGAAAGCTGATGTTCAACAGGCGGTATTTTGCAAATGAAGGTAGTAGTAATGAGGGAGGCCCCACTGCAGAAGAGGAGCACGTAGATGCATTGTTCAAGGTGTTGTCCCTTCTGTATAATATGTGCGTCTCTGACTACATGCCGTGTTTGCGGCGGCTCGACATCGGAGGCAACGAGAGAGGAATGAAAAAGGCCATCCACGATGTGGACAAATATCACACTCCTCTTATCGAGGAAAGATTTCGTTTGAGGCGAGGAGTTACTTCTTTAGAAGAACCGCATGACTTGTTGGACGTGTTGATTTCTATAAAAGATTCCACTGACGGGTCTCCCTTGCTAAGCTTGGAAGAGATCAAATCTCAAGTGGCGGTAATTATCTCTCAGAACTACTATTACGATCACATTTGATTTATAATAATCTCTTTGTTTAATCAAATTAACGCTAATCCAACGTGCAGGATCTGACATACGCGACTGTTGACAACCCGTCAAATGCCGTAGAATGGGCGCTAGCAGAGATACTGTTGCAGCAGGAGATAATGCAGAAAGCGGTGGAGGAGATTGACAGAGTTGTGGGCAAAGATCGTTTAGTGCACGAGTCAGACCTTGGACAGCTCAAATACGTGAAGGCATGCGCAAAGGAGGCGCTGAGGTTGCATCCGGTGGCGCCCTTCAACCTTCCTCACATGTCAATGGAGGACGTCACAGTGGCCGGGTATAACATTCCCAAGGGCAGTCATGTAATACTGAGCCGCCTGGGATTGGGACGAAACCAATGCGTTTGGGAAGACCCTTTGCGCTTCTGCCCTGAGCGTTTCCTTAAAGACGACAACCTGGGTGTTGAGTTGGGCGACCCCGAACTTCGCTTCATTTCTTTCAGCACGGGAAGGCGGGGATGCATGGGAGCTGCTCTGGGCACTTCAATGACAGTCATGCTCCTGGCCCGCCTGCTGCATTGCTTCCATTGGACCCCTGCTTTAACTGCACCCATCCACCTTCAGGAAGGTGTGGCTGATCTCTTTATGGCCAACCCTCTTCATGCAATCGCAAACCCTCGCCTTCCCCGCAACCTTTATCCATTAACTTTTTCACGTTAAAGGTAACAATGTTCCTTGTTACCATTTGACTGAAAAGTTACCTTTCATCTATGCACTCCAACATTTGCCCTCGGATTTAGGTTTATGTAATTTGTGATATTGCAACGTTCCATCTATTTCACTTTAATGCATTACGTCTAATATGTATTGTGGGATTTATGTTCCTCTACTCCGTGATATTCCATTGTCCATCAATCTGCGATAGTTTAATGTATTCCACTCCATCTAGGTATTATGGCGTTTAACATGCTATTTAGCTTGTGAGATTGTAATAAAAGTTTTGGCTTGATACAATTCAGTTTTTCAAGGCAAACAAAAGTTGCAAAGTTCTTCGTAGTGAGTTCAGTGCTATTAAGCTAATGAAAGATATTATATCTCTTCCAATAGATTTCATCTCAATGTTTATAATATTTTAGTAGTGAAAATTGATCATTTTATCAAAATTTTATAATGCTAACAATGTTTGTACTTGGTCTCATTTATTTCAAAGTGTTTGTGTATCTGCTTAGACTTGTAGTTATACCTACAACCTATCCCTCTTTGCCATTTAGTTCATCCATGTGTCTCACTCAGCTTGTAGAATGTCCCCCTCTAATATCCATGCCTCTCTTCCTTGTATTGGTCTCTCTCTATCATCAAACAATTTTACTCCACCTCATGTTATCCAACATGGTCTATAGTCTATCTCATTGTGGACAAGCCTAATCCTACCCACTTTTGGCCTCATTATGCTCATTTTGCCTCATGTCTCTTTTTGACAGAGTTGTGGCCAACGCCATTTATATTCATCTATTACACTAATGAAATAATGTGAGGTGATCTTCTCTAGTGACAACATTGTCGCCATTGAATTTTATCACTTCTCCCCTAATTTATCAATTATCCCCTAATATTATTTAGGTATAGGATTAGGATAACCAAGAGTGCACTAAAATTCTAACTAATTGTATCCCCCATTCCTAATAGTTGTTAATATCATGTTATGTCTCAAATTTTATTGTTGATGATAATGTTTGTTATGTCCCTACTTATTTGGAACATATTGGGTCTTGTTTTTAATTATATATTAATCCTAAGCATTGGCCTAATTCTAGTACCACTTTAATGCATTTAGGGAAATACATAATTGCTATAGTTTAGTTTTTTCCATTAGTTCATGTTACCTTTGTCTAATTTGATCAAGTAAAACTATTTCTTGGTCGACTTCTCTTTATTGGCATTTAGTCTCTAATTGAGTCGCTACATCAACATTATGAAGAGTGGCATCCATTTATCCATTTTTTGTTCTATGATAGGAGGAAGGATAATCATGATGCAAGACTTACCTCAAATTATTAGATTTTGAATGGGGGAAGACTTATGTTTACATCTTCAATATAAAATCATTGAAATGTTTTTTCATTTCTTGCAATCATATTTTCCTCATTTAACTAATAATGATTGAATTTTTTAGCAATTCAAATTCTACTCTTAAATTAAAAACTTTAATTTTTTTTAATTAAAAAATAAAAATATATACGAATTGTAGTGTAAAAAATTGTATACCTTTACAATTTTACATTATGTTTCAGTCCCTTAATTAATTAGAATTAGTTAAGCCTTTAATTTGTTAAATTATGCATTCCAAAGCCTTATTCTAAATGTTTTCCAAAAGGGGAACCAACATTAAAAAATGCATTTAATTATTAAATTGCCTTGGATCATGTGTGTCATACACTTATAGGCCAAGACCCATTCACCCAAGGGAAAATGGGTCCCCTTTATTGGCTAGGACCCATTTTAAAATATGTTTTGGCAGCATGTCAATGTTCAAAATTCAAGTTGGATGTGCCAACTTTTGGAATCTAATTTTCAAAAAAATGGATAAACACTTATAAACACATAGTATTTTCACTATTTGTAATCTAAGTTGCATGATTTATCAATCCTATTAAAACAATTATTGTCAAGAGCAGTCAAGAGTAGCATTATTAGTCATTTGTAGCAGCAATTAAGATCCTAACATCATGTCTAAGTTATGTGTGTTCATATCATCTTTGAAGGCTATCATTGTGATATAGTTTTTGAAGAATGAACAAGCATCAAGCATTCAAGAAACTTATCAAGTTTATCAATCAAGACCCATTCCTTTCAAGTGATGTGTTTGTATTTAGTTCTTGAATGGAGCATTTCAAGGGTGGTGAGTTGCAATGAGTGTGTTCATTTTGTAGACACTAAAACATTTCCTAGGCCTCTAACCCTTAACTTCTTCATAATTATTTCATCTTCATTTCTCATAATTAAATAATGTTAATTGTTTAATTATTTTCTAAAGTCATATGTCCTCTATTAATTAAATAACTTTAATTATTTAATTAATTCATTCTTACCATCATTCTTTCTTGATTAATTAAATAAATAATATTTATTTAATTACATCACTAATTAAATCTATCTTCTATTAAATAATTATTTCACATTATTTAATTAATTCTTGTCACACTTTCAACTATAATTAAATAATCACATTAATTATTTAATTATTCCTTAGCCTTTTCTCCCTTTAATTAAATAAATCTTTATTTATTTTATTTAATCCCAAAATCTTGAATGTTGAAGTAAATCATTGTTTAATTCATAAAAGGGTTTATCCATAGCATATTCATCTATAATTAGATAATCTCTTTGTTATATAATTAGTCATTTATCACTTATGTCTAGATATAATTTGGCCATTCAGTTATCTGGTGAGATAATATTTTATTGTCTCTAACGATCTACCTTTTTGTCTTCATCACTTCATCAATCTCATCTTCTACATGTAATCTTTGTTTTTTTGTGTCTCAACTACTTTCCACTAGTGATTAAATTATTATTTAATTTAATCTGCACCATTTATGCTTTATCACTTAAACTAATTTAACCCTAATCCTATTGCATGTCACATCTTTTAATCTTAATCATTGATTTATTTTTAATCTGAGCCTGTCATTTGAAAATCATATTTTCTATAAATTGGCTTTACATCTATCATTATTAATCCTCCCAAAATCTTATGAGTTTTGGAAGCAACTTTAGAATCTTCAATGTTTTTCTATTATCATTGTCATGAGGCCACACTTGCATGCTTAATTAAAATATGAGGGAAATTATCACACTATAATGAAATGAAGAAGAATAATGGAGGTAATTCATAGAACTACATCGGGGTAAGTGCACCAAGATGGTTCCCAAAAAGGGGACGTAAGTGGCCAATTTTTTTTTGAAATTAGGAAATACTGACATTGGACGTGAAATTGAGGATACTTAGACTAAATTTTTTGAGATGGAACTAAAAGAAGGATTGAAGTGGTCTAAGTCTAATTTCTCAAATACTAATTTATTTTGAAAATGGTTGAGATTAAGGGGTTCAAATGAGAGTCGTACACAAATTGGTGTTGTTTTTGTCAGAAAAACATAACATAGCAACTTTTGTATGAGCCTCCTATGGTGAACTGTTTTTTAGTATTTTTAAAATTGCAACAATCAAAAGTTAGCTAACAATATGTAGTTGATGCAAAAAATTTCTGATAATTTTTTAATGAATATTTCATTTTTTACTAATTTGCGAAGTGAGCATATCCTGAAAATAGAATTTTGATCGTGCTACCCCTAAAAATTTTGGAAACTAATTGATTTATTATTTTTATTTTTATTTTTAATTTTGTAGAATGGAGTCTAGTTTCTAAAAATGTAATTTATTTGAAAAATTGATGAACGGTTAATTTATAGCGAAAAAAATACCAAACACTACTTTTTGGCAAAAAAAAGACATATAGATAAAATAAATTATGTATGAAAGACAACATTTTCATAAAGTGAAAAAAATTACATCATTGGATAGCTAAGAGATAACCCAACATTACCCATGTGCTCGATTTTTTTGATATTGAACCACGTGCAATCCTGATAGTGAGAACGAACTCGATTATGAGAAATATGGTGGACTTTTTAAAAACACATCTCTAGTCGTTGGGAATGCCCTCCAAGCCTTTGGGTTTGTATTCCAAGGCAAATAACAAGCCTAAGGCTCATAAATTCCCAAAGCAAGATATAACAAGAGCGCGTTATAACGTGCTTGCATTATATCTCACTTTTGACATGCTTTTTGCTTATGCGGGGAACATGTTATAACACGCTCGCGTTATGTCTTACTTTATGTTAAATGCCAATATATTAATGTATGCTGATATATTTTTATGTACATGTATATCATGTATGTATGTATGCTTGTATGGATGTAATATTATATGTACATATGTATTATGCTTGTATATATGCATTTATGTATGTCTTTAGATGAAGGGAGAATTTAGAGAGAGTCTAGAGAGATGGAGAGGGGGTAAAAGTGAGATTTTAAGAGAGAGGAAGTGGGAGAGAAGGGGTTGGATTGAGGGGAACTTAGCTAGGTAGGGTGGGAGGGATAGAGGGAGGGAGAGAGAGGAGGGGGTGGGAGAGAGAGAATTGAGGGAGAGGGAGAGAGAGAGAGGGGGTGGGAGAGAGATAATTGAGGGAGAGGGAGAGAGAGAGAGAGACAAAGAGAAAGAGAGACTTATGTTGGTAGGTTGCGAAAGGGAGAGACTTCAGAGTGTGAGAGCGAGAGACTTTAGAGTGTGAGGGTTGTGAGAGGGAGAGACTTGAGAGATAAGTAGTGAGATGGAGTGTGTGAGAGAGAGAGAGTGAGAGAGATGGAGTGTGAGAGAGAGGGAGTGGGAGAGAGAGGGAGTGTGAGTGAGAGACCTAAGAGAGGGAGAGGGTGTGAGAGGGAGTGACCTGATAGAGGTAGAGAAAGAGGGGGGTGGAGTGAGAGGGACTTATCTAGGTAGGGTTGGAGGGATAGATATAGAGACGAGAGAGAGACAAAGAGAGAGTTACCTAGGTAGGTTTCCAGAGGGAGAGACCTTAGAGAGAGATGGGGTGGGAGGAAGAGACATGAGAGAGAGGGAGATAGAGGTAGTGGGAGAGAGTGGAATGGAGTGGGAGGGACATAAAGAGAGATGGATAGAGGGAGTGAGAGAGGGTGTTAGGGATTGATTGAACGAGAGGTATGCAAAAAGAGGGAGACGATAGATAGAGACAATTAGAGAGGGTGGGATGGAGGGAAGGAGGGAGAGGTGAGATGTATAGATAGAGATAAAGTGACAGGGGTTGACGGTTGAGGGATTAGGGTGGAGAACCTATAGGGTTGATGGTTTCTAGGGTATTAGGGTTTAAGGTTTGAGGGCTGAGGGAATAGGTTTGATGGTAGAGGGTATTTGGTAGAGGATATTTGGTTGAGGGTATAGGGTAGAAGGTTTAAGGTTTAGGCGTTTAGGGTTGAAGGGTTTGGGGTTAAGGGTTTAGGGTTTAGGGTTGAGGGTAGAGGGTTTAGGGTATAGGTTTGAGGGTATATGGTTGAAGGATTAGGTTCATGGTCCAATGTAGGGGGTAGAGAGTTTAGGGTTTAAGGATTGAGGGTTGAGGGATTAAGGGTTGAGGGTTGAGAATTGAGGATTGAGTGTTAAATGTATAGGGTAAAGGGTAGAGGGTTTAAGGGTTGAGGGTTGAAGATTGAGGGTTTAAGGTATAGGGTAGAGGTTATAGGGGTTGAGAGATTAAGGATTGAGCGATTAGGGTTTAGGGTAGAGAGTATTGGACCAAGGGTAGAGGTTAGAGGGTAGAGGGTAGAGGTTAGAGGGTAAAGGGTTTAGAAGTTTAGGGTTTAAGGGGTTAGGGCTGAGGTTAGAGGGTTTAGGGTTGTGTGTTTAAGGGTTGAGGATTTAAGGGTCAAGATGGTTGATGGATTAGGGTAGATATTTTACTAAGTGGGTTTAAGGGTTGGGGAATTAGGGTTGAGGGTAGAGGATTGGCAGTAGAGGGTAGAGGGTTTACGGGTTAGGGTTTAAGGGTTTAGGGTTTAGGGATGAGGGATTAATAGGTTATAGGGTACAGGTTATAGGAGTTGAGGGATTAGGGTTTAAGGGTTGAGGGTTGAGGGATTCAATTTTAATGGTTAAGGGTTGAGGGTTCAAGGATTAAGAGG
>CM021101.1:596149309-596292414 GCA_007115665.2 Sequoiadendron giganteum | reverse complement strand
TTAAGGGTTGAGGGTTGAGGGATTAAGAGGGTATAGGGGTTGAGGGATTAGGGTTTAAGGGTTGAGGGTTGAGGGATTTAGAGGGTATAGGGATTGAGTGATTAGGGTTTAAGGCTTGAGGGTTGATGGATCAAGAGGGTTGATGGGTTGAGGGATTAGGGTTTAATAGTTGAGGATTGAGGGTTGAGGGATTAAGAGGGTATAGGGATTAGGGTTTAAGTTTTGAGGGTTGAGGGTTGAGGGTATAAGAAGGTATAGGGGTTGAGGGTTGAGGGATTATGAGGGTATAGGGGTTGAGGGATTAAGAGGGTATAGGGGTTGAGGGATTAGGGTTTAAGGGTTGAGGGTTGAGTGATTAGGGTTTAAGGTTTGAGGGTTGAGGGTACAAGGATTAAGAGGGTATAGGGGGTGAGGGATTAGGGTTTAAAGGTTGAGGGTTGAGGGATTAAGAGGGTATATGGGTTTTGGGATTAGGGTTTAAGGGGTTGAGGGTTGAGAGTTGAGGGTTGACGAATTAAGAGGGTATAGGGGTTGAGGGATTAAGATGCTATAGGGGTTGAGGGATTAAGAGGGTATAAAAATTGAGGGATTAGGGTTTAAGGGTTCAAGGTTGAGGGATTAAGAGATTTGAGGGGTTCATGGATTAGGGTTTAAAGGTTGAGGGTTGAGGGATTAAGAGGGTATAGTGGTTTTGCGATTAGGTTTTAAGGGTTGAGGGTTGAGGGTTCAAGGATTAAGAGTGTATAGGGGTAGACGGATTAATGTTGAAGATTTGAGGGTTCAGGGAGTAATAGGGTATAGGGGTTGAGGGATTAGGGTTTAAGGGTTTCAAGGTTAAGGGTTGAGGGTTCAGGGATTAAGAGGGTATAGGGTTGGGGGATTAGGGTTTAAGGGTTTAGGATTAAGGGTTGAGGATTGAGGGTTGAGGGATTAGGGTTTAAGGGTTGATGGATAAGGGTTTAAGGGTAAAGGGATTAAGAGGCTATAGCGGTTGAGGGATTAGGGTTTAAGGGTTGAGAGTTGAGGGATTAAGAGGGTATAGGGGTTGAGGGATTAGGGTGAAAGGCTTGATTTTTGAGGGATTAAGAGGGTATAGGGATTGAGGGATTAGGGTTTAAGGGTTGAGGGTTGAGGGGTTGAGGGATTAGGGTTGAAGGGTTGAGGGATTAAGAGGGTATATGGGTTGAGGGATTAGGGTTTAAGGGTTGAGGGTTGAGAGTTGAGGTTTGATGGATTAAGAGGGTATAGGGGTTGATGGATTGGTGTTTAAGGGTTGAGGGTTGGTGGATGAGGGTATAAGAAGGTATAGGGGTTGATGGATTAGTGTTTAAGGGTTGAGGGTTGAGGGTTGAGGGATTAGGGTTTAAGGGTTGAGGGTTGATGCATTGAGGGATTAGTGTTTAAGGGTTTAAGGGTTGAGGTTTGAGGGATTAAGGGGGTATAGGGGTTGAGGGATTAGGGTTTAAGGATTGAGGGATTGAGGTTTAATGGTTGAAGTATTAAGAGGGTGTATGGATTGAGGGATTAGCATTTAAGGATTGAGAGTTGAGGGATTAAGAGGGTATAGGGGTTGAGGGTTGAGACTCTCTTGGTTTCCCACCCTCCGCTTCTCCTATTCTGCCACTCTCTCCCACTCTCCCCCTCTCTCCCTCCCTCTCTATCTCCCTCTCTATCTCCCTCACTTTATTTCTTCCAGTCTCTCCTTCTCACAATCTCCCCTACTCCCTCCCACTCTCACTCTCTCTCCCTCCCTCTCTATCTCCCACTCTCTCCCTCTCTCTCTCCCACTCTCTTTTTCTCCCACTCCCCCCACTCTCACCATCTCTCCCTACCTCTCTATCTCCCACTCTCTCGGTCTCCCATGCTTCGCTTCTCCCCTTCTCCCACTCTCCCCCTCTCTCCCTCCCTCTCTATCTCCCTCTCTATCTCCCTCTCTCCTCCTCTCCCCCTCTCTCCCTCTTTATATACTAAGAAAACCAAATTTCACATAACGTGCTCGCGTTATAATGTGAGCGCATTATTTACTCCACTAAAATGGTAAAAAAATCTATATACCCATGATTTGAAGGCCCATAGTCTGCATATTCCCCTAGTTCTATGTGTGCTCTAATAAAAAAATAGCTTTTTAATGATGTTTGAAGTCTGCAAGCATCTTTTTCATATTCCATCACCTTTTCCATGATCTTTTTACCACCTTTGCATGAAATAGTAGAGTTTCCACATTTAAAGACTTATAATATCAATTGAAGTGTGGAAGGGAACAAGCTTTTGAACAAGTCAAATTGTTGTGGAGTTTGAAAAAAGAAGAAGCTAAGGCTATATAATTGGGTTGAATTCATCTATTTGAAAGTTTGGTTTTAAAGGTATGTGAAGTCTTTAGACATTTTCTTTCATTCTATTATGACTTGATTTCATTTTTGTTTGTCATTATAACCTTAGGTTGTCAATGCACATTTTAAATTACCATTATATACACAATTATATACACTTTCCAATTACCATTTTAATCTTGATGCAAAGCATCTACCAAGATCCACAAATCATCAAGGGTACTTTTGAATCTAACTTAAATTGAAGAAGATCAACAAAAAAATTCAATTATCTTTTCATCAAAACATTAGAACTTGGTTTCAACTCTTTTTCAAACTCAAAAAAATAGATTAACCATCACAAAATCGATATTAACATAGCATAAAGCTGATTAGAAACTCATAACCATTCATGAAAATTCATCCTTTAAGACAACTCCAAGCCTCTCCCATTCCTCCGAAGGGTCCAAACACCTTCCAATACCGCTACACAAAAAATATTTCCCTTCACAAAACATTTGATTCATATACTCAAATTAGCATTAAGAGTTCCCAATTCCTTAAGGACCTTCAAAACACCTTGGAAATCTTGAAAATAACTAATTACAATCAACTAGGTTCTTCAAAACATCAACCAATGATTATGTCATTCACAAGTTGTCTCAAATCTTCCATAATGGCACCATTGTTCACAAACACAAAATATAATTCTTAAGGCACAACCAAACCATTATTTGCTTAATAAATCTTTGTTTGAGTTAGTACAACAAAATTGAAACCTTTCAGAAGTCTTCCCTTACACACAAACTTATTTCCTTTGTTCACTGTCCACATTACTAGTAGCCAAGCATCTACAAACTGTCACATGTATCTCCCAAACCATGCACACACTTCAAACTGTGATACTCATTTTTTATGCAAATTTAGAGGACCCAAAACCATTGAAGATTTCAAATTTCCTTCAAGAGGCATCTAAGAAGATTAAAAAAGGCATAATGGACCAATCCCGACACTCCTCCAAGTTGGACAACAAACAAAAACATTATTTCCCACATTTCACCCTTGGAATCTAGTTACTATGCAAAACTAGTTTTGGGCCCTTAACTCCAAAAATTTCCAAAACACTAGGAAAATAAAAGAAATGATTCTAGCAGAAATTTTAGAGTTGAAAGACATACCTTAATCTATCACATGACTCCTTTGGGACAACTTTAAATAAAATTGACCTTTTCACTGTTTTAGGCCAATTTTACAAAGGAACTACCCTTAGATATTCACACCAGATTTCCAAACACAGAAATAGTCTTTAATTAGGTCTCAAAACAAGATAATTTCTAGGTCTTAGGACCTTACCCGCTCAACTAGGCTTCCAATAAAAAAACCCCCATTTTTCAATGCAAAGAGGGAGGGTTTATAGAAAATCCTATATGTGGGCTTTCCTTGACCATTCCAAAGCATCAAACATATTCAAAATACCCCACACAAGGTCAAAAGTTCATTACATAGACCACTCCTTCAACACTTTTCCAAAATCACTCCTTGGTTCCTCAAATTCTCATGGAAAAGTGCTTGTTTGAGCTAAGAACGGACATCCTATCGTCATTAGTTTCATTCAAAGGCATGCTAAACAATAAAAGACCCTACTCTAAAAATTTACATGCCATCCCACTAAGAAAAAAATCATAACAGTAAGTGGGATGGTCATTTCATAATTAAATCCTACTCAAACCCTTGACTGGCTTAAAATGAGCAGTTTCAGAAAATTGTCAATTGCTCCCTTCAAACGTAATGTTAATCCCTTAGAACTGATGCATTAGAGAGTTAAGACATGTTCCTACAATATTATATTATTTTTCTATCAAGGGGAGGCTGTATAGATGTGTACAAGTGTACGAAAGCGCAAAAAAACTAGTGAATTTCTGCAAAAGAGCATTTTTTTTATCAAAAAAGTGGATTTCAAAATGAACAAAAATCCTCCCTTCGAGCCAATGGAGGTTGTTTAAAAATTTGTACACATTTTTCTACATGCTAGGTTAAATTTTGTACATGATGATTGTAAGTATTATTTAAATGAAGCCTTCAATAGAATATATTTTTCAATTAACTTCAATGGATACATTTTTCAGGAACTAATATTCATCTCATTACCATGGTACAGATAAAATTATCCACCATGTTGAAGAAAAAGACAAAGAGGAAACTAACAGATGGAGAGAAGGAAACCTTCAAATAAAAGGAGAGAGTTCGGGTGGTGACATATCATGAAAAGAAGAAATTGGAAACAATTGATGAAAACAACCTGATTGTAGAGGAACCTCAACCATCAAAAAGAGAACGGGAATTGGCAGCACAACATGCACGAATGTGAAAGCATCATCGTAAGACATATTCAAATACCATAGTTGGAGACACACCCTCTACGACAAGTGAATATGAAGGAACACCATTAAGCACAAGCGAATATGGAGGGACAACATCTAGCACAAGTGAATATGAAGGAACACCATATACTACAAGTGAATATGGAGGGACACCATGTACCACAAGTGAATATTGTTGGACACCATCCAACACATCTCAAGTTGACAGTACATCATCACTCAGAATTGACAAAGAAGGTGTGCCATCATCCCCATGTGAACCTCAAGGTATGTCTTCTTCTCCACCCTCGATCGAAGGTACGGAATCTAGCCCACCTCAATTAAATATTGATGAAATTCCTAATGTTGAGATGTATGTACCTAGGAGAACACCACCTACAATTTTAGATAGAAAGCAAAAGTATTTGATTAATATTGATGATAATATTTTTCAGCACATGGAAGGTAAGATTTCAAGACGCACTTGTAGAAGATATGCTAATAAGATTTGGGAATGATTCTTTGAAAGGCTAAATGAGACTACAAGATGTCAACTATTTGTTGAAATGATGCGGGGTGTAAATTATAGAAACATCATGAAGATTCTTGGGTTGAGAACATTGAATGCATCGAGTGAAGACACTTTTGTGAAGAATCTAATGGATTATTATGAGAGTGTGGGTAAGACCTCACACTCAAAGGATAGTAATGTCACCTGCCGTGTCATTACATCGACTTTGGTAAGTTTTCAAAAAGAGAGAGCCCGTCTAATTAAAAATACTAGTGAACAAATGGGAATTAGTAGAAAAAATTTATCAAGAGCCATAAAAGGCGACAAAGAATTGAGGGAAATGATACAAATGAATTATGGGAATTCTCGAGGAGACTGTCGCGAAAAGATAAAAAAAATTTCCAAGCCTTGAGAACACTAATTGAAGAGTATTGGAAGAATAACATAAGGTCGTCTCTAAATCAAAGGGTTGTGGTAAGAAGGAGAATCGATAGTCGGAATCATGAGCCACATCCAAAGCATTTTTTGGATATGACTCAAACCCATTTTTTTTGGAAATTTGAAAATGATTATCCTCAAATTAGTATTTCTTAGATATTTTTTGAAATGCTTAAACCTTTTTATGTCAAGATAAATCACACATGCACTACTTGTTGTTTAGACTACATATTGAGTTTTCTAACTATTATGATGTTCATTGTTCTATATGTTTAGATTTGCATACTAACGATGTTTTGCAGGATTGTGGCATAGAAGCCCCACCAAAATCTTCAAGAGAGTTCTTATCAAAAAATTTATGTGAAATTGAGGATGGCTAGATATTCTATAGGACAACATGCTTGGATGGTTCATGCGAGCATTGCGGTGGCTTCCAATGTATGCCAGTATGTCAACATATGGAAAGCACAAATGAGGTGGGACAAAAACTAGTAGAGTTTGGGAAGTATATAATAGTGGCATATGCTGAAAAATATGGGTCTCAAGCAAAAAGGTGTGATCTGGTTATTGAGAACATTCCAGTGTACCAATTTATGACCATATTTCGTGACAGTATACTATTTGAGTATGCAATGCATACCCATAGAGCCTGATAGTTGGACACACAATTCAAGCTATGCAAGGACACCTTTCTAGTTGGAGGCATAGTATCTGTGGTTGAATTTGTAGAGAACTACACTTTATAGCTAAAACATGAGGTGCAGTCATAGTATTACAACTCCACACAATTTTTGATATTTGTGCATATATCATTCGTTCATGCATCTGATAGTACATATGAGCAAAGGAAGGTATTGAGGGAGTACCACTTTTACATTAGTGATGATTTCACACATTCTCTAGAGTTCGTGCAAGGTTGCTTCAAGATGTTCTACAGTGGTTTGTCTCAAAGGGGCATAGAATATGATCAACATATAATATGGTCTGATAACTATGCAACATAGTTCAAGAATTCGCGCATGTTATATTGGTTGTGCAAGATGCATGTCATTATAGGTGTTCAAAATATGTGGAACTTTTGTGAGGCTGGACATGGAAAGGGGGAGCATGATGGTGCAAGAACATGCGTGAAAAGAGCATTAACACGAGAAGAGTTAAAGTATAAAGATAGTGCAAAGTTGACAGATGCAAAATCAATCGTTGAGTGGTGTAATGCTTTGATGGGTCCAGGTAATGAAGGTATGTCTTCATTTCGTAGATTTTTTTGGTTGATGGATGATACTAACATTGCACCATATGAAGACTATTATACGCTAACAGGATCGAATGAGATACACTATTTCCTTAGCTCAAATTTAGGTTCATGGAGTATTGATACATGAAAGATGGCATGCTTTTGTTCTTCATGTACAATGCAAGCCTGGAATGATTGTGAGTCAGGGGAGTGGGTTGAAAAATGGTTCACAAGTTATCTTAGCCCACTTCACACATATCGCCCTCCGACGACATTGGAACAGACACAGATGGAATCATCGGTCGACTTTGACCACGTATCAGATCTAGTTCAACCAGGTGATATATCTACTTTCCTAGTTGTTGAAATTCCATATCGTTATCTTACTTTGTACTATATTCATAATGTTGACAAATTTCAAGAGATTTTTTGCACATATCAATGTCGGGCATGTTTATGTAGTTCTTTTAAATGAATATAATAAGGAGGTAATAGACTATTACTTGTGTCACTGTTTTGAGACCAAAAAAAAATTGGAGGCCCCAGTTATAGATGGAGAAAACATTGAATACCCTACAAGCTCAGTTGTGGTTACTGGAACATGGCTTAGAAGTTACCCACATTCAAGTGTTAAACATTGGCTATTTCAGGACTTCGACATGCATCATAAGATTCTTCATTACTCGAACCTTGTCATGGCATCGAATGTTCATTTGACCAAATATGGGGTTACAACTTTGAACAAGACATTATGGAAGGTCTGTGAGTCTAACCATGAGGCAATACTTGACACAATAAATAGTAGAGCAGACCCGGATGGTTCGTTGGATTAATTTGTAAGTATATGCACATTGGTTCTTATTAATTTATATTTGGATGCACATTAATTTGTTTGATGCCAATGCTATCATCTTCTTTTATAGTGATTGGTCTCCCCTTGCAAAAAAAGCAGATATATGAGCCATCCAAGAGAATGTCAGCCAGAAAAGCAATGCAACATCCTTATTTTGATGCCTAGACGCAACATCTGTAAGTGCCTTCCATCTGTTTTTATTTTATTTCCATTTTGAATGATCTTTATTTTTCTCTTTTACTTTGCATATTTGTAAGTAAAGTACTAAAAATTGATTGATCTTTCCTTGCAAAAAATGTTGATTTAAGAGCCATCAAAGAGAATCTCAGCCAAAAAACAATGCAACATACTTATTTTGATGATTTTATCAATCTCAATTTTGATTTCAAGCCATTACAAGAGAGCGTTTGAAGCTTAGTGAGGGAATCTCAAGTTACTAATTTGAAGTTAACCTCATAATGAACACCTATGATGTAGAAATTTAAAGAGAATCTTGAATGTATGAGTGACATTGTAAAAGATCTGAGAGAACAAATTGCCAGAGGCATTGTAATAAGACTTAATTACATAATGAGATATACTCAAATATTTTAAGGTTGGAGTTCATGTTTGGTGTAGTAGAACCTTGTTCTGTAAATGCCTTGAGTAGGAAAATTTGCAAACTTTGAATTTTGAAATGTAAACAATGTGAAAAAGGTCATATAAAGGTCATGTAAACAATTTGTACACATTTTTTTGAAACTCTTGTGACCAAGCGAACTATTCCAACATGTCCAAATAGGTATTTTTATGGTAGGAATGGTCCTCTTTTACACTGAAACACATGGAATCACTCTGAGCTATGTTCCACTAGATCGATCCCTTAAGGGTCCAAAGTGCAAAATGGCTGCAAACTTTAGCATGCTATAAGTCAGATACCATGACACTTAGAAACTTCTCGTATGATCCTAAAAAAAGGCATTGGGCCCCTATAGAAAAACCTCTCTCGGTTTTGGCTATGTTGGAGTGGTTTTTTCGTGGCGGCGGATTTTCACTTGATGGAAAAAGCATCAAATTCAAGCAGTGCAAAGTTGCAAAGTGGTGCAACTTCCGTTCTACAACTCATGTGACCAAGCAGAGTGTTTCAACATGCTGAATAGGTATTTTTATGGTAGGCATGGTCCTCTTTCGCACTGAAACACGTGCAATCACTCTGAGCTATGTTCCACCAGATCGATCTCTTAAGGGTCCAAAGTGCAAAATGGCTGCAAACTTTAGCATGCTATTACTTGGATACCGTGACACTTAGAAACTTCTCATCTAATCCTACAAAAAGGAATTGGGCCCCTTTACAAAAACCACTCTTGATTTTGGCTATCTTGGAGTGGTTTTCTCGTGGTGGCGGATTTTTACTTGATGGAAAAAGCATCAAATTCAAGGAGTGCAAAGTTGCAAAGTGGTGAAAATTTTGTTCTATAACTTGTGTGACCAAGAGGAATATTCCAACATATCCAAATATGTATTTTTATGCTATGAATGGTCCTCTTTTGCACTAAAACACATGGAATCGCTCTGAGCTATGTTCCACTGGATCAATCCCTGAAGGGTCCAAAGTGCAAAATGGCTGCAAACTTCAACATGCTATTATTTGGATACCATTAGACTTAGAAAATTATTGTCTGATACCACAGGGAGGCATTGGGCCCCTCTAGGAGAACCTCTCTCGGTTTTGGCTATCTTGGAGTGGTTTTCTCGGGGCAGGGGATTTTCAGTTGGTGGAAAAAGTGTCAAATTCAAGCAGTGCAAAGTTGCAAAGTGGTGCAACTTTCTCTTTGCAACTTGTGTGACCAAGCGGACTACTCCAAAATGTCTGAATAGGTATGTTTATGCTAAGAATGGTCCTCTTTCACACCGAAACATGTGGAATCACTCTGAGCTATGTTCCAGCAGATTGATCCCTTAAGGGTCCAAAGTGCAAAATAGCTAAAAACTTCAACATGCTATTACTTGGATACCATGAAACTTAGAAAATTCTCATCTAATCCTATAGAAAGGCGTTGGGGCTCTCTAAAAAAGCCTCTCTCGGTTTTGGCTATCTCGGAGTGGGTTTCCCATGGTGGCGGATTTTCACTTGATGGAAAAAACATCAAATGCAAAAAAAACTTTTGTGACCAAGCAAACTTTTCCAACACGTTGAAATAGGTATTTTTATGCTAGGAATGGTCCTCTTTCACACCAAAACACGTGGAATCGCTCCGAGCTATATTCCACTGGATCGATCCCTTAAGGGTCCAAAGTGCAAAATGGCTGAAAATTTCATCATGCTATTACTTGGATACCATGACACTTAGAAACTTATCGTCTGATCCTACAGAAAGGCATTAGGCCTCTCTAGAAAAACCTCTCCCGGTTTTTTCTATCTTGGAGTGGTTTACTTTTGGCGACGGATTTTCACTTGATGGAAACAACATCAAATGCAAGCAATGCAAAGTTGCAAAGTGGTGCAACTTCCATTTTGTAACTTGTGTGATCAAGTGAACTATTCCAACACATCCCAATAGGTATTTTTATGCTAGGAATGATTCTCTTTCACACCAAAACATGTGGAATCACTTTGAGCTATGTTCCACTGGATCGATATCTTAAGGGTCCAAAGTGCAAAATGGCTTCAAACTTCAGCATGCTATTACATGGATACCATGATACTTAGAAACTTCTCGTCTGATGCTAAAAAATGCATTAGGACCCTCTATAAAATCCTCTCTCTGTTTTGGCTATCCTAGAATGGTTTTCTCATGGCGGTGGAATTTCACTTGATGGAAAAAACATCAAATTCAGGCAGTGGAAAGTTGCAAAGTGGTGCAACTTTCATTCTGCAACTTGTGTGACCAAGCGGACTATTCCAACACATCTAAATATGTATTTTTACACTAGGAATGGTCCTCTTTCACACCAAAACACATGGAATTTCTCTAAGCTATGTTCTGCTAGATCGATCCTTGAAGGGTCCAAAGTGCAAAATGGCTGCAAACTTCAGAATTCTATTACTTGGATACCGTTATACTTAGAAACTTATCACCTAATCCTATAGGAAGACATTGGGCCCCTACAGAAAAACCTCTCTCGGTTTTGGGTGTCTTGGAGTGGTTTTCTCGTGGCAGTGGATTTTCACTTGATGGAAAAAGTGTCAAATTCAACCGGTGCAAAGTTGCAAAGTGGTGAAAATTTTTCTCTACAAGTTGTGTGACCAAGAGGACTATTCCAACATGTCCAAATAGGTATTTTTATGCTAGGCATGGTCCTCTTTTGCATCAAAACACGTGGAATTGCTCTGAGGTATGTTCCACCGGATCGATCCCTTAGGTTGGAGGAGTCTAAAGTTGCAAATTTGTAAGCTGCTTAAAGCAACATATTTGAAATGATATTGAATGGCCCAGTTAGCACTCATTACATCTAGGTGATGCTCATAGAGGTGAGGCACTAGGCCTTTCTAGGAGGTCACCCATTCTAGTATACTCCAGCTCAAGCACTTAACCACAAAGTTTTTTCCCCAAGGTTAAGCCCACTTAGCTTGCAAACCCATTTGCAAAACCTTCAACAAGTGTTGTGCCCTATGAAAAATTCATTATAGAGCCCCTTTAGCTCATCAATTGATAAGTAGGAGGTATTTTCTACTATTTGTCAAATTGTGATATTACTATGTGGATTCCATTGAGCAGTCATTTGTAGTATTAGATATAGATCTAGCTTTAATAGTATTGCACATGATCGCAGATAGTTTCGAAGATCTAGATGACATCAATAGTTCACATTACTCAAGAAGGATGAAAATCTTAAAGACATTTATGGAAATCAGGACAAGTAAACTTCTTGTGGACTTAGGGTTGCAATATTTGATCTACAACATGTTCCACCATTTCTTCAGTAGGATCAAGAACACACATGTAATGAAGGTGCATTTGTAGCCATGAAATATTATGGTTCGAACTATCTAGCAGAGTGATGTTTTATCTCAAAAAACCATATATATACCATGGTTTTTTTGAAAAAAAGGATGGGTTCTCTCTTCATCGGCATATACATTATTCCTCGATGTGTTCACACTAGTGTTACAAGACTAGGACTCACCTCGGACTTGACAAGCCATTTTTTGACTTGGACTCAGGCTTGGAGCTCAGACTCGACAAATAGAAAAACCTAAGAAATTCAAAGATTTTTAAATATTTAAAACTTGTTTCATGCACCCTTTAATAAATAAACCTTAAAGACACAACAGTATCATCAAATAGAAATTACTATGATCGCATACACAAACATACATCAATCACATAAGTATAAGCACAAATTTTAGCTGAAGAAAATAACACATTTAGATTTATAAATATTGTGATATTGCTATCAGGATTCAATCGTGTAGTTTCATAGGTCAAACTCATTGACCCATGATTCATCAGTAGTGGTTCACAAGAACCCATCTCTCATGATAATGAATGGTTGATAAGGAGGAAGATGAATCTTCATACATTTCTTCTATCACAAATGAGATAAGTGCTTGGTTTCATGAAGGTCATGAGACAACCATTAATGGGGAGTGGATACATGAAGAACTGATGGAGAATGATAATGGCATCAGACCTACTACAAATGAAAATAAAAATTGTTTCAATGATGCAAGAGGTTTTTGGTTTCACTACCAAAATGAGCCTATGAAGAATGCATGTGAAACAGCTTTTGACCTTGAGGGTGTTCTTACTCCATCTCAAGGATAATGCAATGAGGATGAAATAGATCAATGTTAGGGCTAACCAATTAATAATTATACATGTGAATAAGTCAAACATGTACATGTCAATAAGGGAAGTACAAGAACTCAAAAATACGTAGGCCTCAAAAAGTATACACACGAATACATAGTATACACAAATTAAAAAAAAGTATATGAAAAAATACAAGGTATATGCATGAAAACATGTAAGCTACAAAGTATACATGTAAGTTGTAAAGTATACACTTGAATACACGTAACTCATAGCTATTGAACAATCAATTTAGAATGCAAATATGGACAGGCATCGATAAAAGATTTTTGTATTAACCAAATAGCCATGTAGGCATACATCAATATATGTTGATATAAGTATGAAATATATGTACAAAATAGCCATATAGGCATAAAATGTCAAATGTGTCCAATAAAAAATATGTACAAAAGTGCCATGCAGGCATACAACAAAGTAATCTGGAATCAAAAGTCATTGCTCTCCATGCCCTGGAAATAAAATCCATTCCTTTCCTTTTCACTCAGATGGTGATAGGTCTATCACTCATTTTTGTTGCACTCATGGAGTGCTCTTGCTACTCCTCCTAGGGTTTAGTTCATGGTGAAGTTTTAACTATTACAATAAGAAGTAAAGACATGAATATATAGAAATTACATTATAAAAAATAATATAGTTGAAAAAATAATCACTTACAACCATCTCACAATCTCTCTCCATGAGGGAAATATTCTCATACCCATGCTTAGGCATGCTCAAGCCTTGTATAAACCATACAAATAGAAATTAAACTGTGTGAATCAATAATGGTTTGATTTTTCACTAACTAACATCTATAACAACAAATGTAAATTAAAATTTACTAATTTGCCACATACCTCTTATGTCAAAACCATCGAGGATTGTATAGAGATGTCACACCAATATCCATTGCCCTTGTCACATTCAGAGGTGTATCATCTCGCAACAATTGAAAAAAAACCAACAAATTATTCAACGTAATCAATGATGTGCATGTACAAACTACATAAATCTATTAAGTACTTGATTAATTAGTTAAACTCTTTATTCTATTACCTGCATGAAGGTTTGAGTAAATCCACTGCCATTAGGTGGTGTTCCATCAATACCTCCAATATTAGTCTGTTCAACATCCAAAATTGCATATTAAATTATCATTTGTAAAACAATACCATTAACATGCAAATTTTTTATAATTGTTTACTAGTTACATACCCTACCGGTAGGTTTACTGTAGAAATAGGTTGGTGGGGGCCGGTGTATCTAGTCTCAACACTATGACCCTGCAATTTTATTAAAATCATAAAAAAATTTTAGTTAATCTTGCATTTCAAAATTGAAATTTAATAAATTAAATTCAATGAACACATGCACTAAATTTTACCTGACTATCAATGCCATACGCCCCATGCAAAATTTCAGCTAACCTCTCCATCTCCATAGTTGTAGATGGAACTTGTGTACTAGTCTCCTGAGGGTCGGTGGGGTCATGTGAACAAGTAGCCCTACAAGATTGACACACATGTGTTCAAAGGCCACCACTCGAAGACTCCCCTAGATGGCGCTGTAGAATAGGGCTAGTATGATGGATGACACTCTTGGTCAAAGTGTTGATTGCTTGCAATGTCTCTACGTCAACACTTTCCTTCACGATGGAAGGGCATAACAATGTACTCACGAGGTGGCCTAGCGAGGGCTCATCTTCCTTGCCCTATAGGATACGTCTATGCACCAGGTCTATCTTGAGCTGACCCCCCACCTCTCCCCTAGAAATCCCTCATATCAAAATAATTTGGGATTTTGTTCAATATGAACTCACTGTATAGTTTCCTAAGGAAACATTGTTGGACCTCGCAATTGTTGCACGATGGGTAATTGAAGACAATGTACCACCTATCATAATACCAATCCCTAATCTGTCGGTGGTTGCATCAATGGATAGGAAACCTCTTCGCATTGAGGGTAATATTTTGATTTTTGTGTGGGTCGGTGAATAATGAGCAAAAATCACCTTTTGTAATTTTTAAATATTTCACATCCTTGTATGATAGTCTATCTGCATAATAGTCCCTACCTACCTACCTCCTATCTTCCCATCCAGTTATTTGTTTGCTAATTGAATCTCCATTTTCTAACATATCCTTTAATGAATTTTCTAGGGTGATTCTTTCTATGGTTGAACCATTTGGATCACTCAACCTATTGATCAAATCCTCAATTTATTTTGTGTTGTTCTCAATATCACTCATTAAATTTTGTTGAGTGTCAGGAGGGGGTTGAGTGATTGGTGGAGGAGGTTGATGTTGTGGTTGATTTAGATCTTGAGGATTTGGTTGGTCTTCCTGTTGATGATTTTGAGGGTTTGCAGGTTGATTTGCATCTCCTAAAAATTGAAAAACAATATATATCAAATTCAACCTAAAACTAACAATTTCAAAAAAAAACCATAGAATCCTTACCTCTCACAGCTCCTCGTCATCATGGCACCATCGTTGTGAAGAAATACTGATTGTTAATGAAGATATTATCCTCCTAGAATGTGAGCGTGATATTGTGGGGTTTTTGGTCATGGGTGCAACAAAAAGACCAGTCGAAATGAAAATTAGAGATTTGCATTTTTTTCTTCTTCTTTTAACAGTCAATAACGCGACTGTGTTATAATGCGCTCGCATTATTTCTTTGTAGTGACCGATACCTAGTCTAGGCTTAACAGAGACATAACGTGAGCGTGTTATAATGCACTCACATTATGGTTTTCCAACTTTTTTTTGAGGGTTTCCACAGAATTGCTACCCATTTCCATGCACCCGCCCATGGATGTTTTGTAAAATCATTGATTTATGCATTGTTTTTATAGTTTTTTATTGTTCTCGATTATTAGCTTAGTTTTAGTTTGAGTTATGATTGTAGTGCTAATCCATTAATTTTTTTGTGCTACATCTAGTGAACTTGTTGTGAAGGACAAGTTTTTTGTAAATTCCATACAATTTTCCATGTTTTGCATCTTTTCTATATGATTCTACACAATCGCCAAGATAGAGTAACAAATCTAGTAGTTACTTCACTGCAATCGCCAATAACACAAGTCACATTTGTTGTACCACACCACAACTATCATCCCATAAGCCACAATTGATTTTAGTACAATGCATTTGATTCATCCCATACACAACATTTGTCATCCCATGATGCAATTGCCTCGTTTTGGGTTTATTTTTAAATTTCTACATTTTCAGTTCACTAGGTTAAGATTTTCTGGTTATTGATAATTTGTTGATAGCATGTGGCAAGATAAATTTAATGTTTATTTTGTAGCTTCATTTGGCCAATATCTAAAGCTACAACTCTCATTTTTCGAAGGCTGAAATTGAAACTACTAATCAAATCAAATGCATGACATTTGTTGAAGAATTGATTTTGAAATTGGTTGTCTAATTAGCTTAGATCATACTTCATTTGGTGCTTAAAATACAAAACTATCTACTATTTTTAGATTAAAACTTGATTTAATAATAAAAGTATTTTCTCCCCTTGTGCACTTGTGTGATCATGAGTGTATGATAATTTTTTATTAACTCTAGATTTGGGCTTGCTTTGGTGGGAAAAAGTACTCACCCCAAGGAAACTCAAACTGATAATGAGCTAAAGCCAAGCTATTCCCCATCGGTATATAAATTTGAATGCTAATGGAAAACTTAGCATTACAGGTGTAGATGTTTTATACAAACAAGTTAATCTTGCTTCACGTATAGCCACCTAAATGGGTTCCCTTATTAAAAGCCATTTGTTTTTAGTTTACCAAAATCCCTATATTTTCTAGTACAAGAGGTTGGACCTCCCAAGTCATTCCACATACTTGCAGTTCTTAGTAGAGATGAATATTTTGTCATGGAAGATTCATGAGAACTCAAAGCTTGGCTAACTTAGAGAGGTGAGTGTCGTGCAGGGGAGCTAGTGTGGTCAAGCTTCTAATCATTTGCTCTGAATAAGCGCAGCTACAAAAATCCAAGTGGGAACTCAATTGATATTGTCCTAGTTGACCATATGATTGTACTTTTCTATTCAAATTTAAACATTTTCACAAATATAAACCAAACCAAAAAAAAGTGTTTTCTAATTATCTTCAGTTTTTTCAAAATTTGATGAGAATCATACTAAAAAAAACTTATAAACTTACAAAAAAATCAGATCCTATTTACTATAAACCACATATGCTATTATGAGCTACATATACTATTGTAAACCACATATGTTATTGAGAACCACACCTACTACTGTAAACTGCATCTAATAGTGAAACTACAACTGGTTGTTAAACGATGCATCTATTAAATTTGAACCGCAATAGCCTGACAATGAAAAAAATAATTGTCATAGCTTGAGGTCACACAATCAAAACTCATGTCTCATTATCCTTTCATAATGATCTTTGAACATAAACCAAAATTTTTTTCTCATACTTTTTATCATTGCACATTTTAGTATAATTTAGCCATAGCAGTAGGCATACCAATTCTGAACTCTAGTTACATTTTAGAGTCCTTGTTATCCTCAGATCAATAAGAATATTTTAGGATAGTCACCTTGGTAGATTGTAAAATAGGCCAACTTTCCATGCTTTAGATAAACCTTTCCTTCAATAAAAATTGTCATAGAACCAAGTCAATTGTCACACCAATTAACTTTTGTCATTTTGGTGAGTCTTTTCCATCTTTTCAACCCAATTTGGGAGCTCACTTTGTCTCTTACAAAAGGTCCTTTAACAAACTAAAGTGAAGCCTTGGCTAAAATTTGCATGGTTGGTAACCTCTTCTCAAATCACCCAAATTTGATTACCTTTAAAATCTTGCCTACACTTTAGCATACTCAGACATAGTCATTTCAGAGCACCATCATTTTAGATAAATTAATTAGAATTTAACATCCCTTATTTTCCAAGAAAAGGCCAAAAACATAGTTGCATTAGAATTCATTCGTTATATCCAAAAACATAGACTAGAATCATATCATTCACAGAAATAGTTCCGATCATCCACATTTTGAGCATATCTTACATGGTCGAAATAAGGTCCAAATGGAAACAAAGAGAAATGGCTGATCCAAAAGAATTTATCAATCCATTTTCAAACCCCACATCAAGGACATCAATAGCTCATAAAACCTTATTGGATAAATTTTTCACTAGAGACCCAAAAAGATGTGTTATAGTTGAAGACTTAGATGTTGCTGCTCAAGATCCAAAATTTACCTCTTTTGTAGATGAATACTTAGCACAAGGTCCTCAACGATATCTAGAAAAATTGTTAGTAGAAGTTTCCACATTACCTATTATATTTGACATTCACGCATTGCAAACTTCATCTACCCAAGGGAAAAAACATGATGACATCAAGTGCCTTTATCCCTCAAGTAACTAAAATGATACCATTTGGAGTACCTACCTAAAGTGCCACAATAGTACATACATCACCATTTGGTACATCGAGCATGACACAAGGCCTTAATTTTACCATAGGAGCACCATTGGAAAATCCCTTTAGCACCAATACTAGAAGAAAAAGGCCTAAAACTAGCATAAACGCAAAAAATGCTTTACCAAACATCAACACCACTAGTGCCATTCCACAAATAGGGGTTTTGCAAATGGGAAAAATAAATCTCATACAATCTGGGAACCAAATCAATCCTTCACAAAAAATTAATCTTCCCAATCAACCAACATCAAACCAAAACTTGTTCTCTCACATTCCAAATCAAAAACCACCCTTCATTCCTGTGATGAACCAAAATTCATCACATAACATTTGGTTTAAAGACACTTAAATAGACCCCAAAAATGAAACCAAAACATCATTGACACAAGTGGATTTTACGCAAACACAAATGCAAGCCCTTCAACAACAAATGGACAACATGGTTATGTCTAGTAAAAAGACGTTTTTATCAAAATACTTATGTCCATTTCCATTTGGCAAAAATTTATACATGACACTGTTCCCACATGGATATGTTATACCAAACTTTCCCAAGTATAATGGGAAGCATAATCCTATCAAACATATAAGGGAATTTTCCACAGTGTGCATAGACGTTGCATATGACCCCACATATCACATGAGACATTTTTTGTGAAGCCTTGTTGGAATAGCACTTGAATGGTTTTCTAAACTTCCATATGGCATAAGGTCATGGGGTGAAATTTCTGAAAATTTTATTGAACATTTCACCTTTAACATTGACAATGAAATCAAAATAGCATCCTTAAGTCACACCACACAAGATGAAGCAGAGAACTTTATTACCTTCTTTGAAAGATGGAGAAGTCTAGCTAGTCGATGCCCTCTTGAAATACCTGAAGAGAAAAAGGTCAAGTCATATTCCAAGAAAACCTTAGTTAAAAATTTAGAAGTGACCTAAGAGTACACTATTTCACTTCTTTTGTGGAACTAGTAGAAAAGGGTATCATACTTGGAAAGGCTTTCATTGACAAAGGTGAAATCAAGATGTCAAATAGGAATCCAAATGTTCAAAACACCCTTAAAGATAGGAACAAATTTTTGTCCTGAAATAAGAACATAAGTAATGATGGCATTTTCGATGCTAAAACGTTACATGCAGGACTAGTCATTACATTTAGAAGACACAACTCATCTAATGAAACACTCAACAATGCCAACCAAACTGCCAATCTTTTCCAAAACACATAATAACCATGATCACAAAGGATGTTTCCAAAACATGAATTCACTCCCCTAGGGTAACCAATTGAATCAATCTTCAAAGAACTAATAAAAATCAAACTCATTCAACTTCTTGAGCCAAAATAATATGATCCACGATAATTTAAACCCTCTTGGTGGGATGACAACACTTTTGTGATTTCCACCGAACTAAAGGACACAACCTACCATAGTGTTGACAGTTGAAGAACATGATATTGGATATCATTGAAAAAAGAACTATTGAAGTTAACATCCTCAAACAGCGACCACAAGGTCTTTACCGATCCATTACATGACAATGGAAAAGGAAAAGCCTCCTGTTCAGGAAATTAGACCAATAATTTAGCTAGCTATGCTAAGGTCGAGTATGAAGATAACCAGAACCCAATCATAAATCACATTCAAGCTACTAATGGACATACCAACCCTATTATAAACAAAAATATTGAATGTGTTGTTAAAACTCACCGAACTAAGATAACCATCCAAGGTCCTCCTCTGCAGCGAAAACCATAGTCCTCCAAGTATATGTACAATTTAATTGACCAGTTGGGGAAGACCCCAACACAAATTTCTATCTTGGAACTATTGATGAGATCACCCAATCATCGATCTATTTTGGATAAATCTTTGCAAAGTACGATCATCCCCAACAACCTATATATCAACCATTTCCAGGAGATGGTAGTATGCCTAACCAAATATCATCATGCTACCTTCTCTAAACAAGCTTACTCAACTAGGAAGGCATACCACAATGACCCATTGCAACTTAGAGTTCTTGTTCATAAAAAAAAAGATAGATTGGTCTTGGTAGACGAAGGAGTAAGGTTGAATCTTTGCACCTTGAAACTGGTTAAGTAATTAGGCTTCTTAGAGGCATGTGTGGACACTACTAAGATAATTTCCATTAAGGTATATGATGATGAAGAATCATCATCTAAAGGGGTTGAAACACTCCCCATCAGAATTGGTCCCATAGTTATAGATACCAATTCCAAGTCTTGGATATCATCCTTCCAGATAATATTTTATAAGACAGACCATGGATACATTATATGAAGGCCATTCCTTCCAATTACCATCAATGCCTTAAATTCCCATACAATGGTACCAAGATCACCTTAGATGGTGATCTTGATCCTTTCTAGTATTGCACTAACCTTCATAGAATACCCCAATGATAGGTGCTTTTTAATCAAGAAGATTCATCATCCAACTCATCCCATTATATCGATCCATGCACTCTTTCCAAAACTTCTACTTCCAAAACACCACCTTCAACTTCTAAGGTCGAGATCGAAGATAAGGGTTATGGAGAGTACCATATGAAATAATCTTATTGTATCAGCTAGTTGGTTCCTCCTAAATCATATAGTCTACCAACAGTAGATAGGATACAATCTATTGTCACATTACACGTCCCTCCCACAATGACTTTTTTAAAATGGGGGAAATTAAGTAGATAAGCTATAAATCAAGAAGATGTGACCTCTTGGTTACACAAAGAAGACAATGAAGAACCTCCTTCGCCCACTCAAATACCTATAAAACAATAAGGAAAAGTTTTTATGATAATGAAAAACAAAGGATATGATGGACATAGCGGGCTAGGACTACATTAGAATGGGAGGACTAAAATGGTCATTATCTCTAAGCAACCAAAAGGCCTACGGCTGGGGTTTCAATCAATTAAGATTGGCGTTTCTAGTACCTCAGCACTATCACAAGAGGAAGTAAGTTCTTCTAAAGATATCTAGACATCTAATGAGCCATCTGACCAATGCTACTTTAATTCCCTGGACTATAGTGAATATGAGTGGGATCCCTCTCCTCCATTACTTTCATGGACCTCAATAAACTATTTGGGGAACTTGACCAAATGTTTAATCCCTCACAAAATCCACCTAATTTTCATCCTCAAATGACTTTGACAAAATAAGAATGGCTCAAACATTATTGTTGGGAATCCATGGATCTTGCTCCTTGGGAACTAGGTGAACCCACTTTTGACAACCAAACTTTTACAATGGGTCCATCTCAGAATCTACCTATTCCCAAGAAAAATAATAACGAGGATTTGATTAGAAAATTTTTTTGGCCATGTCAACAGGTCTATCCTCACCCTATCAATCTCTACCTTTGATAATTTTGATGATGACATGCCCCTAGTATATACCTAGCTTATTAATTCAGATCAAAGACATCCCCATCATAGATACCTTTGAGAATGATAGAGAAATAGCTGAGTTCATGGGACTGTTCGTAAGTTTTCTAGTAGAACCTCACAATTCTCTATTTTTTTTCCATCTCTTATAGTGAAGAAACTACAAGGTTAGTGGCTAGCACAATGACCTTAGTATTTTGTGATCCTTACACCTTCACTTTAGGCTCTGTGAAACCTATGAGGGTGATCCCAAATATGTCTTCATGAAGTGTATTCAATTGATAACATATTTATTCATAGATTGATTCCTATTTAGTGCAAATAAAACCCAACTCACTAAAGATTTGGAAGATCCTTTAAGTGAATGACTACTTTCTTGCTATGAATTAAAGATATTCCTAAGCCACACAATTCATGAAAAACATTTTAAATTAATATTGTTCTTATTTTAATCTCATAGCCAGGTTTGTTATTTGCTCATTTTTATGCAATATTTTCTAATATACTGACTAATGTCTCATCAATTACATCAATGGATTCAAATATGTAGAAAATTGTAATTTATGAACTACTCAATTTAGAGATAGGTGCACTATTTTTATACTACTTTGCATTTATGAAAACTCACAATGCCTAAAAACACTCACTCCTTACAAATCATAATAAATTCCTTACAAATTTTATACCCTCTTCAAGAATTTTAATCAACTCTTTCAGTTAAAGTTGAAAACAAAATCATATATTCAAATGGAACAATTTAAAGATAAATGATAAAATCATTAGTATTTTCATTCATAACTTAACATAAACATACATAGGAGAGTATTTGTTTCCCGATTTAGATTTTTTTCAATACCAATAGTTTATATAAAACTATTTTAAGACTATTACATACAAGATTTCATACCCAGGACAATCTACTGCCCTATTTATCCATATTATATTCAAAATTCCTTTCCTAAGCTTATAATTAACCTAAAACCTTACTAAGACTTAAAATCCAATCTCTGCCCTAAGCCCTAAAATCCCTTTTATAGAATAAGGGAGCAACAAGAATTTGGGTCAATTATGTCTACATTTTATTTCATTTCAAGATCATTTGCACCAAATTTTGAGACATCTTTAGGTTTTTACATGTGATTATTATGGAAAATGGAAGAGTAAATTACCACATTCCACATCCCTTGCATGAGGACATGCCATCTCCTCAAAAGGGAGAGTATGTTGTAGCAACATGGAATCCCCATCCTTGTTGACCAAATAAGATTCTCCACTCACAACCCCAGGAAAAACTTGTATACCACCCAGAGGAAACATGGATGATGCCAAAACTAGGAAGTTTGGCACTTTTCCTATACATCAACCTAAAAAATTTCCACACCAGTGCTAGAAACAAGAAATCACATGAATGTTGAATAGGAAAATTCCAAGAACAGGGCCATGGTGTCATCAAAAATAAAAATGGGACAGAGTCATCACTCTGAGTCATTAGGCTCAAATGATACTAGCCTACACCTTACTCATGGTGGAACTAGAGGAATCATCACCACCACCTCATCAAAATCATCATATGGTACCAAGGAGAGGTGATAATAATTACCCTTCAGATCAGTGTCACCCTCATTGTCTAAAGGGCTATCAAAAACCTCTCTAGGAGAATCAAATCCTCCTAGATAAGCCTTACGATACTTGCACTTTTTCTTTTCCTTCTTTTCATTCTCCACCAACATTTTCCCTTAGAACTTGACCAAATATTTTGAAAAAATTTGGTTCCTAAGTTGGTAGTTGCTCTTGACACCAAACTTCTTAAAATTCCTATGCCCCCTTCTATTCTTTTGTGTATAAGGAGCTCCCTATGTACCAACCTCATTCTTAGGATCATTCTTTTCAAACTCAAGAAAACTCAATCTCCTAGACCTTCAAACTAGCCTAAAAAACTCTATGGACTTGCTCATCCTCTCAGTGATAAGAACCAAAAGACACCTACCAATTCTTCTCTCTGACTCAATCTCAATTGTTAATTTTTGAATGGAATTTTTGAATGAGAAATATGGCTAGCAGTCCTTCTTATAACAAGCCATGCAATTGTGCCAACCATTAATTCTTCAAATAAAGCTTGTGTGCATGACTTGAAAATAGTCTACTTTGATCCTTTTAATCTTAACCATTTATCATGTTTTAAAAGATAAATCAATGCGTAGATTACCATGCAACCACTTATAATTGAGTTTTAGTTTTTCTTTCAATCCTCATTTAATTCAAAAAACCCCAAGTAGATAAACATCTAATTTATTCATAGAATAAATTAGAACTATTCTTGCTATAATTACATGCTTACCCATAGGAACAATTTTAGTTTTATCTATTCATATCAAAATAGTGGGGATTGATCCTAATTTGATCTCAAAATATCAGTTCATACATTTTCATGCCTTATTATTATCTTTTCCACACATATCATTAGTTGTCAGGACTAATGACTAAAATCTTAATCATGTGCCTCAAAGTACAAAGTTAAAAACACCATCGCTTAAATATATAGTATCTTCTCGACTCAATTTAGAATTATTTTATCTTTATTAGAGCTCGCTAGATCTTTTTAGAAATTCCACATGGCGCTTGTCCACTTTCCTATTGGAAGATATAGAACATGGGTGGGGCCCTCACAAGATGGTGGAGAATTACTAAGATTGGGCTACATCACCTACCACTGACTATTGATTTCATCCCTTATGAAACAAACCTTCATCCTCAAAGCTTAGTCGGTCCCACAAAAAAAATAGGTGTCACTCTGTCTGTGAACCCATGTGGCTGCCTTTCCTTACTACTGTAGATGGGTGGGCATGCGAGGAACAAATTTGATGAGAAAATATGTCATGACATCCACTGTTGATTATCCCTCAAAAAAAATCCACTATCATTATATAGATATTGGTCCCACCATCAAGCAATACCATGTGGCCATCGCTTGCTAGCCCGTGTCTTTAAAATAACATGAAATAAAACAAGATGGGTGTGTGGGGAGTGGTAGAGTTGTGGCCATGTCTTCAATCCCATAACCGTTGATCTTCTTTTGAAAAGTTCCAGTTATATTTACTCAGGAGACCTGGCCCACCAGCATATCAGACACATGGTTGAAGCCCACTAGACTATGTAAATAAAATAAGAGGAAACAAACCAGCATAGGTATATGAGGAACAACTCGGATTAATTCCCATGATTGTATGGTCTGCTTGAAGTTCCATTTCTCCACATGCCAAAAAAAATAATCATAAAAGGGGTCCATCTCTAGACAAACGAGATATTGACCCATAACAAAAAAGGCTAAGTATTTAAGTCATTAAAATCAAGCCTTTGATCATAGGAAAATTAATACCAAGAAGAACAAAGGTGACCGAAAAACTTAAGATCAAGGACCGGTAATAACAACAACCTTAATGGAATAAGTTGCAACTTAAGTGACCAGAAACCAATAAATATAGGCCAAATGCAATTTTAAAATGAACAAGGGTTTTTTGATCCATAGGAAAATTTCAACAAGTTTTATGAATATAAAACCCTATCATAATGATGAGAATCTGACCTAAAATCATAAACAAGGGACCAAACTAGGTTTTGCACAATTTTTAGGGTGGAACCAAGAAATTTTTTGAGGGTTTCCATCAATGGCTCATGTTGGGGACACATGCCTTTCATAGGCATGGTGATATCTTAGAATCATTGGGTGAAGTAGACCAAGAAAAAGGAAAAAAAAAAATATTTACTCAATCTTACATCAAAAGACCTGAAAAGGGAGATCCAATCTCCACTCTACCTGAAACCTTCTTTTGAGGTACAAATTTTAATATGCACCCTAAAATTTAACCAAGCTTCATTTCCATATTGGTTGAACCAGGCCATTGAAAACCTAGGGCCAATTCTTTCCCCTATCAAAAACCAACCTTTTGAAAGAACTGATTTCCTTCCAACCACATTTTCCTTTGTCATACCATTGCAGCAAGCATAGACTTCTCCCTATAAGCAAAAACATATGGACACCTTTGGGGTCTACCTGATTACAAACAATGTGACTAGAAATTTTCTCAAATTTTCTAAGTATGTCACTACTAGTGTAATCTTGGTCACTTTATGGGCATGTGCAAGATCATCATGGAAAAAATAGACCCTTAAGTGGCAATAAAATTTCGAAATCAGAGTTATGCAATTTGACGTAAAAAATTGAACAAGTTAACTATATTATTTCAAAAATATGTAAGAATAGAATTTTTTTCAAATTGAATCTAGTTTCTAAACTACTAGGTTTATTTTTATCTTTAAAAAATCTACTTGGTGAAAATTTAAAATTTCAATGCAATAGTACTTAAATTTTAGGGAAAAAATAAGTAGGTGTCTATTTGACCACCCTAACCACAGTAAAATGATAATATTTTCTTATAATATTTTAGATATAAGTAGAAGACTCATATCTTGATGTGATGCATATTTGTTTTCCAAGTAAATCATTAATTATGATTTTTTTATTAGAAATTTTAAAAAATATAAAAACTCGTACATTTGACCACCTTAACTTGGTCAAAACTTCATGAAATTCAATTCTTTTTTTAAAAATCCTATATTATGTGAAGCATAGAATGTGACACATGTTTCTGATTCAAAAAATGTGATACCCTTTGAAATTTATACATGTTTTTCAATAAACCTATCAATCAGGACTTTAGTCGTAATTCAAATAAAAATAATAATAATTATTTATTAAATTCAAGGTAAAGCATAATTTATATTGGTGGAAAGCTAAGAATCTCTTTTAAAAACTGTTTTCGTTTCATCAATTTTGGGTAAAAAAAAGGTCGTCAGCCACATGGGCCATCATATCACTTACATATCGCCACTTTTTGGTCCATCATGATCCTACACATACCCCTATATTGTATTATCTGGCACAAACTAAAAATTATCATCATCGCATGACTTATCTCCATATTGAAAATAACAGTCCTTGTTGTGCATTTTATTGTCATGATCTACAAAAATACCTTCCAGTTGATTTGGGAATTGAAAATATTCATACTCTTGTAAGTAGATGGCATCATGATAGTCATCTTTATTTTCTATACCTATTTCAAATGTGAAACATTCATAAGAAATACCCTCACATAATTCATGAATGTGTTGCTTTGTTTTCTCAAGGCGAAATTCTAACCCTATATCAGATGCATCATCAAAATTCTCAACAAAAAGTGGATTTTCTCTACACCAATAAGGGTCATCAATTCTCATCTCTAGGGAATATGGAGGCTTACCAAATAATGGATTTTCCATCACATTGATTTTTTTCATAAAAGCCTTGACCTCTTTAGCATGCAAGTCTAACTCTTCCATATCACCATTATATTCAAAATTATTACGGTCACTAGAAGAGCATACAGACAAATTTTCATTTTCATTCTCATCATTAGTGATTAACATCTCTAACTCATATTTTAAAACCTCTTCATAGGAAGAACATTGTTACTTTTCAAGAAAATATGTGTTCTCATCATTATCAACGTATTCCTCATTTACAACAAAAGATTCTATTTCCACTTCATGAGGATAATCATAATAAATAAAAAAATCACCACACTCAATGTCCTCATCATTACTACAACTATAAGAGGATTCATCAATATTGTAATTATGTTCAAAAAAATTAGGTTGAATGCATAGTGTTACATCTTCCATAGGGCTATAGGTATTGGAAACTTGAAAATAATTGAAACCGCATGTTTCATTTGCTTCACTGAGGTATAAATTTTCAACCTTTTCTCTACTCCCCTCTTATTCAAGTGATATCTCACTACTTGACTCATATGGAGCAGAAAAATCATTATTACTGCAAACTAAATACATAATATCCTTTTCATGATCATCTCTAATATTTTAAAAACAAGAAATGCATTTACACACTTGTCCAAGCCTAACAGCTTCAATTCCTTTGGCAGAGCACTCAAACTTGGTTCATAAGATTCATAAAATAAATCAATACTTACAAAATTTTCAGGTCTTTGACATGCAGGAATGGAAACAAGGTATCCATAAATCCTACATAGAGATCATATGATGATTATCCTTCTTGTTTCCTTATGCCAGAGAGGGCTTGAACAAAAATCCTAGGATCACAAATGCATGCAAATTCTTGACAATTTTTTTGGGGCTCTATGTGATCAACATTATGTAATCATGTGCAAGCTAAAATAATAGGGGTGTAAGGGTTCTGACATTCATTTTAAATTTTTGACTTACACCTTTTATCAACATCTGGTGTCTAAGGAAAAAAAAAAGTTATAGACAAGTAACTCCTTTGCATTCTATATTTCATGTTGCTTTCAATGTTTATGGCTATCCCATATGCCTATTGTAAGGTTTCAGGATCCTTATCTCCTAATAGATAACTCATATCATTATCAAAAGCTCCCAAATAAACAACCAAACACACTGCATCACTTAGTCTCAAAACTTGAGGATATCATTCAATGTTCTAGAAAATCTTTGATTAAATGTTGGAACCAACTTGTCCTATTCTTTCTCAATGCTCATAAAATTATTTAGCATTGAACTAGCATTAATTTTCTCACCAAATTTCTCCATGAACACTTCTTTGAACTCCTCCCAAGAATAAATAGAGCATATTGGTAAATTAGAGAACTAATCTCTTGAATCTCCTTTTAGAGATTGAACAAACAACCTCATGATTACATCCTCGTGGTCTACCTCAAAATCATCCATTACATTACTTAATTATTGGAGAAGCTTATTTGTTGATTCACACTTTGTACCACTGAACTTTGGTAAGTTTTCCCTGATTTCAGATGGAATAACATTTGGGTAACCACAAATGCCATCAAAATTTATGGCTCTATATATTTCAATACAAAACTTCCTTTTATTACATGACAGGATTTGCACACTAGGATGCATATAGGTTGATAATACATTTTCTTATACCCTTATAGGCCTTTTCCTATCAAATTTGCAGTTACATAGGGTACACTTCAAATTTCTTTTACAACATAATCTCAAGCTTGTACAATACAAATTTCTATCTTAGCTTGCTTAAGACCTTCTAAAGAATATTTTGCATACTTTGTTTCATAATAGATACTAAAATCTAATAATACAAAAGTATGCACACTAATCACTACTATTTCCCTTCCTTAGTGCTTAATTTAACTCAACAAGGAATCAAAAAATTTCAAGACTTTCAAGTATGGTTCTCATATACAAATTTGTTAGAAACCAAGATCACCTACATGCCATCACCTGTCACATGCAAAAAAAATGCAGAACCAAAGAAGATGTTATGTAAAACTCAAAGTAAAAATGTACTATTGAGAATCAATTATTACAAAGAGATCAATCCTTATGAAGGAGATCAAGAAACCCTAAATGAAACCCTAGTGTGCACACTTAATAATTAATCAATTATTAATATGCCTAAGTTTAGCTTAAGAAACTAAAGGAATAAGTGACTTAATTAATTAGCCAATATGATATAATTAATTAAGTATATAACTTATTAGTCTAGCACCCCCCCTTAAGATGAACTTAGGAAGAAGCCAAAACACTAGAAGAAGATGCATGCAAGCAAGGATGGGTCCCGACAACTAGGCCTAACCAGGTACCCATTTACAAATGCAAGAAAGAGGTAGAGAAGGAAAACCCAGTGGGAAAACCCCCCCTACGATGAGATGGCATGCTGCAAAGAAGCACGGGAAGAGCACTGTAGAGTAACACTGGAACTTTAATTTGGCAAGAAAGGAAAGATACTTCTATCTACAAGAAACCATATTGGAATCATAATGATGCAAAAATAGACCCGATGCCACAAAACAATCAAAAACTCCAAACGGGAACAACCCTGGAATCTATGAAGCAACAATTAATAATTGAATGATGTATTATTGAAAATGAAGTGAAAATATGCAAGGTGCACTCTCCCAACTGCTAAAAAATCCAAGTAATCTCCAAAACACCCATCGGGCCAAATATGGATTAATGATAAACCTGGGATAGATATACAAAAAAGTGCAGGGACAACAACATAGAGCTCCTCAATACCTTTCCAATGCCGCAAAGATAGCAAAAATCAGAGATCGTGGAAAAATGTTATGAGCTAGGTAGCATAAAATAAACATGTGAATTCAAATAGAAACAAATGTAGTAAAATAGAAAAATACTATAAAATAAACTACACCATAAGAAAGTGTTCGAAACCAGCTTTTCGTTGATATCTCGTTTGCCCAATTTTGATACTGTATACCCAAGTTATGCCAAAAAGAAAAAAATGCTCTTTTAGGAAAATTAGGGCTAGGAGGGGGCAAAGAGGCCATACAACCACTAATGTCATGCTGATGTCAGCATTTCACAAGCAAGCAATTGACGGCCATCTGGTCATCATTACAAAAATTCAGCCCCCCTACAAAAAAATTTGGGCCCCTGGTCACCCATGTGACCAAAGGCGCTGGGCAGGGGGCTAGGGTAGAGCCACTGGTCCTCCATAGGATCGGCCGTTGTGGAGAGGAAGCCCTCAAGGGCTGACGGAGAAAGCCCGGTTCTCCATATGACCGAGGCAGAGCTGCTGAGGGGCCCGGTGGGGGCTGCAATGGCCGACCATGTTGGTAGGGGGAGCCACCGGCAACACCCTGCTTTCATCTACAAGCGCAAAAAAAAATTAATTTTTTTGCCTCACAGTGCATGCTGAGAAGGCCGTACGACCTCCCTGGCAAAAATATTTTGCCTTCTGGACCAACTTCACCAAAATTAATGAAATGAAGGGCGATCTTAGGGTTTTGGGGCATTGCGAACATGATGGCGACGTCCGTTTGAGCCCAAAGTGTCCCAAAAAATTGGCTACCCCCAAATCTTGCAAAAAAATTCTTGTGGAAACCCTTGAACTTGAAACTCATTGAAAGGCCATATCTCCATATCATAAATAGGTAGTTGTAGGTCTAGAGCTTTGATATCATGTTAGAAACCAAGATCACCTGCATGCAATCACCTATCACATGCAAAAGACATGCATAACCAAAGAAGATGTTCTATAAACCTCAAAGTAAAAATGCATTATTGAGAATCAATTATTACAAAGAGATCAATCCTTATAAAGGAGATCGAGAAACCCTAAATGAAACCCTAGTGTGCACACTTAATAATTAATCAATTATTAATGTGCCTAAGTTTAGCTTAAGCAACTAAAGGAATAAGTGACTTAATTAATTAACAAGCATGATATAATTACTTAAGTATATAACTTATTACTCTAACAAATTTATCCTTCTTGAAAACCAAACAATGAAAAATACCTAGGTATGTTATAGTTGCTTCAAATTCTTCTTCCTAACTGGATATTTTCGTAGATCTGAAACGTTCTTCACATCTTCATCAAGTTTGTTTGATAAAGTCACCACTTCTCTTCACAAAGGAGTAAACTTCAAGTAATATGAAGCTCCTTTAAAAATAATTTATTTCTTGGTCTTCCCCCACAATAAAGTCACACATAAATTCTTTGAAATTGTCGCAACAAAATCACTTCTAGGTCTGAAAAATTCTCAACATTTGAACTAGATGTTCAAATTCACCAAATTATTGACTTTATGACATCGCAATATGCAACTAGAGATCCAAAATTCTCCCCAGCAAAGTCGCCATTTCTATTGGTGACATTTCCAGTAGAACTTTGTAATTCTCTAAAAAGTTGCCAGCTCTTATAGTGAAGAAATTGCAAGGTTAGTGGCCAACACAATGAGCATAGGGTTTTTTGATCCTTACTCCTTCACTTAAGGCTCTGTGAAACCTAGGAGGGTGATCTCGAATATTTCTTCATGAAGTGTATTCAATTAATAGCATATTTATACACAAATTGATTCTTATTTATTGAAAATAAAACCCAACTCACTGAATATTTAGCAAATCCTTTAAGTGAATGAATACTTACTTGCTACAAATCAAAGATATTCCCAACCCACATAATTCATGAAAAATATTTTAAATGAATATTGTTCTAATTTTAAGTTCATGGCTAGGTGTGCTATGTTCTCATTTTATCCAAGTTTTTCTAATAAAATGACCAGTGTCACCAATTGGAGCAATGGACTTAAATATATAAGAATCTATAATATATAAACTAGTCAACTTAGAAATAGGTGGACAATTTTCATACTGCTTTACATTTATGAAAACTCACAATTCCTAAAAATACTCACTCCTTATAAATCCTAAGCAATTCCTTATAGATTCTATACCCTCTTCAAGTATTTTAATCAACTATTTGAGTTAAATCTAAAAACATAATCATACATTCAAATGAAATAATTTGAAGATAAATTATAAGACCACTAGTATTGTCATTCATAACTTGTGAGAAATATACATAAGAGAGTATTTTTTCTAGACTAAGATTTTATTTGATACTAGTAGTTTCTATAAAATTGTTTTAAGACTATTACATACAAGATCTCATACCTAAGACAATATAATGGCCTATTTATCCATATTCTATTCAAAATTTCTTTCATGAGCTTAGCATTCACCTAAAACCTTACTGAGACTTAAAAATCTGATCTCTACCATGAGCCCTAAAATATGTTTTATAGAATAAGGGAGCAACAAGCATCAAGCTCAATTACATCTACATTTCACCTCATTTCAAGATCATTTGCACCAAAATTTGAGATGTCCTTATTTAGTTACATGCGATCATTGTGGAAAATGGAAGAGTAAAAGACCACATTCCACATCCCTTGAATGAGAAAATGCTAGCTCCTCCAAAGGCAGAGTTTGTTGCAATAGCGTGAAATCCTCATCCTTGTTGACCAAAGAAGATTCTCCACTTGTAGCACCAACAACAACCTGCATACAAACCAAGGGAAACTTGCATTCTAACAATGCTAGGAAATATGGAACTTCTCCTATATACCATCACAAAAAATTCCACATAAGTGCTAGAAACAAGAAATCACATGAGTGTTGAATAGGAAAATCTTGACAAAAGGGACATGGTGTCATCCAAAACAAAAATTGGGTAGATTCATCACTCTAAGTCATCAGCCTCAAAGGATACTATCTTGTTTCATACTCATGGTGGAATTGGAGGAACCATCACAACCAACTCGTTAGAATCATTAGAAGGTACTAGGGAGAGGTGATAATAACCACCCTAATTGTCTGAAGGTCTATTAGAAACCTCACTAGGAGAATCAAGTCCTCCTATATAGTCCTTATGATACTTGCACTTTTTCTTTTCCCTCTATTCATACTACACCAAATTTTTCCCTGTAAACTTGACCAATTCTTTTGAAACAATTGAGTTCCTCAAGCAGTAGTTACTCCTGACACTATACATCTTAAATTTATTGCATCCCATTCTATTCTTTGGTGTATTAGGATCTCCTTGTGCATCAACTTGATTCTGAGGGGAATTATTCTCAAACTTGAGAAAACTCAATCTCCTAGACCTTTAGACTGGCCTAACAAACTCTCCAGACTTACTCATCCTCTTAGTGATAAGAACCAAAAAATACCTAGCAGTTTTTCTCTCGAACTCAATCTCAATTGTTAGTTTATGAATGCAATTTTTGAATGAGAAATATGACTAGTTTCCTTTCTTATAAAAATTCATGCAAGTGTGCCAACCATTAATTCTTCAAAGAAAGTTTGTGCACCTGAGTTGACAATATTCTGCTTTGATCCTTTTAATCCTAATCGATGATCATGTTTTAAAAGATAAATCAATGGGTAGATTACCACACAACCACTTATAATTGAGTTTTAATTGTGGTTTTAGTTCTCCTTTAAATTAATAAAATCATGATTAGATAAACATCTAAGCTATTCATAACATCAATTAAAACTATTCTTCCCATAATCTCCCACTTACCCATAGGAATTATTTCACTTGTATCTCTTTGTATCAAAAAAATGGGAATTGGTCCTGCTCTAATCTCAAAATATAAGTTTTTACAATGTCATGCTTTGTTTTCACCTTTTCCTCATGTATCATTAGCTGATAGGACTGACAAGCAAAATCTCAAGCATCTGCCTTAAAGAAAAAAGGTAAAAATAGTTTCATTTAGAAATAGTATCTTCTCAACCAAATTTAGAAATATTATATCTTTATTAGATCCCACTAGATCTTTTTAGAAAGTCCACATGGCACTTTCCTGCTTCCCTATTGAAAGATACAAAATGTGGGCAGGGCCCTCATGGGATGGCGGGGAATGATCAAGATTGGGCCACATCACCTATAATTGATCATCGATTTTATCCCTTATGAAACAAATCTTCGTCTTCAAAGCTTAGCGGGTCCCACAAAAAAAAAAATAGTTGTCACTCTTCCTACCAAGAAAATTGAAGGACATTTGTGAAGGGAATGAAGATTAAATTTGTCAAGGAAACTAACTACTAAGAAAAAATTTGAGAATCTGAGAATGCAAGATGGAGAAGACATTGCAAGCTATTATCAGAGAGTTGAAACTATAGCAACTAAAATCAAGAATTAAGGTGGTACCATGAAGGATGAAGATATATTTTAGAAGATCTTGATGACCTTATCAGATAATTATAGTGAAAAATTATCTATTCTTGAAGAATAGTATGATCCAAAGACATTCACTAAGGAACATCTATTTGGTGTCTTGACTATATTTGAGATGAGAAAATTTGTAAGAGATAAGGAGAAGACTAAAACAACATTTAAATCCATGAAGATAGATGATGATGATGATGATGATGATGATGCAGAATATTTGAAAGCAAATTCCACAAGGAGATTAAAGAAAGGTACTAGTAAATACAAAGGTAAGTTGCCTTTTAAGTTTTTCAGTTGTGGAAATATTGGTCATTATGCATAAAGATTTCCTAATAGAGCTACACAAAATAAGAACAAGGATGATACCAATAATTACAAGGATAAGAAGGATAGGAAGTTCAATAAATTGTATTATGTTAAAGAAGATGCAGGAGTTTATGATGATGAATCTGACCTTGAGGAAGACAAAGATGAATGTTTATTTCTAGCCCTGGAAAAGAAATGTGAAAAATAACCTAGTCCATAGTTTAAGAAGGATAAATTAGAACGTACTTTGGTAACTACTTTTCATGTAAGACAAGATGAAGACTTTTGGGTAATTGACAATGGATGTTAAAATCATATGAATAGACATAAGAGTAAGTTTACTAAACATGAGAAGTATGATGGAGGTATAGTCATGTTTAGAGATGATTTTGGTGCTAAGATTGTTGGAAAAGGAATTATTAGCTTTGATGGAAAACATAATATTGATGATGTATATTATGTAAAGGGTTTAAGGAATAATGTCTTAAGTGTTGGAAAAATGTGCAACAAAGGTTTTAAGCTTGTGTTTTAGGATAACACTTGTGAGATCAAAAATGGGTCTAGAACTATGGTTGCAGTTTGAAGAAGAACTCATGAAAACATCTATCAACTCAAAGGTGGTGATGGTGAGTGTTATGTTTCTTAGATTAGTGAGAGTTTGCTTTGGCATTGGAGGATCGGACATGTGAATTTTGATAATCTGGTTAGGATCAATTATAGACAAGTTGTGAGAGATCTACCTAGAATCATAAAGCCTTCAAATTCAATCTATAGAATTTTTCAGATGGGAAAATAGACAAGGAACAATTTTAAAGCAAAGGATTAGTCATCTATTGAAATGCTAAAATTAATCCATAAAGACCTTCGTGTTCCTACAAGAACAAGAATTCTAAGTGGTGATAGGTACTTTATGCTTTTTATTGATGATTACTCTAGGATGACATGGGTTACATTTCTTAGAGAAAAGTCTTGGGGTCTTGATAGATTCAAGGTGTTTAAGGAAAGATTAGAAAATGAGGCAAACCTGAAAATTAAATGTTTAAGGTCTTATAGAGGTGGAGAGTTTACATCTGGTGAGTTCAATGCATTTTGATGAGGTAAAAATAACCTCATGATGACAACATAATAAATCCCTTCCTCATACGTGAATAATACTTATTCTTTGCCAATTAATTAAACTTTAGGCATAATAATTTCTTGTCTTTTGAGAAAAATAGTACAAACTTTATTTCTTGTGATTTATTGAAGTATTTTGCCAATGCAATTTTTATGGGTTGTGTTAAGTATTTTTTAGGATAATAATTGGTCATAATACAATAGATTAAAAGCATTCAACCAACACGAGCATCAGAATAGATTGAAGATATGCACTGAAAACATGCTCCAGAACTTTACGATCATGGACCAAAATCTATGTAATGGGAATTTAAAGACAAAGTTTTTTTACAATTTGTTACAAAAAATTTCAATGGTAATCTAAGCCATCTAAAATATTTTTATTTAGTTAGAATTTTTATATAAATATGTAATCTCTAAAAGAAAAATACAACACAAAATAGTACTATTATGTTGTCGACATGTTTTCTAAATATATATGAATAAAGAAACTATTGCATACCAATATCTGAGTTGTTAAGATTATGGATTGAAATTATTTTGAATGAAAGAGATTTCGAAGATGCTATGTATGTGACCTGAGAACGAATGTAGGAACCTGTGAGGTGGCCACTCAAGGTTGAATAGATTAAATAGATGAGTACTTTCCTTTATGTTTTCTTTATTACATGAACAATAATTATGAGAGTAGTCATTTTTCTATGTTAATTTTGTAGAAATCATTAAGACTATTGTTTTAGAGTTTGAATTTTTGGAGCACTCATTATTTGTCATTTCTATAGTGTGTGTTAATTTTTACAAACTATTATTTTTTGTTATTAATTAGATGTTTCATAGTTTGTTTAAACATGTTTTGCTACTTTTGTAGTTTACATGCTTTTCAATTTAGTTATATTTGTGCTTTCTCATTTAGTTATAATGTTTTCTAGATTAGTCTTTTGTTCTTTCTAGTTTAAATACTTTCAATTTTATTTAGATAAACAATTTTTTATTTAGACAGCTAGACAACCTTAGGTAAAGAATTAATGTTAGTACCTCTAAAAAGTTAGAAAATCTAAGACAGTTAGTCAAGTCACGTTCATTGCAAACAACCTTGGACACTACCCGGTCAAAATATTGAAGTTTTATCTTCTAAAGTAATGAGACCTAACAAAAACCTATCACATTCTATGAAGAGAATGATACAAAAATACATTATTCTACTCCTAGAACTCCACAGTAGAATGGAGTTGTAGAGAGAAAGAATTGGACTATGCAAGAGTCCGCTAGAACTATGATGAAAGAAGCAAATGTTCTTGATATGTATTGGAGAGAAGCTATTCACACCGATATTTACATTCTTAACAGAGTTCAAGTTAGAGGTAACAACAATAAGACTCCTTATGAGTTATGGATTGGTAATACTCGTACTATAAAATAATTTAACATATTTCGTAGTAAATGTTACATTAGAAGAGATGAAGAAATTTTTGGAAAATTTGATGCTAGATGTGATGAAGGAATTTTTCTTGGATATTCAAATAATAGTAAGTCTTATAGGTGTTCTAATAAAAGACTGAGAAAAATCATTGGAAGTACTAATGTGAAGGTTGATGAAGCTATCTATAAATTAGTTTCATGGTTGAGCAAGAAACGAGATTCAATTTCCTTATCCACTATAGAAGCATAATATATTGCAGAAAAATCTTGTTGCACATAGGTACTTTGGATGAAGAAAAATTTGATGGGCATAGGTGTTGTGATTGATGAGCCTACTTCTATATATTGTGACAATACAAGTGCTATAAAAATTTCAAAGAATCTAGTGATGCATTCTAGAACAAATCATATATCTATCAAGTATCACTTCTTGAGGGAGAAGGTATTAAGGAATGAAGTTAGACTTGAATATGTACCTACCAAATAAAAATTTGCAAACATATTCATTAAGGCCCTTCTAAAGGTGTGAGAGAAGGGGGATTCACTACTCATGAGTTCTATTCAATGAGAGACCCTCACGGGGTGAACTGTCATAAACCACCTCAAAGGATAATGGTGAAGGTTATAGAACAAGAAAGAGAAGGTCATAGAGACCCTCTAGACAAACCGTCAAGCTCTTGACCAAAGGATGTCAATGCAAAACCCATATGATAATGTGACACATAGGTGTCCTTGAGGTGCCTTGGTGTCTCGTATGGACCAGAGAGTGAGTTTATCATAGAAAATAGAAAAGTGGTACTCACAAGATGATTAATGAAAAATTCTAGAATGTCATACAAGAAATAGACTAAAATAGAAAAGATAAAGAAAATGAGAGAAAGGGAAAATAAATGCTTATGACCATGTGAGTGATGAAGCTTCTAGTGCGTGAATGTCCTCAATACCTACACACAAGAAAGAGAGAAACTGATGGGCTGTATAGGGGTTTTCCTTAGTCAAACCCCTTGTTTTGGTGTTCCCACCTCCACGAACAACCATATAGATAGAAAAGTAGAAAATGAAGTAAAGAGAACTAAAGCACTACAAAACACTGTTATTCTACTCAACCAAATTATAGAGGAGAGGAGTGAAAGCTTACCACCTTCATCCAAAGTGCTCAAGGCTTGTGGAGGAGAGAATGAGAGTAACTCAAGCCTCTGTTGCCATGGTGTTTCATTCCACACTTGCTCTATTGAAGTGATGGAGTATTGATGTTGCTTCTATGAAGTATAAAATTTTGTGAAGAGATAGTGAGGAAGCTTCTTGGAGCTTGTGAAGCGCTAGTGAAGAGAGAGCTAGAAAGGATGGAGAGGTCCAAAAGATCCATGAGCTGGAAAATGGAAGCAAGAGTAATGAATATGAAGGAGAGAGGGAAGAAAACAACCATATTTGGGTCAGTCATCCAAAGAGGGCATTACAAATTTACTCCCAATGGGAATAGTAATGTCTTTATAGGCTCTAGATGTAGGAATCTACAAGGGATGTTAGTGCATCACGCAGACTTTTGCACACCATGCGGGCATCCTAGACAAAAATGCTTCCACTGACACTCAAAATAGGTGCCAAGTGGAACAAAGAAAGTGTGTGACACCCCGCCATGCAAACCCCAAAGGATAACCAATTACCGCACAATATTTTTTTTTTAGTAGAACATTACATAAGATGAACATGAACTTAGATTACATATAAGGAAATTATATGATTATAAATAACATTATGTCCTCTGGGGTACACATGATGACATCACAAAATCCTACACTAATACCATAATGATAACAAATAAATCAAGATTACATAAATATAACATACAACCATCCATGATCAAAAGGAATGAAAAAATATATACAACATTTTATTACATTTTAATTCATAGTTCCAAATAATAGTAGTGGAGTATATTTCCTTAGATACAACACATTAGGTAAAGACTACCACAAAAGGTTTACAAAGGTAAATAATACATTATAGCCATTTGAACATTACATCACTTCAGGAGTACATTACATCACTTCAAGAGTACATGTGCATCTTGTCAAGGAGAGGAAAAGATACGTCAAATACAAGAATGTTACATAAATGAACATGGTACAATAGAACTGAGGTGGAGTTCTAGATCAACTGCATCGACATGTACTCAGACTGGGGACCCAATGGGGTGCATAGCACGTTCCACCCGACAACGTGGAGCCAAAAGACCACCCCCCGTGCTAGGAGTTGACAAGAAAGATCCCCATTCCTTAACCAAAATAGTCAAACGAACCAATTGCAAACCAAACTCCACAACAAGGATAACAACAATATAAGATAACAACCCATAACATCTCAATCACATAGCCACAACAAAATAATAAAAATTCCAACAAAACCAAATGCCAAAATTATAGATCGACACCAAATAACCATAAGAGGTGCCAACAACAATAGGATCCCAAAGCCTTCAAATAAAAACCCAATATCAACCAACAATAAATATCAAGGGAACCTTTCGTTAACATCAATCAAGTTGCCATGAGACATGTGTGCAACACTAAAAGATAGAACTCGGAGGCTTCAACAACAACACCAAGAACCAATTGCCTCAAGAACATCAACAATTCAAACAACACTCCCAAAGGCAACCAAACAAGGGAAAATAAACAAGTACTATGGGAGAGTTTCATTGCATGGTCTTATCATGGGTTATCCTGACTGCCTCTCACTAGGTGCCGACCCCCATCTATGGTTATCCTGACTGCCTCTCCCTAGGTGCCGGCCCCACAGGGCGACACATGCGAGACCACTAGCCTCTCATGAGGACGAGGTAGTGATCTTGCAAACCACGACCTTCTCAGACCATGCTTAGTCTTTGAAAGCACTAATGGCATGGACGAGGTATCTTACTATCTTAATTAATGTGTTACTACCCAAACCCACTAGTTTATTTTATTATGTTTTCACTTGTTTAACCAACTCTTTCACGGGTTATCCTGACAACCCCTTTTATGTGCCGGCCCCCATGAAGAGCCACCCTCCCCAACAGTTTTCAAAATAAGACTCACAACCACTAGGGGTGTACCAAACATAAAATCCATAAACGAATGCACATGCGAGGCATGAACCATATCACTCAAAGCCACATCAAATTCAACACCATGATACAAGGTAACACCCACAAGAACTCAAAATCAGAATTAAGATCAATGAATTACAAAGGTCCAACCATAGAGAATCAATACAATTCAAGTTTCTGCTTTGCCTCTGGAAGCCTAAAATATTGAAAATCCACAATTTCCCACAAAAGGTAATTCAACATTTCGAGTTCCCAATCATCTCAAAATATGACTAAGAGAAAGTCATTGTATAAAGTCTTCTCAATCAGAAATAACACAAATTGAGTAATCACAAAATGATAAGTGTAGAATAGAAGTAGCAACATCTTTATGAAATATTGAACTCAAATAAGGCTAATATAAAAAAGTACAATATCAACAGTAAATTCATCAAATAGGCAATCCAAAGGAGACCTCAATTTTCTCCCACACGATACCCTAACAACTAACATTTTAGATCAAACCCACTTAAACCCATAAACACAACAAAACTAGAAGTCAACACTTTTTTTTATTAAAAGGTTATCATCTTCATGCAAGATCGAACACAATAATCTAATAGCAGAGCCAAATGACAAAACATCCAAGATAGACATGACGGAAAATCAAACAAGCAATATCAATTCATCCAAAATATCAAACTAAAGATTGTGAATGAGCTCAACCTTATAATACATTATTTACTTGATCAAAATTAAAAGATTATAATTCAAGAAAACTCTAATTACTTACCAACTATTAGATCTCATGGAACATCTTGCTAGAATAATTCGTTAAATCCTTACTTTTCCATGAGGTCTAAATATCATTAAATAAAAACTTGTTTATGTGACCAAAGGAGTCAATCTCTTACAACCCCTTTACAAAAGAATATTTATATTTGACAAATAATAACATTCCACTAATTTACTATCTCTATTGATCCAATAATATTAATCATTTTCCAAATAGAATTAATTCTATTTAAATTATTTTGTTAACTAAATGAAAAGAATCATTAATAAATCAATACAAATTAACATCTTACTAACTTAATTGATAAAATTATTAATGAAATTACTTAATAGTACTCATATTAATAATTTCATAAATATTTTTGTTGCTTTAAAAAGGAGGTTACTAAAGGAGTTAGTTTTAATTTTAGGCTCCCTTAAAATAATTTAACTTCTTAAAATAAATTAGTATTTCCAAATTTACCTATTCACTTTAACTTCTTAAAGTAAATCAATATTTTCAAATTTAACTTCTCAATAAAAATAATAGTAATGAATATTGATTTCCTTATAATTTAGTATTTCCAAATTTACCTATTCACGTCAACTTCTTAAAGTAAATCCATATTTTTTAAATTTAACTTCTCAGTAAAAATAATAATGAATATTGATTTCTTTATATCTTAATTACCATTTTTTTCGAGGTATTAACTTACTCAAAATTAATATCCTTTTAACTTATATTCTATTTGAAAGCATTATCTCATGAATTCTATATTTTCTTTTTAACTTAACTTAATTAACTAATTCTCTTAAAAGATATTTACTTAAATATTTAATATAAAAAAAAGACTACATTTACTCATATTTTCTAAAACTGCAACTCTTTAATTTCAATCCATAAAATAATTATATTTAACCGAATTAGTTAAACACCCCTAGGTTTAAAACTAACAAAATACTTATTTATAAAATACCACACATATACATATACGTACGTTATTTTATATTAACTGAAAATGCAACTTACATAGTAGCAAAACAATTCATTTCCACCGAAATAAACAAAGGATAATTATTAATCAATTACCTTTTATACATCAATTTCACTTAAGCTAATAATTACTCTTTTAAAAACATCAATTTACTCAAAACACATAATCATATATACTTTATATTTATATAAATACACCAGATTTTAACATAATCATATATATTTTATATTTATATAAATACACTAGATTTTAACCTAAACTACTATCTCAAACAACCAGCATGCTTAAATGAATAGAGGGGATAATGTATGACTAAGTAACCATTTTAAATCTTATATATTAAAACCTATGGTTGTGATCAAAATAATTAGCACATAATAAAACTATAGCATAGTAAATGCCTAAATTTTCAATGAAATAATACACATATATGTTTACAAACCATAGCAATGATCCAAATTTACACACATACATCTATTTATTTATAAATATATATCTATGTTTTAAAACAAATATAAAATTGAAGCTAAATGAAACCCCAAAGCAAAGACTATATATATGTATTAAATTCTTTAGAAAAAGAAACAAAATGACAGGTGAAGCTAATACCTAGAAAATGAAGTTTGATGGTGGTGATGGAGTTGAGTCAATCTCACATTTGTAAAACAGATTCCTCCAGATTCCTCTCGGCTATAAAATTCTTCTTAACTTTTACCAGACCCCTTTGCAGAGTGAAAAGTGATTTTCTCTTTTACAATTCCCCGAATGATCCTTTCACCCCATTCCCCAAAAGAATTAAAGATGAGTTTTCTAAAGTTTTTTGATAACAACCAAAACAGGTGGCAAATTCCTAAATTCTTTTCCTCCACCTGTCAATTCACTTTTCACCTGTTTTACCACTTAGAGGGTAATCTTTACATCTAGAAAAATCCTCCACCTAACTCCACTAAGCTTTAATTTATGAATTATTTCCATCCCGTAATAACTTTCTCCCCTTTTTTTTTCTAATATTTTATCTAATGTCATTTTATTTAAATTAAATATATATATATATACCCTTTTTATTTATAATAATTAAAAAAATATTTATTGATTATTTTTGAATAAATCCATAATTAAACAATGCAATATTATGATTAAAATATTATTCTATTTAAAATATTTAATATCGACAATTAAAATAATATTTATTTAAATCTATGAACATTTAATATCTAATTAGATTCCTGGTAATTTCCCAAATCACTTTACTAATTAAATTTAATGCTTAATTAAATTATTTTTCACAATAATACCCATCATTAAATCATATTAACTAATTAACAATAACGATAACACATTACAATCAACAATTAACATATTAAAAATCAAGACTTTAAATGAATGATATAAAACAAAACAATACCAAACAAAATGGAATACTGATGAACAACATCATCAAACAATGAAATCACAAACAAACACTTACTCAAACGCCTAGGAAGGCCAATACGAAGGGGCACTATACAGTGGGCTTATGTGGAACTAAGCCTCTCCATTTGGTTTTCTAAAGTGTTAAAGGGAAAAAATGGGATTTTCACTAGGGGTGAAAATTCATGTTAATACATTTCCCCCCCACTTTACCGAGCACGAGTATTGATGAGTGCTTCGGTAAAGTAGAGTAGTAAGAAGAAGTAGAGTAAGGTAGACCTACACAAGACAATAATGTTAGAACATTTAAAGGATTTGAGTAAGAAAAGTAAAAGATACCTTGATGTAAAAGGTTGTCTCAGCACTATGCGTCATCCCCATATTAAAGATACTAACACAGAGAAGAATTCTGAGATAAAGGAAGAAAGGGCATATACTCAGGATGGAGAAGATGCAGATCTTCGATCCAATATATACAAGATTTTAATAATGAAAGATTCATAAAAGCAATCCTCGGTCAAGGAGGAAAAATTGTACCATTGAGTAAGAGTGATAAAAGTAATCCCTGCTCAAGGAGGAAAACCTGTACTACTAAGTAAGAGTGATAAAAGAAAAACTTGCTTCGAAGTAGAGCCCGTCTCATAGAGTAAAAGTGATAAAAGAGATCCCCGCTCAAGGAAGAAAACCTGTACCACTTGTTGTACACTTTTTACACATACGCCTCAATGGAAGCGGGGACCCTCTTTTTCTTCTAAATCTTTGTACCTTGGCTTTGTCAATTTTTGGGTTAAGTCTAGATTTGATTTGATGGGGTGGTATTTTGAAGCGTTTTGGGGCCTTGGATTTTAGAAATGAGTTTTTTTGAAGTGAATTTTAAATGTTATGTGTAAATATTTTTCTACCAATGGATAGAGGATGAAAAAATAGGCCAAGTTGCTTTTTGAACTTTTCAAAAATTCCTTCTAGAAAATAAGTTATGAGGTTTAGGGGATTTTGACCTTGCTTGGAATTTCGGGATTACCCTCCCTGGGCGGATTTTTCCGAAAATTCCTTCAAGCCCTCAAAATTCCAAAATTTCCTTTTCTGGAAAAATCCTTCAAGCCCTCAAAATCCCGAAATTTTAAAAATCGATTTTTTTTTTTTAAAACGGAATTTTTTTCCGAAATGCATTTATAAAAATAAAAAATAAAAAAATTCTGAAAAATTTAGTTTGGATTGGATTTTGATGTGTGAGCTACTAATGATGATATCTATTTTTTAGGATTAAATAAATCAAAAAAGGGGGACTTGCATATGGATTCGTGCTAAGAGGGAAATCGGGAAAAGTTCAGCTCAAATATTAAAGTGGGGCCTACATAAGAATCCATGCCACCAGCTGTATACCAATTGGAGAGGTGCATTTAACAAGGAAATACATGTGAAGTTGTATTTATTCTCCAATGAGGATTTTCTCAAAATTAATGTCATTGGGCCATAATGCAACTGAATGCAATTGATTGGATGATGATGTACTATGAGCTCCCAAATTAAATGTAACAACTGGATGCTTCTAGAAGTGTAATTTGTGCCATTGGATGAATTAAATCTTGGCCATTTATTCAAAATATAATTTTCTATAAAAGGCCAGTGCCTTCTCATTTGTAATGAGTTAGAGAAGGTTAGAGAATAGCTTATCAGAGGCTAAAAAGCTGGAATTACTAAGTTAGAAGTTAGATTCTGCAAGTCTATAATTGTAGGAGAGGAGAGAGACTAGAAATTGCTATGTAATGTTGGAGAAGATAATGCAAACAGGTTGTTGATTTGGCAAACATTGTGTTATGTTTCAAAAATTTTATGGTTTCTTGTTCTTGATTCCCATTGTTAGATGTTAGTTTTCAGTTCTTTCATGATAATGGTGAAATGTTAATGATGTTGATCGTTCTCCGGTCCATACTTTTAGCAATTTGTTGATTGTAACTTGTTGTGTAAAGTTAGTCTGGGCCTTATTTTGTGCTAAGTTCAATTGTGGATGCTTGTTTACATCGTGCCATTTAATAGGTATGTGGATGAATGTTTGTAGTCTGAAAATCTTCAGTTTCCTTAGAAGATTGCACCAATTTTGTGGAGTTGTAGGCTTGTCCTTGATTAAGGACAAATTGGTTTTATTAGAGATTTGTCCATTTATAGCACTCATCATTGTTGTGATTGATTTTAGCAGTAATTTTAATCTTAGATCTCTCTTAAACTCTTATCTTTTGCTATTTATTTTATTATCTGGGTTAAATTTAGGCTTTGAAGTATCAACATATCGTCAGATCTGATAAATTTGAGTGCAGTATTTTCTTGTAGTAAGGTCCCTTTGTGATTACCAACATTTTCACATTATCTTTGAGTTGTTTTATTTGCATTGTCAAGACCTGACATTAGAGACCTTGGGGTTATCTCTTTTCCCATAGATATTTACCTTTTAAGAGAGATAGAGTATCATATTCTGTCTGAGTTGTTGCCATGTAGAAAGCACCATCAACACCATTGAGTAAAAGTGATAAAATAAATCTCTGCTCGAGTAGAAAAATCTGTACCACCAAGTAAAAGTGATTAAATAAAAACCCACTTCAGAGTAGAGCCCGTATCACAAAGTAAAAGTGATAAAAGAAAAACCCTCTTTAGAGTAGAGCCCATATCACTGAGTAGAAAGTTATAGAGACCATCATTAAGCTAGAAGAATTTCAAAGGGGTCTCTCAGGAACCCTTCAAAAGGAAGCAAGTTCCACTCAAGGGACACATTGATTGAAATGTAAATTCTAGTGAGGCTGTCCCCAAGCTAGATGTAAAGATAGGTCTAGGCGGGCTACCCCTAAGCTAGATACAAAGATGTGAGGTGGGTCAAGTCAGGCTACCCCCGAGCTAGATGCAAAGATGTGTTTTGAAGATCTTTCAAAGAGGTCCCTTGGGAACCCTTCAAAAGGAAGAGGGTCCACTTAAGGGATGTTTCATTTAAAAGACATAGAGAAGAGAGGAGGTCCTTAGAAGGACACATACGTCCAGAACAAGTTATCACTACCCCTAATGTATAGGGGAGGAGAACCGCACAAGATTCTTAAAACAGGATAGAGAAATACCTTGATATCACTTGTCATTTGAAAGAAGAGACAGGTGCATCAACAAATGAATGAGTGATGGCACCTAAATCACGAAGCTGTATTTTATCCTTCAAGACATTCACTAGTGGAATGGCTGGGCACTCTATGGTATGCATAGATGGAATTTTTATCATGATCATGTTTATGAGACCTCTTGCATGTAGGATGAGGAAGAGTAATTAAGCAGGATTTTATAAGCCGCAACAAAATATGCTCTTGCTCAGATAAAGGATGAGGAGCAGGAAGAAACCCTTTCTCTTGTGGAGAAAATATTGATTACTCACAAGAAGAAGATATGAAGATAGAAGACAAATGATGATGGACCAATCTGCAAGAACGATGTTGAGTAGACGTCACATCAACATTCAACTGTGGTTTCTAGTCAAATTGTTTATTTGAGAAACTAAGCTTGAGATTACACCTAGAAGGTGAAAATTCTATAGGGACATGTATGCCTTGTTCATTACACCCACAACCTTTATGCTCATAGCGATACTTAGAGATGAGCTTAAAGTCGGGGTCATAACGTGCTTGCAAATAATGAGAAGGAGGATCCTCATAGAGATCATTATTCCAACAAGGGGGGACATACTCTTCTACGGGATCAACGTCATTCTTCTTGATAAGACTATCAAAATTATCCTCTTTAGCAGAGGCGTAATCCTCATCCTCAGAAGGAGGATCAACACTAAGAACATTAAAATTCACATTCATATTATCCCGCAATGCAAAAGACTGATCATCTTTGATAGTGGGTGTGAATGATGTTATCGAAAGGTCTCAATGGATCGGGTCAACTTTATATTCCTAAACGAAGGAATCTATAAAGTATAAAGGACCCCAATCATCACCAAGACATAAAATCATTTGAGAAGAGGTAGAAGGAACAAACTTAGGGTTTCTTGATGTAGAAGGATCTTCTTGAGGGACATTCATCTCAAGAGTATCCTTTGTAGTAGGTACTACTAGAGTAAAAATTGACACATTGGAAGACGCTGAAGGAATAAGAGTAGGCACAACTTAAGCTTGACCAACAACTACCATCTCACATAAGTGCTTAGCATCAGGATCATCCTTGACTGTGACTACTTTATTATTCATAATGAACTTAATAGATTTTTGTAAGGTAGACGAGACTACACCCATAGCGTGAATCCACGATCTAAATAGAATAAGGTTAGATGATAACTTCTTTGACATAAGATATACGAGGGTAGGTACACTAACGTGTCCCAACTTCAAAGGCAAGACTATCATTCCTAGGTTTTGTCAACCGACATTATCAAACCCACTAATGTCAATAGAAGAAGCATTAATGGAAGATAAATCAAGATTAATCTTAAGAGAAAGATCAATACTACACACATTAAGCATCAAACCAACATCAACGAGATTATGTCTAATTCCAATCTTATTAATGCTAACTATAATAATTAGAGGATCCACTTTCTTTTTTACTTCCAACTATGGGAGTTCTTGGGGATAGAACATAATATTCAGTGAATCCGCATGAATTTTATCAACGAATCATCATCTCTCGGCCTAGAGGAAGAAGGCAAGAAGATCTTTTGCAAGGATTCTTGAAGAATACCTTGATAAATCGAAGCATACTAAAGAAATTCCTATAATGAGATCTTAGCCGGAGTAACTTGAGGTTGCTTTACAAGATTGTGATCATCGGGTGTTTTAGTCATAGGTTTAGGTGCTCGGAGAAGGCTTAGTTGTTTATTCATCCTAGTATCATAGGTACAAGCTACTGATCCATAAGAGGGAGCCTTAGGAAGATCAAGGGAATCACTATCAAATGAAAAACCATCAATAGAACAAACCCTTTTAAGAGAGGGACTAGCTGGAGTCATGTAAATGACCAGTCTCTTAGGCCTTTCAAGGGCAGCAAAGACATAGATTACATTTGCAAAATCATCACAACTAGTAGAGAAATTACTCAAATACATATTCTCAAATCGATCTAAATAGGATCAAATGTGGAAGGAGACTCATCATACACCAATGCATCATCTCTAGAGTAGAGTGCATTAGGATAGATAAGAAACTCATCACTCACAAATGCATCATCCCTAGAAGAGGGTTCATCGAAATGAGTAGAAGATTTGTCATCTACAAATGTGTCATCTCTAGAAGAGAGTGCATCATAATGAATAGAAGGTTCATCATTCAAAAATGCATCATCTCTAGGCGAGAGTGCAATGGAATTAATAGAAGGTAGAGTGACATTTATAAAGGTATCAATGATTTCATCTTATTGCAACAAGATATCCTCCAAAGGAAGAGGACTCTCATGAGAAGGATCAAAGATACAAAGCGACATGGGAAAAGCTAGGTCACTATCACATGCATGAAATGAAGTATCATTAAGATTTTGAATAAAATTAGATGCATTATAACTAATAAAAGAAGATATTAAATTCATTAGGATTTTTTGATATTTTCTATGTTCTAGTAATTTGCATTTTCATAGGTTTTGAAGCAGAATTAGGGTTCAAAACTTGCATTGTTCACTCAAATTTGACTTTCAAAGGCACTAGTAATTTAGTGATTGAACTAGGTCTCAAGAAGACCTTTCCAGTGGTGCAAACGATTTTAAAATCCGAGCACCAAGTCAAAATTTATGACCCCACCAAGTAGGGGTAAATAAATTACTAGTTTTGTGAAGAACATTGTTCTTCACGACAGCTTCACCAAAATGTGAGAGAAGGGGGATTCTCTACTCATGATTTCTCTTCAATGAGAGACCCTCATGGGCTGAAATTCCCTAAACCATCTCAAAGCACAATGGCAAAGGTTCTAGAACTAGAAAGAGTAGGTCACAAAGATCCTCTTGAAAAACTTTCAAGCTCTCAACCAAAGGACGTTAGAGTAGAACTTAGATGAGAGCGCGACACGTAGGCATCCCCAAGGCACGATGGCATCTCGTACATACCAAAGAGCAGTTTTATCACAAAAAACAACAAAGTGGATACTTGCAACTTGATTACTGAGAACTTCTAGAATGTGATAAAAGAAATAGATTGAAATAGAAAAGATAAACACAATGAGAGAAAGGTAAAATAAATTCTTATGACCATGCGAGTGATGAAGCTTCTAGTGTGTGAATGTCCTCAATACTTGCACACAAGAAAGAGAAATTTTTGGGGTTGTATAGGGGTTTTCCCACCTCCACGAACAACCAGATAGATAGAAAAGTAGAAAATGAAGTAAAGAGAACTAAAGCACTACAAAACAGTGTTATTCTACTCAACCAAATAATAGAGGAGAGGGATGAAATATTACCACCTCTATCCAAAGTGCTCAATGCTTGTGGAGCAGAAAATGAGAGGAACTCAAGCCTTAGTTGCCATGGTGTTTCGTTCCACACTTGCTCTACTAAAGTGATGGAGTGTTGATGTTGATTCTATGAAGTGTAAAGTGTTGTGAGGGGATATTGAGGAAGCTACTTGGAGCTTGTGAAGAGCTAGTGAAGAGAGAGAAAGAAAGCATGGAGAGATCCAAAAGATGCAAGAGCTTAAAAATGGAAGCAAGAATAGTGAATATGAAGGAGAGAGGGAAGAAAATGGCCATATTCGGGTCAGTCAGGGATGTTAGCCCATTGCGCAAATGTCTTTGTGTCGTGCGGGCATCCTAGACATAAATTCCTCCACTGACACTCAAAATAGATGCCAAGTGGAACAAAGACATGGAGATTAGGTGGAATTAAGCCTCCATATTTGGTTTTCTAACGTGTTAAAGTGTAAAAAGAGGATTTTCACTAGGGGTGCAAATTCACATTAATACAAGAGGAAAATTTTGAGTATCTCAGAGGGAAGTTAAGGGTTTATGCCCCCCCTTCTTTGAAAAAAGTGCACATAGAGGTGCATCAGCCTAATGGATTCACATACTCTTTTATTATGGATTGATGATTGAGGTCTACTCCTCAGGGAGAGTAAAGAAGTGCATTTTTGCATTATGTGACGTGGTTGTAATCCTTAGGGGGAGTGAACAGTGCTTTATATAAAGAAAATTTCCTTTTCCATTGATGTCAAAGAGGGAGAGAGACTCATGTGAATTTTTTATGCTTGGAAGGTTGTCACTTCTAAAAATCATGTAGGATGTGCAAGAGAGAATCATGTGAATATTTTATGCTTGGCAAGTTGTCACTTCTAAGAATCATGTATGTTCTCTTTGATGGTTTTTCACATCATGTATTGCCATCAATGACAAAGGGGGAGATTTTTGCAATTATGGATGTGTTTGGTGGTGTTGTCATTAATATTTTCATTGATGTCAACATTGTATAGGTTGAGTAAGTTGGGTTTTTCCAAGTGCTTTTGAGAAAATTTAGGAAATAATGAAAGTTGTGTTTGAGTGTGTTTTGAGCATGCTTTAGTATTCTAGTCCACACTTTCAATTTTTTAATCCTATACCTATGTAGATCTGTAGGTGTGTTCATAAGATTAAATGGATTGTATATTTCGAGTTTCAGCTTCTGGTTTGATGGAGAGTAAAATTTATGTTCACCGGTGTGTGGACTGGTTTGTCAGAGTTATCTGATTATTGACTAGGAGAAAAGTTTTTTCTCCGCAGTCTTCTGATAACTATTTTTAGATCTTGTGGATCTGGGAGATTAATCTTTCTGATGGTTTCTTTGTTCTGACATATTTTTGCTAATTGTCTTGGTTGATTTGGTGAAGTGTTCTCTATGAATGAATTTTGTTGAATTTTTTGTGGATGTATCTAAGTTGTTCTCAAAGATGATAAAATTATTGTTGAAGTGTGTTGAGCAATCCATGTGTGTTTATCTTTTTGGATATGTGCACACTTTAAAGTTCATTGGTGTTTTCATTAGGTTTGGTTGACCCAGTGTCTACACGTTAGATTTTACTTTTGCATCGTCTTGAGGAAGCATGTGTGAGCTTCAAGATGTTATTTAGGTCTAAAATGAAATACATATTTGGTACCCTCACATTCTTATCCATCATGAGAATGTTGAGTAGGTGACCTTGGAGAATTTTCTTGAGGTTGAAGATGGTATAATTGCAAGTTAAGTTGTAGCAAATTTCATATCAATTCTTGGAAGAGAAGAGTGTGAAAAAAAGTGCAAAAATTAGAGTGTGGTGAGGAAACTATGGCAACAATACTTCATTGTATTCATAATATTTTGATCAAGTTGCGAAGTTTCTGGAACTCTTAATGGTGTCCAGACCTTTATATTTTTCTTTGTATTATTTTGTAGGTAGTGAGCCTCTCTTCTGGACAATGAGTCCTAAGGCAATGAGCCCTTAATTTGGGTAGTGAGCATTTGTATTCGATATTGCATTACTACTATATTGTGAGTTAATCCTCACTATGGTTTTTCCCTTATTAGGGTTTTCCACGTAAATTTGGTGCCTCTGGTGTTGTATTTTTTTTATCTACATTTCATGCTCACACTTAATAATAGATTGAAGATAAAATGGAATTCATTAAGTTGAGAAGTAAATAATTTGATACAACTGATTCACCCCCCATCTTAGTTGTCTTATGCATTTCAACAACCCACTAACTCGTGTGAATAAATTAAGAAGAAACAAACTAGTGTGGGCATACTAGGAACAACTGGGATTAATTCCCATGATTGTATGGTCAGCATGAAGTTCCATTTTTGCACATGCCACAAAATATAGTAATAAAAGCAGGCCATGTCTAGGAAAACAAGATATTGACCCATAACAAAGAAGGCTAAGGATTTAAGTCATTAAAATCAAGCCTTTGATCGCAAGAAAATTAATACCAAAAAGAACTAAGGAGATTGACAAAACCTAAGATCAGGGGTTGGAAAAAAAAACAACCCTAATGGAATAAGTGGAAACTTAAGTGATCAAAAACCGAGGAAAATAGGTCAAATGAAATTTTAAAATGACCAAGGGTTTTTTGATCTATAGGCCAATTTTGAGAAGTTTTATGAATAGAAAACCCTATCATAATGATGAGAATATGACCTAAAATCATAAACAAGGGACCAAGACAGACTTTGCACAATTTTTAGAGTTGAATGAATAAATATTTTGAGGGGTTCCATTAGGGACTATGAGAAGGAATACCTACTAGTTACCATAAGGTTGGATTTACCATAGACTTGGATAACATGTCTTATTTTGTGTAGTTTGTGCACCTCTCTTGTCACTAAAGTAGAAACAATAAGAAAAAAAACAATCAAAATGATGAGTCCCTAAGTGAAAACTGAAAGGCGCCTTTGGACAATGAAAAAGTTAAAAATAAGGATGCATCCAAGGGCGAAAACCTCTTTGAGGCACCCAAGAATGGAGGGTTGAACAGTCTCCTCAATGCTCAAGAAAAGTAACCAATGTTAGTTGAGGAATCTGTGGAGATCAACATAGGCACTAAAGATAATCCTCAAGTAATCTATTTTGCAACATCTTTGCGAGAAACAAAGCTACTTGAATTTTGTAAGTTCTTCACAAAAAGATAGATCAAATTTGCATGGAAATATTCCAACATGCCTAGATTGGATCCTAACTTGGTATTACATCATTTCCCATTACAACCAAGTGTTAAACCCATGAAGTAGAAATTAAGGAAAATGCACCCGCAAATTGCTTTATTAGTCAAAGTTGAAGTAAATAAATTGTTGGATGTTGGCTTTATCATATCAATTGACTATGCATAATGGATTTCCAATATTGTAATAGTAACGAAACCAATAGGGGGCATCCACATCTATACAAAATTTTGAGATATAGAAAAGGATATCCTAAGTATGACTTTCCTCTAACAAATATTGACATGATTGTGAAACTAATAGTAGGATATGAAATGTTATCCCTCATGGATGGTTTCTTAGGATAGAATAAAATTAAAATCACACCTGAAGACCAACATAAGAAAAATTTTACTTGTCCATGGGGAAATTATTATTGGAATGCCATTCCTTTTGGACTTAAAAATGTCAAAGTTACATACCAATGCGCCATGACAACCATTTTCCATGATCTCATACACACTCTCATGGAAGACTATGTGGATGATATGATAGATAAATCATTGACAAGGGTTGATCAATTACTTGTCCTAGATAAGATTTTTCAAAGACTAGAAGAATAAAAAGTTAGCCTAAATCCTAAAACATGTGTATTTGATGTGCAATCAAGAAAAAACTTCTAGGATACATTATTTATAGATGAGGCATTTAAGTGGAACCAACAAAAGTGAAATCTATAATGGACATGCCTCCATCGGCTAATATAAGTCAATTACGAACACTACAAGGGAGACTATAGCCTATCAGATGATTCATAGTTCAATTAGTAGATAAAATCATCCCTTCCAACATCTACTTAGAAAAGGGATACCATTTATATGGACATGTAAATTAGAAGAAGCTTTTCAATACATCAAGGATTACCCACTTACACCACCAGTAATAAAGCCACCTACTGATGGATGACCTTTGATACTATACATTTCAGCAACCAAATAAGTGCTAGTAGCCTTACTTGCACGTAATGATAATGAGGGTAAGAAAGGAAAATATATTATATCAACCGTACTTTCATGGGATATGAGCTAAATTAGAGTCTCACATAACGTGGTTGTCTTGTAGTAGCTTTCACTATTCAAAAACTTATGAACTACATGTTAAGCCACCAAACAATTTTGGTCACAAAGATAGATCCTTTAAAGTATCTCCTTAGTAAAGAAGCATTAACAAGATGACTGGCTAAATGGGTAATGGTACTTAGTGAATACGATATCCACTATGTAGAAATAAAATATATAAAAGAATAAGTTATTGTTGACTAGCTGTGACACACACTGATTAAGGTGGATCATCCTCTACTTTCAGATTTTCCTAATGAATTTATAATCACCCTTGACACAGGAATAACATGGAAGTTATACTTTGATGGGTCCCACACAAATCATGGTTCAGAGGAAGGCATATTATTTATCACACCATAGGATGACACTATTTCTAAGTCACTGAAAAAAAATTCCATGCACCAACAATAGAGCATAATAAGAGGCTCTTATAACAGGATTACGAATGGCTATCCAATGGAAGATTAAACACCTACAAATTTATGGAGATTCTCAGCTAGTAGTCTGACAAGTTAATGATGACTATGAAAACAGAGATGAAAATATCTCCCCATACAAGCAGATGTAGATAGTTTCAAATAATATTTTGACAACATCATCTTTCATCAAATACCTTGCATTCAAAATAAGGTATCAGATTCCAAGGAAACCATTGGTTCACTCTTGGCCATACCTAGAAACATGCCTAAATTTGAGTTTTTGGTAGAACAACTTTTGGTCCCTGCCTTTGACATCCCATTTTATGATATGGTGTGTGAAATTTTTTTTCCCAATTCCCCATGGTAAAAATACATATATGACTACCTCCATGCCAAAATATTACCCCTAGACCTCTCGAACAACCAATGTTAGACATTTATTCATAAGTCTTCCAAGTATACCATCATTTGAGATTCCCTTTATAGGCATGCCCTAGAAGACACCTTGTTGAGATGTCTCAATCCTAAAGAATCACATGTGGAATTACATGGGTTGCATGAGGGTATATGTGGATCCTACCCTAGGGGTCCCACCTTAGCTTTAAAAACTATGAGATTAGGCTATTATTGGCCTAGGATGGAAAAGGACTCGTATGCCTTTGTCAAGAGATTTTGACATTATCAGATTCACAAAGACTTGATACACAGACCAACACAGGAGCTTCATCTAGTAACTTCACCATGGAAATTTTCCAAATGGGGACTTGATATCATCAGTAAAATACATCCTACATTCTCCAATGGTCATAAATTCATCATTACTATGATTGAATAATTTTCAAAGTAGATTGAAGAAATTCTTATGACCTACATTACTGGCATAAAAGTTTCTAATTTCATCCTTAACTACATCATTTTTTGGTATGATTTTATTTAATCTATAATCATGTATAATTTCTACCCATTTAAAAACCAAGAAGTGTGTCACCTTTGGCAAGAATTCCATATCGAACACCACTTTTCTACACCATATTACCCGCAAGGTAATGACCAAGTTGAGGCATCTAACAAAACAATCCTCATAATCCTTAAAAATATTTTGAATGATGTTGGTCATGATTGGAATTTGTATCTTAACCTCGCCCTATGTGATTACCGCGCATGCATCTACACTCCTATTGGTGGTACTCCATATTCCTTGGTATTTTTTTCTGAGGGCATCTTGCCTATTGAGGTAGAAATTCCTTCCTTAAGGGTATCTCTAAAAGGGAATATTCATGATGAAGAGTACAGTGTCTCAAGACTACACAAGTTAGAGTTCCTCGATGAATGGACACAAAAGGAAATAGATCATCTTCAATCATATCAAAATTGTATTCATCGTAGCTACATCAAGAAAGTCTTGAATCCAAAATTTGACATTGTTGACCTGGTTTTAATAGAAAATCCAAAGAATCAAGCAAAAAGAGAAAAAATAGGAAATTTTGAGCCAAACTAGCTAGGACCCTTTATTATCATGAAAGAATTTGGATCAAGAGCATAAAATCTTTCTACCCCTGAAGGAGAACCACTATTAGCACTAATCAATAAACTTCATCTAAATAAATTCTATGCATAGCTTCTAGTAAGCTTGTCTTAATAATTAAAAATACAAAAATAAAATAAAATAGAATAAATGGAAAAATCAAAATAATCATTACTTAGATAAAAACCTAACAAAAAGGTATCTTGGTAACATAAAAAAAATGGAAAAGTCAAAATAATCGTTACTTAGGTGAAAACCTGGCAAACCAGTGTCTTGGTAACATAATTTTTGTTTTGAAAAATCAAGAAAATAGTAAAGAGAAATAAGTTGTCCAATAGTGAAAACCATTTTGATGGCACTTTGGATGAGAGCCATGGTGAAAACCTAGAAAATAGGCACCATGTGTAGTTCACTCTAGTCCTTTGTCTATAGACCATCATTCCAATCTGATTTTACTGTCATTACATCCATAATAAATGGTTGTCCTTTCTATAACGTGGAATGATTGACATCGAGCACACTTTGAATCCCCATTTCATTCAATTCATAATAAATTGGTCTTATACTCAATTGGGGGAAATCAATTTCCTTAGGTAATTTGGTTCTTATAGTGGTTGTTCTAAGGACATAAAACCATTGAAAAAGATCCAAAAATATCATAAAACTTCAAAAAGACAAAAAAACAAAAAAAATATAAACATGTCCAAAAACACAAAAAAAATCCAAATAATCAGAAAACTACAAAAAAAAACTAAATGTCTATCATGCAAAATTTTTTCATAGTAGAACTACATTTCCTCTATGACTAGATATAGGCAAGGCCATATATTGATGTGACCTCGAGGTATTAGGTCAGTATTTCTAGGTTTTTCAAGTATCACATAATAAAATCATGACTTAATTATTTGTCCATCAAAAAAAGTCAATGGTCATGTCGAACTACAAGGTCTCTTAATGTACAACATAGGAAAGGCCATCAATTGATGAGCCCCCAAGGCTGCACTAGGTCAGTCCTTAGGGTTTATCACATTCACTATCACACACATCATATATCCTCAAATAAATAAAATATTTTTTAGTCAGTCTTGTCAATCAAAGTCTAGTCAAACTAAGTTTTCTTTGTGACTAGACATAGGCAAAACCATCTAATGATGTGCACCTGAGGAGTTAGCTCAAGCTTTTTAGGTTTGTCAAATTAAAATCATGACATAATCCTTGGTCAATAAGGAAAATTCTCTGGTAATTTCGAACTATGAGGTCTTTTCATGTATAATGTAGGAAAGGCCATAAATTGATGAGCCCTTGAGGCTGCACTAGGTCAATCCTTTAGGGTTCATTGTATTAGTCAAAATAGTTCAACAAGATCATTCCAATTTTTCGTGCTAACATTTCTTCTTTCCTACATTATAACGAAGTCTTGCATCACAAAAAAAGAAAGTATCCTACATATGCTTTCATGATACAAACATCATTTAGACATTGCTATATGTATGTACATATGAAATCAGACATCTATGTTGCATTTGAAAAAACACAAAAATATACACATCTATTGCATCTAGGAATTCATGGCATAACATGCATTTACCATCATAAACTATATAGCATATTAGATCACAACAAATACATTCACATTGCATTTCATAATGATAAGCGTAGAATCCATACATGAAATCCATAATACCATAAAATTAAATGAATACATCATCATAAAGAATTAAGAAATCATCATCAGCTACATAAATATCATAAAGTAAATATCAGCATCCATAACACATGCATAAATACAAAACTGCATATTATATAAGGGTAAAAGCACAAAGCTATTTTACACTTTATAAAGGAAACGACCAATGCTGATCCAATGTTTAAACTTGAATCACTAAAAAGTAGCATATATGTTTTGAATTTTTAAATGATGTAAACTAGTAAAATATATATTTTTTAGTATATTTTATGTTTTTATTTTTTATAAGAAATTAAAAAATTATTTTAAACTAGTTTTTCATAAATTAACACTATAATTTAGTTGCTGATAAAATGTTGAAAAATAAAGTTGCACACAACGTCAAACTTTTTATAGTAAATTTTATTTTTTTTCTTTCAAATTTTTTGTGTGTATTTATAACTTGAAACTTTAGTGCATGGATATATTTTTTGCCAATTTTGATAAATATATATTTGTATATAAGTATTAAAATGTGCATGAATAAAAAACAACTGTTTCCATCGGATGTCAAAATTCATATTAAATATTTATCTAAAATTTTAAAAAAAATATACCATCTTGAAATAGATTCTTTTATCTAGTGCATCAATTTTTTTTCAATTTTTTTTAATAAGTTTTAGTATTTTTCCTTGGCATGGTAATCAACCTAATATTTTTCGCTGATAACCTACTTTTATTATAATTAAAAATATAAATAATAATAATTAAATTATTAAAATTAATATATTTTTGAAAACTACACTTATGGATCTATAGAAGGGTATTTTTACATTTTAAAAAGAATGTTATTTACATGAGGAGGAGTTATTAAAACATCAAGTTTTTCAAATAATTTTTTTTTTTGGTAAATTGGACTCAAAGTGGTGCTCCATATATTTTTAGCCAACAATTTTAGTTGAATAAATTGTGGAAGTATCTAACTTAGCTAGAATGAATCTTACTAAGTCATATGTTTGACCAAAATTGAATTTTAGTTAGAAATACTTAAATTCAGTTGTGCTGATATGTTGGCTGAAAGTGTGACATAACTTTGTGCTTTTACCCATAATCACTACTAAAAATGATATATATATCTCCTAAAAAAGTGTCATAATACAATTTTATAATGTATCTCAAAATAAGGGCTCGTAGGCTCAAAGGACATAAAACATTAGTGTCAAAATATTTGAGTCAAAATAAACCTATCTTCCACTCCCATGTTGCCCAAAGATGGTGTTGTTTCTCACACCACGGCTAGATCTATTGTGAGACCGAGATCAACCATAGCTTAATTCTACTGAGGGACTAGGTTCCCCACGCTTAGCTGGGATTTCTAAATCATACAAATCTCTATAATACTCCTCTTAACTACCTATTCTAAGGAGTGCCTACACTGTGTTAGCGACTATGCCTATACATCCGACCACAAATTCAATGAGCCTCAAATCTGCCTCCTAAGCTCGAATCACTACACTATCGCTCTCTAATTGCATGCGGTATCTCCCCACCTATATCCCGTCTCTCTCTGCCTATAGAGAATGTACCTCAACCTCCAGTGCCTGTGCTCTAGCCTATAGACTGGACAACTCCTCATCTCTATCCTCAAAATCCTCCTCTCCAACTATGATCCTCGCACAGAGGATACACTCTTCCTCACCCATCTCCTCATCTCCTCCCACATCTGTATCCATTATATCTAGAACTACTAATACCTCAAGCTTCTCTCTCTTGCCCTCCTCTACGTTGGCCTCTACATTGGGTATATCCTCCTCCTATCGACTCTCCTCCTATCGAACCTCCTCTTTTCAACCCTCCTATCTCTCCTCTCTCTTCTCCTCCCTCTCATCAAATAGGAGTAACTAGTCTCTTCCTCCTTCTCAACCTTCATCGAACTCTCCTACCATCCCCTTATATCCTCCCATTTCCAACATCACTACCTCCTCCACCATCCCCTTAGCCTCCATCTACCCTCCCTATACCTCCACAATTCCCATCTTGAGGACCCCATCCTCATCTGACAATTGGTGCAAGATGATCTAGATCTATCAATGGAATGTGCCACCATGCATCATAATCAGGAGTAGTCCCCACATCCACTTCCCCCATTTCCACCCCCACTACTACACATACAAACCATCAATGGCCTGTGCTTCTATGTTAGCTAAGATCATAGAACCCCATGGAATTACCTCCATGGATGAGCAGGCATATAGTGCTAATCCCTGAGGAACATCCTATTGATCTCCAAACTATCGTAGGACTTGACCCAACAAATACATCTCAATTATATGAATTAACTAGACAGTGTTTCCAATAAGGTATCTCTCGTGACTGCACCAAGGTAGATGCTCACCCTCATCTAGCCACTAGTGACAATCTATATAAGACCTCCAAATGAAACTCACCAATGTGTCTAGCCCATGACACCAATTACCAATATCGCCCACATATGTCTATGTCACTATCCATCCATACATATATACATATGGTGGTGTGGTCTCCATATGTCGATCAACTGGTGGTCAGACCACTGCAATATGCTCCCAATCCTAGACCGTCAATAGAGTCACACCACAACTCATCGAATGTCCTCATCTGTACACTATCATGTAACTAAAAAAAAACCATTTCCAATAAACATGGCACCCATGCATATAATTTGTCACTGAACAAAATACCAAAAAGCATCTATCCCCATCCAACTAGAAATCTATGGCCTCAACAATTTGGGATCACTATTCTTGCTATCACAGTGCATAGAATATTGTCAAATCGCTCATACCGAGTAGCTAGTGTCTCCCATTTGATCTTGTAACTATTGATACCTAGTTTATTTATATCATAATATACATAAAAACTAGTTAGTGCTCGACATCCTCCTCAAATATCATATCCAACTCTTTTTCCCTGGGTTGGTAGACACAAAATCCTATAGACATCCTCCAAAGTAATGGTCGCCTCCCATGTAGGCATATGAAAGGAACATGTCTCTAAAATCCAATGCTCAACTAGTGAAATCAGAATACCCCTATTTTCCCTAATGATAGGCATGGACATTACATGATATAAGCCAAGATGCCTTAACCTACGCCTCTCATTGCTATTCATTTGATCCCTCAATCGATAGGTCTCTAGCGGTCATGACTCTCGAGTATAAATAGGATCTAAATGAACCTGTAACCAACATGACAATAACTGTGTCAATCTATTTTTTACATATTGTGAAACAAGTCAAGATAAGCCTAGGACAACTTGGTCAATAGTCAATTGCATCTTTAACTTATTAATTGTGTCACATTTTTTCAAATGCGTAATAAGAGATTGAATACGTTGAACCCATAAATCAAATGCTGGTTAACACTACATTTGCATCATTCAAGAGAAATTATAGATAAGCAATAATTATTTGTGCACAACCAAATTTAGTTGTTTTGTGAAAAGGAAAATGTGGTTAAAGATCTTGTAAATGCATCACTTTTTTAGTTGTGTCACACAAAATCAAAACCCTAATCTAGCCCTAGCATGTCTAAAACAATTGCATTGTTTCACGGTCAGATGCGTCAAACACGATAGCATTTGCAGCTATTACAAATTGACACAACTAATTGGTAAAATTAAATTCTACCTGAAAATGCGTGAAAGTAAAACTCGATGGGGAACTCGCTCCATGTTCACTCAGAGCTCTATATTTTAAAAGTCTAAAAGTGCAAAATGAACCTAGAAATGACAAATTCCTATATATAACACAAAAAAAAAAGGGATTTGACGTAAGGCTTTATAACTGCATGCACCATTTTACATGTTGAAATTCAAATCTGACTTCACCATTTCTTTTCTAGCTATCAAATTGACTTTTTAGAAAAAAATTTAAAATTTCTAAATTTCTTCCAAGGTGGCACAACCCTATCATGTCGTCACCAGGGCATGTTTTCGCTATTTTTTTTTTTACAGAATGTGATAAGAAACATTGTATCAAAGAGAGGCGGACTGTAGACACTAAAAATTGTCCTAGGCCTACGACCCTTAACTTCTTCATAATTCTTTCATATTCATTTCTCGTAGTTAAATAATGTTAATTATTTAATCATTTTCTAAATTCATATGTCCTCTATTAATTAAATAACTTTAACTATTAAATTAATTAACTCTTACCTTTATTCTTTCTTGATTAATTAAATAAATATTATTTGTTTAATTGCATCACTAATTAAATCTATCTTCTATTAAATATTCATTTTAAATTATTTAATTAATTCCTGTCACACTTTCAACTATAATTAAATAATCTCTTTAATTATTTAATTATTCCTTAGCCTTTTTTCCCTTTAATCAAATAAATCTTTGTTTATTTAATTTAATCCCAAAATTTTGAATGTTGAATTAAATCTATATTTAATACATAAAAGGATTTATCCATAGCATATTCCTCTATTATTAGATAATCTATTTGTTATCTAATTAGTCATTTATCACTCATGTCTAGATCTAATTTGAGCATTCAGTTATCTAGTGAGATAATATTTGATTGTCTCTAATGAACAATATTTTTGTCTTGATCACTTCATCAATCTCATCTTCTACATGCAATCCTTAGGGTAAGTGCACCAATCTGTGACACAATTTTGGCTCTTAAGATGGCACCTTTTTTTTTTCTGAAATAAGGAAAATCTGATTTGAATGAGAAAATGAAGATAGTTACGCTCAAAATTTCAAGATGCAGCAAAAACAAAAGTTGAAGTGCTCCAAGTCTAGTTTCTAAGCTACAATTTTTGTTTGAAATTATTTAAGATTAAAGGTCTCAAAAAGGGGGGGGGGGCCAAAACAGGTCCTCTTTTTATCAAAAAAAATAGCATAAAGCCTAAGGGCTCCCCCATTTTTTATTAACTTTTTTTCATAATTTCAAAAATCCCAATGGTGAGAAATTAGCTAACACTATGTAGTTTATCCTCCTTCTTTTGGATAATTTTTTTTTTTTGAATATATAATATTTTATGAATTTTCAAAGTGGACACATCCTGAAAAGCTAAAATTTGAGCATGCTCTCCACCAAATCTTTTACAAACTAATTAAATTTTTTTATTTTTTTCATCATGTGTAGAATGGAGTCTAGTTTCAAAAAATGTAATTTTTTTCACATTCCGATGAACGTCTAAAAATCTACCCTAAACCTAGCACATGTTGGTTTTTGACCAAAAACGAAGGCATTTACAATAGAAGCCATGGATCAAAACCTTAACTAAATCAAAATGAAAAAAAATTATATATTTTGATAGCCAAGAGAGAGGTTAATGCTATCACGGTTTTTTTATAAACTTGCATTGAAATACATGCAAATGAGACGAGGAGAACAAACAAAAATATGATAAAATTTGGAAAATCCTGTTAATGAACACATCCAAAGCAGGCCATTTGGTGAGCACCAAATAGCTTGCTTTGGACAAAAATAGAACTTCCCCTCTTTGGTGAGCAACTTTGATAATGCTTAGACTACACAGTTTATGATTGTAGATGGATAGTCGAGGTTTTACCTTTCATACCTTCTCTAACTTGTTACCATAAATGGATAACTCTTCATCCCTCTAAAGCCTCTATCTCTTAGGTCTCACTCCCTCCGACATGACCTAGACTGATCTCTCAATCCAATTCCCTCTCTCAGGTCTCTTTCCCTCCCACATAGGTACCTAAATAAATCTATCTCACTCTAACCCCCTTTCTCAATCTCCTTCTCTCTCACTTCCCCTTTGGTATTTGTATCTCTCTCACTCCATATCCCTCTCTTAGGTTGTTATCTTTCTATCTTTGTCTCTCTCTTTCAAGTCTCTCCATCCTACCCCCTCTCCCTCTCTTGGGTCTGTCACTCACTCACTCCCTCTATCTCTCTCCCATTCCCTCTCTCTCACTCACTCTATCTCCCTCCCTCTCTCTCTCTCTCTCAGGTATCTCCATCCCCCCTCTCTCTCTCTCATCCTACCCCATCTCCCTCTCTTTGTTTGTCTAGAGTATCCCGCTCCTACCCCCTCTCCCTCTCATAGTCACTCCCTCTATCTCTCTTCCACTCCCTCCCTATCCCACTCCCTTTATCTGTCTTTGTCTACCTCTCCATCACTCTCAAGTATTTCCCTCCCACTCTCTCTCAAGTCCCTCTCTCTCATTCCCTATATCTCTCTCCCACTCTCTCTCCCTCCCTCTTTTTCTCTCAAGTCTCTCCCTTCTACCCCATATCACTCTTTCAAGCCTCTCTTTGTCTCTCTCACTCACTCCCTCTATCTCTCTCCCACATCCTCTCTCTCTCACTCCCTCTATCTCTATCTCTCTCCCTCTCTCATATATCTCCCTCTCTCTCTCTCTCTCTCTCTCTCTCTCTCTCTCTCTCTCTCTCTCTCTCTCTCTCTCTCTCCTTTATCTCATGTATCTCCCCCCACCCCCTCCATCTCTCTCGAATCCCTCTATCCTGAGTACTCCCTCTCCCTCCCACCCCCTCTCCATCTCTCAAGTCTCTCTCTCTCACTCCTTGTATCTCTCAAATTCCTCTATCTCTCGCTCCCTCTATCTCCTACTCTCTTAGGTATCTCCTTCCCACCCCCTCTCTCCCACTTTGTCTCCCTCTCCTTCTCTCTCGGGTTTCTTCCTCCCACCGTATCTCCCTCTCCCTCCCACCCCCTCTCCCTCCCTCTCTCTCACTCTCTCTCTCATTGTCTCTATGTCTCTCCCTCTCTCTCTCCTACTCCCTCTCTTTCTCACTCCATCTATCTCTCTCCCAATTTTTCGCTCTCCCTCTCTCTCTCACTCCCTATATCTCTCTCCCACTTTGTCTCTCTCCCTCTCTCTCTCACTCTCTCTATATATCTCCCAATGTTTATCTCTCCCTCTCTCTCAATTAACTCCTTCTCACCCTATCTCCCTCTTTCTCTCTCTCAAGTATCTTCATCCTATCCCATCTTTCCCTCTCTCTTTGTCAAGTCTCCCCATCCTACACCCTCTCCCTCTCACAATGAATCACTCTATCTCTCTTTCACTCCCTCCCTCTCTCACTCCCTCTCTCAACTATGTCCCTCCCACCACCTATCCCACTCTCTCTCTTTCTTTCAAGTAGAGGGTTTAGAGATTAAGGGTTGAGGGATTACGGTATAAGGGTTAAGGGCTCAGGGTTCATGGATTAAGAGGGTATAGGGGTTAAGGTATTAGGGTTTAAGGGTTAAAGGTCAAGGGTTGGGGGATTAATATTGTAGAGGGGTTGATAGACTAGGGTTTAAGGGTTGAGGATTGAGAGGTTGAGGGATTAAAAGGGTATAGGGTTTGAGGGATTAGGGTTTAAGCATTGAGAGTTGAGGGATTAAGAGGGTATAGGGGTTGAGGGATTAGGGTTTAAGGATTGAGGGTTGATGGTTGATGGTTGAGAGATTAAGAGGGTATGGGGGTTGATGGATTAGGGTTTAAGGGTTAAGGGTTGAGGTTTGAGAGTTGAGGGATTAAGAGGGTAAAGGGTTTGATGGATTAAGGTTTAAGGGTTTGGGGTAGAGGGTTGAGGGATTAAGAGGGTATAGGGGTTGAGGGATTTGGGTTTAAGGGTTGAGTATTGAGGGATTAAGAGGGTATGGGGTTGAGGGATTAGGGTTTAAGGGTTAAGGGTTAAGGGTTGAGGGTTGAGGGCTGAGGGTTGAGGGTTGATGGATTAAGATGATATGGGGGTTGAGGGATTAGGGTTTAAGGGTTGAGGGTTGAGGGTTGAGAGGGTATAGGAGTTGAGGGATTAGGGTTTAAGGGTTGAGGAATTGATATTGTAGAGGGGTTGAGAGATTAGGGTTTAATGGTTAAGGGTTGAGGGTTAAGGGATTAAGAGGGTATGGGGGTTGATGGATTAGTTCTTTAGGGTTAAGGGTTGAGGGTTGAGGGATTAGGGTTTAAAGGTTGAGGGTTGAGGGATGAGGATTAAGAGGGAATAGGGGTTGAGGGATTAGGGTTTAAGGGTTGAGGGATTGAGTTTAAGGGTTGACTGATTAAGAATGTAGAGGGCTAGAGGGATTAGGGTTTAAGGGTTGGGGGTTGAGGGGTTGAGGGTTTAAGAGGGTATAGGGGTTGAGGGATTAAGAGGGTATAGGAGTTGAGGGATTTTGGTTTAAGGGTTGATGGTTTAAGAGGGTACAAGGGTTGATGGATTAGGGTTTTAGAGTTTAGGGTTGAGGGTTGAGGGATTAAGAGGGTATAGGGGTTGGGGTATAGGGTTTAAGGGTTGAGGGTTGAGGGATTAGAGTTTAAGTGTTGAGGGTTGAGGGTTGAGGGATTAAGATGGTATAGGGGTTGATGGATTAGAGTTTAAAGGTTGAGGGTATGAGGGTTTAAGGGTTAAGGGTTGAGGGTTGAGGGATTAGGAGGGTATAGGGGTTGAGGGATTAGGGTTTAAGGGTTGAGGGTTGAGGGATGATGGATTAAGAGGGTATAGGGGTTGAGGGATTAGGGTTTAAGGGTAGAGGGTTGAGGTATTAGGGTTTAAGGGTTGACGGTTAAGGTTTAGGGGTTGATGGATTTGGGCTTAAGGGTTAAGGGTTGAGGGTTGAGGGTTGAGGAATTAAGAATGTATGAGGGTTGAGGCATTAGGGTTTAAAGGTAAAGGGTTGATGGATTAGGGTTTAAGGGTTGAGGGTTGAGGGGTTGAGGAATTAAGAGGGTATAGAGGTTGAGGGATTAGGATTTAAGGGTTGAGGGATGAGGGTAGAGGGTTGAGGGATTATGAGGGTATAGGGGTTGAGGGATTAGGGTTTAAGGATTGAGGGTTGAGGGAATAGGGTTTAAGGGTTGAGGGTTGAGGGATGAGGGATTAAGAGGGTATAGGGGTTGAGGGATTAGGGTTTAAGGGTTAAGGGTTAAGGTTTGAGAAGGTATAGGGGTTGAGGGATTAGGGTTTAAGGGTTGAGGGTTAAGGTTTAAGGGTTGAGGGATTTGGGCTTAAGGGTTAAGGGTTGAGGGTTGAGGGATTAAGAATGTATGAGGGTTGAGAGTTGAGGGGTTGAGAGGGTATGGGGGTTGAGGGATTAGGGTTTAAGGGTCGAGGTTTGACGGTTGAGGGATTAAGATGGTATAGGGGTTGAGGGATTAGGGTTTAAGGGTTAAGGGTTGAGGGTTGAGATGGTATAGGGTTGAGGGATTCAGTTTTAAGGGTTGATGGATTAGGGTTTAAGGGTTCAGGGTTGAGGGGTTGAGGAATTAAGAGGGTATAGAGGTTGAGGGATTAGGATTTAAGGGTTGAGGGTTGAGGGATTAGCATTTAAGGGTTGAGGGTAGAGGGTTGAGGGATTATGAGGGTATAGGGGTTGAGGGATTAGGGTTTAAGGATTGAGGGTTGAGGGATTAATAGGGTATGGGGTTTGATGGATTAGGGTTTAAGGGTTAAGGGTTGACGGTTAAGGTATTAAGAGGGTATAGGGGTTGAGGGAATAGGGTTTGAGGGTTGAGGGTTGAGGGACTAATAGGGTATGGGGGTTGATGGATTAGGGTTTAAGGGTTAAGTGTTGAGGGTTGAGGGATTAAGAGGGTAAAAGGTTTGAGGGATTAGAGTTTCAGGGTTTAGGTTTGTGGGATTAAGAGGGTATAGGGGTTGAGGGATTAGGTTTTAAGGGTGGAGGAATGAGGGTTAAAGAGGGTATAGGGGTTGAGGGACAAGGGTTTAAGGGTTAAGGGTCTATGGTTGAGAGGGTATAGGGGTTGAGGGATTAGGGTTTAAGGGTTGATGGATTAGGGTTTAAGGGTTGAGGGTTTAAGGGTCCCACTCCCTCTCTCCTACTCGCTCTCTCAGGTCTTCCCCCCCAACCATATAACTAAATAAATTATTTCCCTCTCAATTTTGTCTCTCTTAGGTCTCACTCCTTCCCATGCTACCTACACTAATCAGTGTCACTCCAATGCCCTCTCTCACAAACCCTCTCTGTCAGGCCTCACTTACCTCCCACCCCTCTCTCCCACTTTGACTCTGTCTCCTTTTCTCATGTATCTCCCTCCCACAATCTCTCCTTGTATCTCTCTTAGGTTTCTCCCTCCAATGCCCTCTCCCTCTCCCTCTCTCTCTCTCTCAAGTCTCTCCCTCCTACCCCCTCTCTCTCGCTCCCTCTATCTCTCTCCCACTTTGTCTCTCTCCCTATCTCTTAGGTCTCTCATTTTCAAAACAACATATTTGGCGAGTGCCAAATGTGTTTTACCTTGAAACAATAAAATAAGGCTTGACCCGTGATTCAGGCCCACATTCTTGTGTATTTGTCTGGTTCAATGCTTTATCCGAGTCAAAAACACCTTTTTTTACGCAGTTGACTTCATATTGTATCAATCTATGCTTGATCCATCACATTTTTACCACCAATATACATGGAAAACAACATAGAAGAAGACATTTTGAAGTTTCTACATCATTTTACATTATCTAATGTAATATATTCTATTTGGTAAATTGAAATGTTTATATTTAGTATTTTTGTTTGTTTTTGACAATATAAACTAAATTTCCTTAATGATTTTATTAATCATAACAATTGGACATAGAATTCAACATTGTATTAGATGGGATTTGCATAAAAATGTTCATTTTTTATGAGTTTGAAGAACAAAAAAATTAACATCATGACATTTACTTAACATAAATTTACTTATGAATTCTATTTGCATTGCTTATAGTAGTTCATTTCCAGCATGGCTAGTGGAATTCACTGTATTTCATTCTTTTTTCAACTAATTTGGAAAACCTAATAGCTTTCATCAATGTTAACGCAAGTGTCAATTAATTTTTTTGTTCCATAAAAAATTCACCTTCATCACATGTGCTTAGATAAAATCAAGTGAGTTTACATAGTTTTTAATGAATGTTTCCATTCATTCATACCATTTACCTTTCTAATAAATAAAAAAATGGAATTTTTTTGGAAATTGAGAATGCTTATTGTCTTTCTAAGTTACCTCATTGCCAAATAAATAGGGAATAATTATAAGATATAGCATCAAAAACCCTTATTTGAATTCATATTCTTCATGACTTCATTGACATTCTAAAATTTGGTTTTGAGAAAAACAAACACAAGAGTCTCTAGTTTTCATTTAGGTGGCAACAACTTATTCCCTAGGTCAGTGATACAGAACAGGGAGACAAAACCTTCAACAATAGTTTAATTAGATCATTTTCAAACAATCTTCAATCTCAGAAACCTCAATGCAATGTTGAACTTAAAAATTCACATCTAAACAAAACAAAGATCATCCATAAATAACAAGCTATGCTTTTCAAGATGACTACCATTCTAAACCTCTGGAAGATTTAACAAAACCCACCATATGTAAGTCTATTGCTCGAAATATTGTATTAATACAACAATCACTCCTAACATAATGAAATGAAATCAATATTACTAGAAACTCTGATCCGCGAATTTTTCATGATAACCTTTATAAGGTTCAAGTTCAATAATTCTAGTCAAAAGGTCCATGACTTCAAAATCAACGTTCCAGGCCTCTAGTGCAGGACCACCTTGTAAGCTCATTTTTGTGAAAAATTTCATCTTTAGTGAGCATGGTCAAATGCTAGGATTTTAGTTGATGTTGAGTATATTGTGTTCAGTAAGGTCAATTAGACCATTTTATAATGTATTTGGAGCTAAGGGAGTTCAGTTGTGTCATAGCTTCCAATTTGGCTAAATGTGGGCAAAAACGTTGCTACAAGATGCAAAATTTGCAGAGTTTGAGGGAGTTGGAATGAAATCAAAATATGTTTAATAACTTTCAATGCCTTGAAGGAGAGGTTGTTGGCTGATTTGTACCCCATTTTTTTAATAAGAAGAATGTTATTTTCTAGAAATTTATTGGTTTCTCTCACTTTTCTTGTTGTTGTACGGCCTATACAGACTCTAACATGATATGAAACTGGTTGGATGTGTTATATTAATGAATTATCTTTCATTTTCATCTATTTAGAGGTTCTAACTCTTTGTATAGAGAAATTTATATTATTTTTACTATTGCTACCTACTTTCATAGTGTTCTTGGATTGAGGGGTTTCATTATGTAATTCGCCCCACTTTTTTTGCCTACTGTAACTTATGGAATGGGTCCTCTAACTTTTATAATACATGCCTAACCTATTTAGAATTTTGTGGGGTCAAGGTTGGGTGTGTGGGATGATGTTTTGGGACTGTAGTATGGTCTTTTCATGGTGAAAATTAGGGCTTCAAGTGGTGTTTTAAAAAAATGTGGGAAGGATTGTCCATTTAATGTATTATTTACCATGTTCATGGTCTGGTAAGTGTGTATGGTGCATTGTATGGGCCTGGCAGGCTTGGGAGATAGGAGTTTCATTAAAACCCCAAGTATTTTGCTTGAAATTGAGGGTATGGTGTATTAGGGGTCTAGAGGTCTTGGACCTAGAAACAAATAAGGAAATTGGAGGTTTTGACACATAAAATACTTCTATTTGAGGATTTTGAGTGAATATGTCTAATGTTTAAAAGGTACTCTCTTTGTAAATTAGGTCAATTGAATAGCCTTTTCCAAGGTGGGTCTATTGGAAGTTAGTGTTGGTCCAAAGGAGTTGATGTTGGGGTTTACCTATGTTTAATAACTTTCAAATGGGTATCTTAATCATCCTTGATTTTGTCAAGTGTTTTGGAAAATATTGGTGAAAATTCCCTTGAACCGGGTTACCTATGCTATAAGGGAAAGCTTGGTAGAAGTTGGGATTTTTAGTTGAACATCTGATTTTGCTTTGGAATCTAATTGATTCTCATTGATTTTCTATATTGAATGGTTTCCACCCCTCTCTACATAAAAAATGGTATTTCTTGGTAAGTTGTGTGTAAGTCTATTAAGAGCCTTCCTCTAAATATTTGAACAAGTTCATTGTGGATCCCTACATGTATGACATCAGCCTCTAGGTACTTCGCCAACTCTTCAAACACACTCAAAATCCCTACTCTAATATCTAACCCTAGAAAAATCTAACTCCATCATGTATGAAAAATATTGTGTAGCATAGATATGTTTGATAATTCCAAATAGCTTGTTGCCTTCTTTCATAAAATGCTTTGGTGTGTTTCATATTTAATGCAATGTAATCAACGATATCAATATTTTTGTAAAATGCATTGCTTACTTTTGTCCTATGTGTGTTTGTGAACATGTAGCATTCAAGGTCATGCCAAGGAAATGACCAAAGCCTCTAACACCAGAATAACATGAAACTAAAAATGAAAGGAGAAGAGAATCAAAAAATGTAGCTCGTGAAGCAAAGGAATTGCATTCCATACAACCACAAATTCCTGTGCAATCTAAGAGAGATGTCAAACTGGAAAAAAAAAGGACACGAATCAAGAAAGTTTGTGAAAGGACAAGAATGGATACAAAATTTGGGGGCACATCATCAACCATAGGTGAAGCTCAATGCACATATCCAGTTGAAGACACATTGACAACAAGACATGGTTTTCCAAGTACATTATAAATCACATCTCCAATTCAAGACACACCATCAAAAACATTGTGTTTTGAAATTACATTAGGTAACACATCTCTATTTGAAGGCACTCAACAAATGACATCTCAAGTTGGAGGTACAACATCATTTACATGTCAATCTCAAGGTATGTCATCAATTGCACCTCCAATTGAAGGTACACGATCTATCCCTAATGTTGTTGACCTTCCCAATATTGACACAAATTTACATTTGAGAACTCCTCCTAGAGTTTTGCATAGAAAACCTACATTTTTTACTAATATTGATTCCAATGTTTTTTAAAGGATGCCTAATAAGATTCCAAAATGTACATGTCAAAGATATGCACAAAGGATATGGAGTTTTTTTTTTGTGAAGCTAAGTGAGGGTGGAAGATGCCAAATATTTGTTGAAATGATGAGGCAACTCAAATTTAGGCCCACCATGAAGGCTCTTGGGCTAAGAGTTTTGAATGAATCAAGTGAAAATTCCATTGTAAAGAACTTTATGAGTGCATACGAGAGTGTGGGTTCCACCTCACACACAAAGGATAGTTGTGCCACACAACATGTGATGACAACAACACTGTTAAGAAGTCAAACAAGGAACAAGGTGAAACTTACAAAGGCAAGTAATTCTTTGAAAATAAGTAGATCATCTCTAATGAGAGCGAGAGGAAGGCGTGAAAGAGTGGAGGATCCAAATAGCAATGAGTTATGGGAATTTTTGGGTAGAGTGCCATGAAAGACACAAGAATTGCTCAAAGCTTGAGATATTTAATTGTAAATTATTGGAAGGATAATGCAAGGACCTCCTCTAATCAAAGAGATCTTGTAAGAAGGACAATTGGTAGTAAAAACCGTGATCCACATCCAATGCATTATTTGGATACCACTCAAACACAATTTTTTGCTGATTTTGTATAGAAGTTTCCTGAAATTAATATATGCCAAAGGTATTTTGAAATGCTAAAGCCTTTTTATGTCAAAATAAATCAAACATTCATTACTTCTTGTTGTAGGGTTCATATTAAGTTTTCTAATCATTATGATTTTTATCCACGTATATGTGTAGATATGCATATGACAATGTTTTGCAGGAATGTAACATAATGCCTTCACCTAAATCGTTAAGGAAATTTTTGTCTTCCATTTTATGTGAAAGAGAGGATGGTCAAATTTTATACAAAAAATCATGTTTGGATGAAACATGTGATCATTGTGGTGGCATGAAACATTTGCCAATTTTTTGACACATGGCTAGTACACACACAATTGGAGACAAAATTGTAGAATTTGGCAAATATAAGATAGTGACATACAGTCTAAAAGATGGGAAAGAAGAAAAGAAGTGTGAATTGGTCAGTGATAAGATTCTAGTGTATTAGTTTATGGGCATTTTTCCGTGATCAAGTGGTCTATGATTATGCAATTCATACACACAGAGCACAATGGTTGGACTCATAGTTCAAGTTATGCAAGGACACATTTCCACTTTGTTATATCATTTTAGCTGTCAAACTCACTGAGAACTACACACTACAACTATAGAATGAGGTGCAATCATAGTACTACAACTCCATGCAAGTTGCTATCTTTTTTGTATATAACAATCATTCATGCAAATGATAGTATAGAGGAAAATAAGAAAGTATTGAGGGATTATCACTTTTACATCTGTGATGATCACACAGATTCTACAGAGTTTGTTCAAGGTTTCTATCATATGTTCTATGTTGATTTGGCTAGCAAGGGCATATCATTTATTCAACACATCATATGGTCAAATAATTGTAGATCACAATTCAAGAATTCTATAATTTTTTACTGGTTGAGGAAGATGCATAGGATTAGTGGTGTTCAACATATGTGGAAATTCTCAAAGGTCAGGCATGGAAAGGGGGAGCATCATGGAGTAGGAACATGTATCAAAAGATCCCGAGCATGAGAAGAGTTAAAGTACACAAACAGTGTAAAGTTGACATATGCAAGATCAATTGTCCAGTGGTGCAATGGCGCAATGGGTCCAGGTAGTGAGGGTAATTCCTTAGTTCATAGATTTTTTCATTTAGTAGATGATACTAACATTGCAAAATATGAGGATTGTTGTACACTAACAGGATCGAGTGAACTACACTCTTTTAGAAGCTTCAATACTGGTACATGGACTATCCATACAAGGAAGATGGCTTGCTTTTGTTATGCAAGTACACTTCAATCATGGAATGATTACGAGTCAACAAAGTGGGTTGACGAATGGTCTATAAAAATTCTAACCCCACTTGACACTTATTAGCTCCCAACAGCTCTACAAATCATGAAGATACAATCATCCATTGACTTTGATCATGTACCAGACCTACTAGAACCAGGTAATATATCTTACTTACAAGTTTTATTATGTTTCTCAGTAAATAAATCTAACAAGATGAACATAAGAATGTAAGGCACGCTTATGTGGTGATTGTAGATGAATAAAATGAAGAGGGTACACATTATTACCTGTGTTGTTGTATTGAGGCCAAAAATAAATTGGAGTCCCTAGTTATAAATGAAGAAAACATAGAATATCCTACAGGTTCAGTGGTTGTTACTGGAACATGGCTTCGAAGGTATCCAGTTAAGAATGTTGCAGTTTGGTTGTTTGAGGACTTCGAAAAGCATTGAAACATTCTTGACTATTCGAACCTTGTTGTCACCACCAACATTCATTTGATGAAATATAAGGGCAGAAATGCAAACAAGAACTTGTGGAAAGTGTGTGAGTTTGACCACGAGGCAATACTTGACACAATAAAGAGTAGAGAAGACCTAGATAGTTCCCTAGATTGATTTGTAAGTATGCACATTGAATTTGTAAAGTCATGTTATTGATCACTCTTTTGGACCAACACCTTGCAATAAGGATTTTTCACCATTACTGTTTGATATCATATGCATTTACGACTATCATTGATCCTTTTTAGATTGTGACTGTAGGTAATACTGAAGTTTTTCAAAGTATGTAAGAAAAGAAAAACATCGGTTGGTGATGCAAGTGTTCAGTGGAATGAGAAAAATCAGTTGGTGGTGCATTTTTTGGTTGTCAATCTTCTCTTTCTTTTCCATCTCCTACATTTATCGGATTCTTATATGCTACATGTTCTGTGTTAAGCCTCTTAGTGATATATTTGAAATTTATACATAGGGTCATCGAGAGATGATAAAGTAGCAAAGGGGCACATCACCATTGTAGGACCTTCAATCAACCTCCTTATCTAGCATGCAGGAAGGTGATAGTAGGTCTCGTCAGCTGTATGACTAACATTATTTAGTTATTGCTCTTTTAATGAGTTTTATGTAAGTCTATGTCTAAGATTGAGAGGATTTTGCAGGTTTTTGGTGGACCAAATTCCTATGACACTACACAACTACAAAGAGGATACTACCCATGTGTTTCAAAGGAAGCAGGGGATGTACATGTTTTGAACCATTTTGGAATGCAAATAGATAGGCCAGCTGAGGTGGAATGGAAAAATGAAACTCAGCAGGAGCTCCTTTTGTTTCTTCTAAAGTACAATATATTTCATGATCTGTGTTGGAAATGGGATGATTCTTTCCCTGCATGTATTCCTACAAGTATTGACAAATGCGAAGATTTTCAAGATGTTCTTCCATCACTATTGTAATATTTGTCATTGACTTAGTGTATTTTTTGATATACTAAAATTACGAGAGATTAATACATGCAAATGTATATATTCCTTAATATATGACTTAGTTTAATGCGTATATTACATTTAAAATTATTTGTAATGATTCATGATTTACATTTAAATTTGTCTTCAAGGAAAAATATGTGGATTTATTAGTAGGAATGAAATAATGTTTAATATGATTGTAAAGAGGCATATTTTTTTGCCCCTACTGATGCATATTTTTCAAGCCAAGGGATCATGCTTCCACACCTCCTACTCCTAAAGTAGCATTCCCTACAATCAGCTACATCATCCCACTAAGTTACTTTTGATGATAATAGGTGGGATGATGGTTATTCCATTAGAATAACCCCAAACCATTAAGGTTGTTCAAGAACCAGGTAGGAGAAATTTGATGAATTAAGGCACTAAAATATTCAACCAAACCTTGCCAAGGCACCAAAAAAAAGTTAGAACATTTATCTACTATTTCTCAAGGTAATTCAATACATATAAGACTTGTTCGGCCTGTACATAGGTAGGGAACTCAAAAAAATCAGTAAAACTATGAGAAAACAAAGTAATTTCCAAGCTTTATTATTTTCCCTCCAATCCAACAACCACAACTTGAGCCTCTCCACGCTTTACATAGAATTTCTCATCCTCCTATAAATGATCAATGCCCCTAACAACCAAGAAAATAAATTTTCAAAACACATAACCATTGTAATTATAAATTTGTTGTATTATCCAACTCACAAATTTGCAAGTGTATCACGTTTCCTCCAAACTAAACTAATGAATCCATTATGTCATTGGGATACTATCTTTCATGTTTCCTTTTAGGCTTTGAAAATCACTTGTCGACACATTTTTAATGCAAGGGTACATTCTAAACATCAAACATGGAGATTTGTGACTAGGTGCCAAGGTGCTCCTGCAGCACCTACCTTGTCAATCGTATCGAATTGGCAAGCTAGTGAGCTCACTAGCTTGCCAAATCCATAGGTTTGACAAGGTAGGGGCAGTGTATGCCTCATACAAATTGATGCAACCTAGATCATCCCTAACATTCCTTATAGCATGACATTCAACCCAAAAAAAACTATGCACCAATCTAAAATGCCACAAGGGGCCCTAATGAGGTTATTCCAAACAAGAACCATGATGCAAAGTGGATCAAAAAAATAGGAGAGATGACACAATTTCTCTCAAATATGCCCACTTGAACATCAATTTACCAAACTCACAATAGGATAATTTTGCCACTCGACATGGGGTTTTGGCCAATTAGACTGAGACAGAGGTTTAGACCAGATTTGTTACCCCAGAACATGTTTCTCTTGACCACTTGAAATCCAACCAAAATATAACTAAAACGGAGTTAATTTTGCTGCCCACCTAATTCCATCGAAAAGAGAGGACAATCGTTTTGAGATAGATTCAACCGACTCGATCCCTTAAAGGTCCAAAGTGCAAAAGGGTAAAAATATTTGATAGGGTAATACTCATAAATTGTGGTGATTATGAAATATCTATCTAAACCTACAAGATTGTGCTGGGCCCATTTACAATAAACTCTCTCAGTTTTGGCTATCTCAAATTTTAACTCAAGGAAAAAGTTGTCAAATGCAAGTAGTTAAAAGTTGCAAAGTGGTGCAACTTCCATTTTACATCTTGTGTGAACAAAAAAACCATTCCAACACATCCGGGTGGGTAATTTTATGCTAGGTAGGGTCCTTTTTCACACTCAAACACGAAGAATCGCTTTGAGCTACATTCAACCAAATCGATCCCTTAAGGGTCCAAAGTGCAAAATGGCTGCAAAATTCAACATGATATTACTCGGACACCATGAAACTTAGAAATTTATCTTGGAATCCAAAAATATAGTGTTGATCCCATCTACAATAATTTCTCTCGATTTTGGCTATACCAGAGGCATTTTCCTGTGATGGCAAATTTTCACTCAGGGAAAAAGGTTGTCAAATGCAAGTAGTTGAAAGTTGCAAACTGGTACAAATTTCATTTTGCATCTTGTGTGACCAAACAAAGCACTCCAATGCATCCGACTACATATCTTTATGCTAGGAATGGTCTTCTTTTCCACCCAAACATGCGGAATCGCTCCGAGCTACCTTCAACCAGATCGATCCCTTAAGGGTCTAAAGTGCAAAATGGCTTCAAACTTCAGCCTGCCATTACTCGGACACTGTGACAATTAGAAAATTATCATCTGATCTTAGAAGATTTTGTTGGACCCATCTACAATAACCTCTTTTGGTTTTGGCTATCTCAAAGGAATTTCCTGTGGTGGTGAATTATCACTTGGGGAAAAAGTTGTCAAATGCAAGTAGTTGAAAGTTGCAAACTGCTGCAACTTTCATTCTACATCTCATGTGACCAAACAAACTATTTAAACACATCCCAGTGGGTACATTGATGCTATAAATGGTCCTCTTTAGCACCCAAATCCACGAAATTGCTTCGCACTACATTCAGCCGGATCGATCCCTTAAGGGTCCAAAGTGCAAAATGGCTGCAAACTTCAACATGTTGTTACTCGGACACCGTGATGCTTAGAAAATTCTCATAGAATCCAACAAGATAGTGTTGGGACCATCTAAAACAACCTCTCTCGGTTTTTTTAATCTTGGAGGCATTTTCTATGATGGTGAATTTTCACTTGAGGAAAAAGTTATCAAATGCAAGTAGTTGAAAGTTGCAAAGTGGTGCAACTTTCATTCTGCATCTCCTGTAACCAAACGAATAATTCCAATGCATTTTTGTGGGTAAATTTACATTGAGCATGGTCTTTTTTTGCACTGAAACATGCAAAATCGCTCCGAGCTACGCTCAACCAAATCGATCCCTTAAGGGTCCAAAGTGCAAAATGTTTGCAAATTTCAGCATGCTATTACTCGAACATCGTGATGCTTAGAAACTTCTCATATGAACCTACAAGATCATGTTGGGCCCATATACAATAAAATCTCTCAGTTTTAGCTATCTCAAAGGAATTTTCCTATGATGGCGAATTTTCACTTAGGCAAAAAGTTGTCAAATGCAAGTAGTTGAAAGTTGCAAAGTGGTGCAGCTTTCATTATGCATCTTGTGTGACCAAACAAACCATTCCAATGCATCCATGTGGGTATTTTTACGCTAGGAATGGTCCTCTTTCACACCCAAACATGTGAAATCGCTCCAAGCTACGTTCAACCGGATTGATCCCTTAAGGGTCAAAAGTGCAAAATGGCTGCAAAATTTAGCATACTATTACTTGGACACCGTGATGCTTAGAATTTTTTTGTCTGATCCTACAAGATTGTGTTGGGCCCGTCTACAATAACCACTCTCGGTTTTGGCTATCTCAGAGGCATTTTCTTGTGATGGCAAATTTTTACTTGAGGAAATAGCTGTCAAATGCAAGTAGTCGAAAGTTGCAAAGTGGTGCAAATTTCATTTTGCAACTCGTGTGGTGAAAAAAACCATTCCAACACATTTGGGTGGGTATGTTTATGCTAGGAATTCTCCTCTTTCACACCCAAACACGTGAAATCGCTCCCAACTACGTTCAACCAGATCGATCCCTTAAGGGTCCAAAATGTAAAATGGATGCAAAATTCAACATGCTATTACTTAGACACCATGATGCTTAGAAAATTCACGTTTGATCCTACAAGATCATGTTTGGCCCATCTACAATAACCTCTCTCAGATTTGGCTTTCTCAGAGACATTTTATTATGATGGAAAATTTTCACTCGAGGAAAAAGTTACAAACTGGTGCAAATTTAATTATACATATCGTGTGGCCAAATGAACCATTCCAATGTGCCTGGGTGGGTACTTTTACGCTAGGAAGGGTAGTATTTTTCACCCAAAAACACTAAATCGCTTTGAGCTATGTTCAATCAAATCGATCCCTTAAGGGTCGAAAGTGCAAAATGGCTGCAAAATTCAGCATGATATTACTCAGACACCTTGATGCTCAGAAAATTCTCATCTAATCCTACAAGATCATGTTGGACCCATCTAGAATAACCTCTCTTAGTTTTGGCTATCTTAGAGGCATTTTATTGTGATAGAAAATTTTCACTCGAGGAAAAAGTTGTCAAATGCAAGTAGTTGAAAGTTGCAAAGTGGTGCAACTTTCATTATGCATCTTGTGTGACCAGAAAAACCATTCCAACATATCCCGGTGGCTATCTTTATGCTAGGAACTGTCTTCTTTCATACCCAAACATGCGAAATTCCTCTGAGCTACGTTAAACCTGATCGATCCCTTAAGGGTCCAAAGTGCAAAATGGCTACAAAATTCAACATGCTATTACTCAGACACCATGATGCTTAGAAAATTATTGTATAATCCTACAAGATCATGTTGGGCCCATCTAAAATAACCTCTCTCATTTTTGGCTATCTCAGAGGCATTTTCCTGTGATGGTGAATTTTCACTTGGGGAAAAAGTTGTCAAATGCAAGTAGTTGAAAGTTGCAAAGTAGTGCAAATTTCATTTTGCATCTCGTGTGACCAAATGAACCATTCCAACATGTCTGGGTGGGTACATTTACGCTAGGTATGGTTCTCTTTCATACCCAAACACGTGGAATCGCTCTCAACTACATTCAATCAGATTGATGCCTTAAGGGTCCAAAATACAAAATGGCTACAAACTTCAACATGCTATTACATGGACACCATGATGCTTAGAAAATTCTCATCTGATAATTTAATATTGTCTTGGGCCCATCTACAATAAACTCTCTTGGTTTTGGCTATCTCAGAGGCACTTTCCTGTGGTGGCGAATTTTCACTTGGAGAAAAAGTTGTCAAATGCAAGTAGTTGAAAGTTACAAAGTGGTACAACATTCATTTTGTATCTCATGTGACCAAAGGAACTATTCCAACATGTTTGTATGGGTAATTTTATGCTATTCATGGTCCTCTTTTGCACCCAAACATGCGAAATAGCTCTGAGCTATGTTCAACCGTATCGATCACTTAAGGGTCGAAAGTGCAAAATTGTTGCAAACATCAACATTCTATTACTGGGACACTGTGATGCTTAGAAACTTATCATCTAAACCTATTAGATCATGTTAGTCCCTTCTACAATAAACTCTCTTGGTTTTGGCTATCTTGTAGGCATTTTCCTGTGGTGGCGAATTTTCACTCGAGGAAAAAGTTTTCAAATGAAGTAGTTGAAACTTGCAAAGTGGTGCAATTTTTGTTTTGCATCTCGTGTAACCAAATAAACCATTCCAATATGTATGGGTGGGAATGTTTAATCTAGGCATGCTCCTCTTACACACCCAAACACACAAAATTTCTCTGAGCTATGTTCAATCGGATCGATCCCTTAAGGGTCCAAATTGCAAAATGGATGCAAACTTCAACATACTATTAATTGAACACCATGATGCTTAGAAATTTCTCATTTGATCTTACAAGAGTGTGTTTGGCCCATCTACAATAACCTCTCTTTTTTTTAGTATATCAGAGGCATTTTCTTGTGGTGGCAAATTTTCACTTGGGAAAAAGTTGTCAAATGTAAGTAGTTGAAAGTTGCAAAGTGGTGCAACTTTCATTCTACATATTGAGTGACCAAAAAAACCATTCCAATGCATCCGGGTGGGTATGTTTATGCTAGGAATGGTCCTCTTTCGCACCCAAACATGTGAAATCACTTCGAGCTATGTTCAACCAGATCGATCCCTTAAGGTCCAATGTGCAAAATGGTTACAAACTTCAACATGCTAGTATTCACACACCAAGACACTTAAAAATTTCTCATCTAATCCTATGGGATCATGTTGGTCCCCTCTACAATAACCTCACTCGGGAAAAAATTTGAAAAACATGATCTCTTTCATAGTTAAAATAATAATGTTCTTTTAACAGTTAAAATAATATCCCAACAGACGAACCAAGGAACCACATCAGGGAACCAAATCATCCCAAGTTTGTGTTTTCAACTTTCATTCCTAATTCATATCTTGAGATTCAAAACTATTCTGAAAAGGGTAAAAATCTAACAATCATTTCAGGCTGAATAGTAGCAAGTATTCAATTTAAGAGATTTATTTGGAATATAGGGTCTTGATGAATTCTTTGTCAATTGGTTGCCAACACTATTTCAATGTTGTCTACACTTAATGGCCATATATACGATTCATTTTCCTAAGAAATTTTCTATAGAAGCTTATCAACTTGCACTATTTCTCTAGGCATGGATCTATTTGTATCTTGTATACTAAAATGCATGATGAATGAATTTGTTCACCGTTAAATTTTTTGCATTTTACCAACATATGGTATCAAAGTCTCTATGCTTGTGATATGTTTTTATGCTTGTGATATGTTTTGATGCATGTGATAGATCGTGCCATCTATGGTGTAGTGTTTTGATGTGAAAGATCTATACTCTACCACCATTGTTTCCCAATTTAGAACCCATGTACTTAAATGGTGAAGTCTGTGAAGAGTGTGGTGTTGCGAATAATGTTTTGAGAAGAGATTAATGTACCAAAATCAACTACCTTAGTCGCATGCAAAACAAAAGTGACATTCTCTAGCATGTGAGAAAAGGCATGATCCTTTCTAAACAGATGAAGGATCCATAACACACGAGTAATGCATTGGTTACAAGAATCCACTACCTTTTGGGGCAAGTGAATGAGGGTTCTTCTATGACCAGATCAAAGGAGTGGTTTCCTAGCATTTTAGGCATGGAGTTTTGAAAGAAGATCAGAGCGGTCTCTTACATTACTTAGGCCAAACAAGGTGAGTGATATGTGTAGATTTCTTGAGAAATATAAGTCATCCTCACCTATTTAGAGATGTTGTTGAACAATAGTAGGTAAATATTTTTTTGGAGCATGCAAAACTGGTGCTCAATAGAAAGGCGTGAGAAGAAATCGGGACACATAGTAAATTCTCACTATTCCATGAGGTTTTGGGGATGGGGACGGGGAGGCTAAGTTTGGGAACAATAGAGGGACAATGGGGGGATGATGGTGAGGGGGTAGTAGGGTGCTGAATACATATAGTTCTTGAAAAAAAAGATAAAAATATGTATAAGTATAAGAATTATACATCTTGGAGACAACTAGGAGTCTCGTAGATGCCTTGAGGAGACCCCAATGTCCTCAAAGTCCTCTTAGCATCTTGTCAACAATGACACTAGTGGTGGGATGGTGGCATTGGTCGTGGCCTGGTGGGGGGACGTCTCCCCCAAGTCCCCAAGTCTTCGAGACGTCCACCTCTAGGAAACATGGGTTTTTTTTTGGGGGGGGATGCATCCTCATGGAACACTATTCAAATTATTGAACCTATGTGTCTAGAGTAGTTAAGTGAGTGACCTTGCAATTGTTGAATATTGTTAAAAATCAGGTTGTGCCATACTCTAAGTCATCACTTCTCATGATCAATAAGCATTTTTTATCAAAGTGTGATCTCATTTGAATGCAATATTATATTGTTTAATACCACAGGTGGGAGAAAGAAGTACAATTCTCATATTTTTATATACGATGACCTAATAATGAAAATTGCATTAGCAAGTGTAAGGTATAGTTTTAAAAACATCCAATAGTATATTTCTATAGATGCTTTGGTAGACATGTATGAAAAATTTGGTAACATAGACAAGGCAGAGAACTATTTGAAAAATTATCTCAAATAATTTGGTCTCATAGAATGCCATGATAAGAAAAAGCAATTGGTAGCTGCTCCTAGTTAATAGCTATGCAATGTGAAGAAATTGCATAGCTGCTTAGGTTGACTTTGTACGAACTATATTGTAATTAAATTTTTGGCATCTATCAACATCTACTTATTAGTAATGCAAAGTGAAGTAATTCTTTGACTTTTAAAGATGTGCAATGCAATGTAATCAACGACATGAATATAAACTACAAAAATCCATTTTTTACAATTCATTAGTTAAAATATTTATTTTCTTTGCTCTCTATATCTCTATATGCTATGGAAATACCTTTCAATTTAAAAATATCTTTTTTTATCTTTTGTTGTACAATTTTTCTCAATTTTTTCACAGAGTATTATACTTTTGGTTTGTCAAAATTTTCCCCAAAAGATTTTTTCTACTATGCATTGGAAGCATGAAGCATATACATGAATACACATAATATAGGTGAAGTATACATGTGAATAAGTGAAGCATACATGTGAATAAGTGAGGCACAAGTAATTGAAACATTCCAAAGGATACAAACCACCACAAATGGAGCTTATTGAGCATTCAAAAATAATTAATTAAGCATTATATGTAAAAAAAAGCCATGCCTACAACATTCAAGAATACAACTTACATGATACACATGATACATCATTCAAGAATGGCAATAGCAAAATAATAGTTTATTTAATCAAAAATTTGAATGGCTATACAATGATATATATTGATAAAAGTATGTACAATATATCCAAAATAACCATATAGGATTAGTACAAAGGAGCCATATGGACATAAAATATCACGTATATATATCAATAGCACAAAAAATATGTTCCAAAATGCCACATAGGCATACAAAAAACAACACTAATACATAGTCATTTCCCTCTAGGGGAAGGAAATAGATCTCATGCTGCCTTAGAAATTCGGCTAGATGGAGTGACTGTTGCTTCTCTTGTCTTTAAAACATGATCACTAGTCCTCCTCTCTTCACTCTAGACCTTCAACTGATACAATTAAAAGTAAAGATTTTAAAACATAGAAATTGACTTGTGGAGTGGCATATAATAAAATATATAATCACTTACCGCATACATATAGTCATCATGCACATTTACAACATCACCACGTTCACAATTTGGAGTGAAAACCACTTATAGAAACCATGAAGATAGAAATTAAACTACATAAAATTATCGTGAAAATTTTCTATAATAGAGCATAAAAGAGAAAATATAATGTCAAATCAACTAATCTATTCCATACCTCTCTCAATGGATCAGAATTGGCTATTTCTACAACAACTCCATGGTCCATCGTGCCACCATTATCACCAAGGATATCTCTTCTCAACATCTGAAAATTAAACAATGTCTCAAGTATCATTTTGATATAAATACCAAGAGGGGATAATGGAACATAAGGTGAAATAAGAGAGGGTAATGGGATGGGAATAAAAGGGTGATGCAGAGAGGGCACTCAAACTCATTCAAAGTGAAAACTTGCATTCAAGAGACATCTAAAAAGATTAAAATGGCCTATTATAGTTATCCAAACAATACTCAAAGCTTGAAAACAATTGGGAGTGTAACTTCTCACTTTCACCCACGTAACCTAGCAATAGTGCAAACTCAATTTTTGGCCTTTAACTCCCATGATTTCCAAAACACTTGACAATCAAAAGGTGGATTCAGATACCCATTTTAGAGTTATACAACATATATCTTAACTAGATAGAAGTATTTTGGACCAATCCCTTTAAATTAGACCCTCAATGATGTCCTAGGCCATGAATTAGGTCAGATTTACAAAGAAACATACCTTTAAACTTAACACAAACCCTTAAAACTTATTACCAATGCTGAAAAATTCAATCCAACATTAAAAAATGAGTTTTCATGCCTTTTTAAAGGCTTATCCTCATTAAACCAATGCCCAAATACCTTACAACTACTTTTTAAACCTCTCATGATCGCTGCATTACAAATTTAGCACTTTCATGTTTTGACTCTTTATATTTTCCTAGACTCTCTTAAACACCTAAACTATTACAAATAGTCTAATGAGACCTTATTCAATGAAGAAATCATGACTTACTCAAGAAAAAAACATCCTATCTACCTTGACACCCCTTGTCAACTTTGAGAATTCCTTCCACATGATTTGTAAACTTTACAAGATGAATATAAAATCCCCTCAAATTTGATCAATTACAATAGAATGGTCACATTGGACCTTATTAAGACTCAAGGAATCAAATCAAACATCCTAACACACCTTTCCTATTTGATGCAGGGTGGCAGGGAAGGTAAACAAACAACTATGATGGAAAAGACAATCCAATCCAATTATTCTCTCAAATAATCTTACAAGGAGTCATAAAATCCATTATTCTTTAAATGATCAGCCCCCACACACCTAGGGTTCACAACTCAGACCACCAACAAAAATTTAAAGCATTTGGATCAAGTCACATTAGGACAAAACAAGGTTCAACAACCCTCTAGCACTTAGGTTTAAACAAACAACTATCACTATGGTGATTTAGAACTCACTCCCTCTTAACAATTAATATATCTCCCTCGATACTCAAAGGAATCTCATCACTCCAACTCCGAAAGAAATCGTATTCAATTAGATATCCAACCATTATATGCTTGGATAATGAAACAACACGTATAGACCATACCAAGTACAGGATCAAAAATTTCTTCAAGAAAACATAGAAATCAACCTCTTTATTGAAAACTTCTTCCAAACTTAAAAAACAGCCTTTCCTTAAACAAGAGAGTCATATAGGAAGCCTTCCAGCATCCTCCAACTTCGTCCAACTGAAATTCAAATCACTTGGCCATTGGAAACACAAAAAGACTTCATTTTTTACTCTTTAATGCCTAATTAAGGCAATTTAGCCAATTTTCACCAACCCGACTACAAAGATACCTCCAAATTGTGTGAAAGATTCAAAACTCCTCAAAATGAAAAATATGACTCCCCTCAGGTGTCTAGCTACATCAAGGCATCATTTTTGCTTAATTTTCCAAAATGCACTAGACTTACAAAGGTGGATCGAGACCTTGTTTGTACAAAAAGTTAGTCATCAAGACCAAAAGTCCACCAAATCTCTAGGAGACCTACTACAAAGAAATGAAATGGTACATGAGAACTTATTCCAACATTAAACAAAGAAAAAAAATGTAACAAATGATTCTAGGTCCCTTAGACCCATGGGTGATCCTACACCACTATTAGACACTTAATGAAGAAACATAGAAAAGAGTGGTGCCCCTGCACCAAATGGATCAATGGAACATAGGATAGACTAGTATAGATTGATGGGATGGGATAAAAAAATATAGGGTGGAAAATTTGAGGTTAATGGGTTGCAATTATTAGGGAATAATGCAACATATGAGGAATTAGGAGGTGTATAGGGTTTGACTATAGTACACGAAGTGTGAACTTGACCTATGTGTAGCAAGAATAGAGAAGAGTTATCTAGGATGAAACATGGATAAATATGGTATAACATAGGATGGTATAAATGAACATAGGGTGGAACATAAGGGATCATGGAACATCTAGGGTGATATAATAATGGGTACAATAAGATGGGAGTAGGACATAATGACACATAGCATGGACTAGAAGATATTAGTGGGATGGGCTAGGAAGGGATCATGGAAAATAGGGTGAGCTATTAAATTTTAATGGTAAGGGATTAGGAAAGAATAAATGAAAAAAAAAGTGAATTAGGAGAACATAATGTGACATGATCAAGGAATAATTGAATGCAATTTTTGTGTTTCTCATCAATTTTTTAGATTTGTATATACACAAAATTATGAAGACTAGCTAACATAGATTTACAACACCATTAATGAATAAAGGCTACCTAAGTGTATGTTGTTTGAGGATGTCAATCATGTGGTATGGAGGAAGAAGGTGCACCAGGAAACTGCTTGAAATCTGAAGCATGTTATGAGACAAACATTCATATATAACATTCAATTGTTCAAATGCAATCATAATATCTTTAATACTAGTTGCATACCTTTGGACTCATCGCTGAGAATGTATAAGGGTTTGTAGGAATAGAGCATTCCTCATGAACAGTGTGACCCTGAAATTTCATCATATCAAAATTCTACAATTTAGTTACTCTTAAATTTCAAAATATATTTTAATAAACAACATTAAAATAACTTGATAAATTTTACTTGAGTTTCAATGTGGAATGTATCATTAAGAATATCATCTGTGAAAGCCATCACCTTTGCAACTAACATAGGATACGTAGCTACATCACGAGCACCCTGATAATCGAATGTGCAAACAACACCACAAGCACCAGAATGGTGGGGTGGAGCTCGGGGCCTACACATCTCCTCTACACTAGGCTCTACTAGAGGACTCATGCACTGTAAAATGGTCTAGGTGAGTGAGCCAATTGACTTCATCATGTACACCTCTACACTACCGTTAACAATGGAAGGAATAATGACATGCTCCACCATATTTTTTCCCAAGGCTCTCGGTGCAAATTATGGAATACGTCATGTAGTAGGTCTATCGTGTGTGGAGCCCCCACCTCTACCCTGAAAGTCTAAGATGTCAAAATAGTTTGGCATTTTTTTGAGGATAAACTCGCAATAGAGTTTCCTCAAAAATTATTGTGGCACCTCATGGTTATTGCATGGAGGTTGGTCAAATACCATCCACCACCACTCCCAAAATTTGTTTTTAATTAACTCATGCTGGAACCAATGGATGGGGAACCTCCTGCATGAATGGGACAAAGGTTCATTGGTTTTTGGATCTATAAATAGGGCACACAACTCAGCTTTGCTTAAAAAAATTTTGACATCTACATATGACAAACTATTAGCACAAAATTGTCTCATCTCACGCCTCTTAGTTGACCAAAAATTCATTTGCTGGCTCATTTCTCATACATGAGTTAAAATTGACTTCAATGATTCAGAAATCCCTCTCCTATAAGGGTGGGTTTTGGCATGCTCGGTTAATCTTGCATTTAATTGTTGAATGTCTCTTTTATTATTTTCAATTTGATTTTGAATATTTTCTTGTGTTCCATGAGGATGCCTATGAATTGATGGAGGGGTTTCAGATTGTTATTCTATAGGAGGCTCTTCATGAGAGGGTGATTGTTAATTCTCAATGTTTTGAAGTGGAGATTTATTCCTTGAGAATTAGAATTTTTTTTTTATAAAAATCTATTTAAATTTTTATTCCAAATCAAATTCGAAATAAATAAAATAAAAATAGAAACCTCTTTGCAATCTTCAACCTCTCCAACATGTTGGTGATAGCCTCGTGGAAAATGGAAAGCTAAGGATGCAAACAATGGAAGAGATTTGACGAGCGCGAGTTGCAGACCTGAAATCCTCTTCCTCAAGCCATGGGTTGAAGACAAAATGAGGGTTTGAAACCCAATTTTTGGTTTTTATGTCAAATAAGACATTTGGCACACACTAAATATGGTGTGCGCCAAATGTCTTATTTTGGGTTATTTCCAATGCTTTTTCCAATTTGGTGCCTAAATTGTGTCACAGATTGGTGCACATACCTTTTATTCTTCTATGTACCAACTAGTTTCCACTAGTGATTAAATTATTATTGAATTTAATCCCCACCATTTATGATTTATCACTTACACTAATTTAACACTAATCCTATTGCATGTCACATATTTTAATCTTAAACATCGATTTATCTTTTAATTTGACCCTATCATTCAAAAATCATATTTTCTATAAATTGGCTTTACCTCTATCATTATTACTACTCCTGAAATCTTATGATTTTTGAAAGAAACTTTAGAATTTTTGATGTTTTTCTATTATCATTGTCATGAGGCCACACTTGCATGCATAATTAAAATCTAAGGTAAAATATCAAACTACAGTGAAATGGAGAAGAGTAATTGAGGTGATTCATGAAAATACATGGATTTTTGGTAAAATTGTTCATTTATGCATTATTTTTATAGTTTTCCATCATTCTTGATTATTAGCCTAGGTTAATTTTGAGTTATACTTGAATTGATAATCCACGAATTTTCCATGTGCTACACATTCATCATTTCCTTCCTTTTTATTAAGGTTTCTTCATTGACATCTTTGCCATCGTGGAAGTGGGAACACATTTTCATGGGGTTTGACTAAGAAAAACCCCTATATCGCATCACCATTTTTTCATCTTTGTGTATATGCAAATAATAGGCTGAAGAAAAATTGAAGATCTTGAAAGAGAAATTTTACATTAATTCATAATTTTTCATCAATGTTGTCAAGCCATAAACATTAAGTTGCCGAATTTATTTTCATCATTCCAAAAATGGGACCTATGTCAAACAAAAACTAACATCCTGCATCAGAGGGCTGTCAAAAGTGATTTTAGAAGCCTTTACTAAGACCCACTTTTCTAGTGGTGAGTCAGTTCCTCTGCACTACTCATAAACCAAGTTTTGGTAAGAGGTGCATCTCAGGCCTCCTTCAGATTTGTCTGCAAATTTTCTTTTCAATTTTTGTAATTTTGATAAATTGTACTTTAAGCATAAGGTCTTGTTTTTCATTTAGTTTAAGTACTTAAAACAATTTTAGTTTGTTTATATACCTTCCCTACTATCCTAAGGATTGATATATAGGTTTAATTGTCTCACCATTAAGGCTGAAAGTCAATCTTTGCACCTTGTGATCTTTCTCCTAATGAAATAGGGAAAGGCACATTCCATCCAAAAAATCCTAGGTTCTATACCCCATTAGAAAACTTTAGGTAATCCTATTTCCCCACATTTCATTTTGGTGAACTTGATATTTTACATCATAATTTTGGATTTGGAAATATTTAAAGCCCTAGATCTAGGTTTTGTATCATCTTGTTTTGTATTTTATTGTGTTACATATTTCATATTTGCATCATTAAAAAATGTAAAATAAAAAATATTGTATACATTATGCATAATAGCTTGCATTAAAGTGTTCTTGATTCATTTAGATCAAAATTTCATTCAAAAGTCGCATTCAAAATTATCATTTTTCTTCATACATTTTCATTTAAATTTAATCAAAATATTCTAGATAAAAGTTACTAGTTGATAAGTTTGTAATTAGGAATAGTGAGCTTAAATATCATTTCAAAAACTTAGTTTTTATTTTTTCAAAACCTTGCGCGAAGACCCATTCACCCTTGGGAAAACCTATCCATGTACAAATGATTTTACAAAAATTGCATACATCTTTATCTATGTATTCTTTAGTTCCCTATACTTGTAGACCACTATTTCAGTTTTATAACATTACATATTCTATAAAATTTTATATTTATTTCAATTGGTGAAAGAAAGTGCATTGTTTAAAATTAAAAAATGCAAATAAACAAATCATTTCTAGTCTGTTGCATCTTTGTATCAATCATTATCATATTGTACATCTAAAATTTGCATTAAATTTTGTTCATACTTGCATTTAGCAACATTTCATCATGGATATGTGTTTTGGTAAAATGTGGATTTTCTTAAAATATTTGGTTGATGTTTCATGTTGTGTGTTTGGTGATGATCTAAATATAATTTAGCCTATTCTTGATCCTTCACCTCCTAATGAATGTCCTCATGGGATTGATAGCTTGGGTCAAGATGATGATAGTATGCAAGAATTCATACAAAATTCCTTGTGTATCCTTGAGAACAATGCATCCTTCTTTCCCTCTATGTAATTCCCTAGTCACCCATGCCAAAATCCAGTACCTCTTATAATCCCACCACTTGACATGTTTAACCTTTTGAATCCCAAAATTGAATCACAAAGAAAATCTCAACCACCAACCTTAAAGGAACTTATTGACAATGACAAAATTGATACTCTTCTTTCTTATGCACATTAGGTTACCAACACACCCATCAAATTAGAAATTTTTTATGGTTAAGGCTCTAGAATAATAAGAAAAGAAGGATGCGACATAAAAAACAAGCATGAGAGCCCTCAATTTATAGAAAGAAATACCATCGAACAATACAAAGGGATTAAGATATCAGGATCCTCCCCCTCCACCTTTAAGTAAACCAGTTTCTCAATCAAGTAAGAAACCCAAATCCTATAAAATTAAGAAGTTATTGTTTCTCCATACTATAACCAAGACTGAAAATTCCTTACAATAACTTCTCAATCAAGGAACTATAACATTACTACCTATGTGAGAAAATATAAAAGGAAAAAATTACAAACATGTTTTATTATGCATATCATAAAACATTTAGGAATATTACTAATGAATTCCATGCTTTAAAGAAGGTATTTAAATAGTTTGATATCATTAAAGATCTTCTTGACAATATAATAGCTTAGAATTCACATACTTTTCTCCTTTTCATGTGATAGTTGTAGAATCTTAGCATACTCACTATAACATGTATTAGAATTTATAAAATTTATTTTTCATATTGTAAGGGGCAATATATCATCATTTATCTTGGCTTATCCTTTTCCTACACTTGGGTAAAGGTTTAGGTTGCCTTATCCTAGCATGATACTTGTCATAGTCCCTTTGGCTATTTTTTTTCCAACCATATATGTATAACGAGCAAGATTGGGATGTGGATGTCCTACTTTAGTTTGGATTGCATGGGACATGTAATTATTTCTTTTCTTTCTATTTCTTTGTTATTTCATGTGTGTAATACGATCCCCTGTATTGTGTTGCTCGGAGTATCTTTATTTTTATGAACTTTCTTTGGATGACCCTTCTCACTTCGTTGGTGCAAGAATGCAAAGGAAGTGAACCTATTGTTACATTCTTCTATTTGTATCTTCATTATTATATATATCATAAACCTTGTCTTTCCTTTTGTCTTATTTTTTTCCTTTTGGGGACAATGGAAGACATTGAGACATTTAGGTCTCTTCCATCTTGACCCAAAAGATCTTTATTTTTCTCACTCTTTGTGTTCCATTATTCCATTTTGTTTCTTTTCTATGAGTATTTGGAGAATGATGATGGTTTTGAGCTCTATTAGATCATTGTATCAAAGACATACATTGACCTCAAATATATGGATCCCTTATGTGACCTTTTTTATATTGGTTATTGCATATGTATTTGGGGGAAACTCCTATTCATTAGATAAATTTATTTGGAAACATATCATTTGTATAGGTATCTCCATATAATCTCTCATTTCCCTTATATGATTTTTCATTTATCATTTTTCCACTTTAAATTAATTTCTCACATCATGGTGTTTAGAAATTTATTTAAAGTGGGGGCATAGATTGGAATTATTATTTTTTAATAAATGGGTTAAAAATTTATTCACTCAAAAAAATAAAAGAGTACAAAGAAAAATACTACAACCATTTAGGACCCAAAGGGAACACCTAACCACCAATACCAAAGAACACAAGCCCCATAAATAGGAAAACAAGAACATGTTCATGAACCACAGATATCCTTGTGAATCAACATCCTTGATTTATGAACACAATCACTTAGAAGAGGATCCTAGTCATCAATCATCCAATCATCGCTACAATATGAAGCCATTTAGAAGGATAATCAACCAAATTGTTCAATTCACTTAGAATATGAACAAAGGAAACCATCTCAAGCAACCTACATAAATGGTGAATTTGCAGAACTATCACCATCAATTGCCAATTTATCCCATCAAAACTATGCTTGTTTAATATATTTATCATGATATATGAATCCTATTCACAAATAACCTTGCACAAGTCAAGAGCACAAGGTTTTTCTAAGGAAACAAGAATAGATAATACCTCCATAAGATTATTAGATTGGTGGCCTTGATACGTAGAAAATAAGAAAAAGGGAAACCCCGAAGCTATCTACACCCACTCCTCCCACATTGACATGACCTAGATTTCCTCTCAAAGAATCATCAATATTAATTTTCAGGATCCCAATAGGAGGCGAGGACCACCTAACATCTCCTTCCTTTGGACAAAGTCCACCTTAAGCCAAGTCCATTCAAACCAAAACCGTGTAGTACCACAACCATTCCAACATATAGAGTGGCTCCAATCTCACATCTAGCTAAAATAGTCTCCTAAAGAATACGAAAAACCCATTGCCAAAGTTGTAGAACCTTTATCTTTGTATCTTGGAAAATCATGTGATTCATTTCCAACAAAAGCTACCAAATAATGCATGATGACCCAATAGTCCACACTATCTAGAGAGGGAAAGAGTTAGTTGGGGCCCTCCCCAAAGACCTCTAAATATTAGTGAAGGAGAGAGCATGCACACAATAATGTCTCTACACTACCCACCAAAATTGCTTGATAAACTTGGAGAAAACACATTGGAAAAACAAGTGTGTAGAATACTCCTAACTTATACCATGGAGGAAACATATGAAGGGACCCTAAAATCCCATGTTTACAAGATTATCCCAAGTGAGACACCTATTACAACCAACTAACCAAATAAATAATTTGCACTTAGGCCACATAAATTTATTCCAACATGTTTCCACCAAGAGAATTCATCATCTCCGTATCTCCTCATATCCAACTCATGATACCCAAAAACCACCAAGTAAAATCCTTTAGAAGCAGGAGCCCAAGACAAGACATATCTCTAATCCAAAGAGATGTATGCTATCTTCGCAAAAATCCCAGCCAACTCAGCATGGTCCTCTTTTAATCCCCCTAGGGGCCAAAAGAGAGAATATTTCCACTTAATAACCTCCATCTAACCCAAACACACCATAACTTTAAAATCACTCACCCTTGTCCACACAACCTCTTAAAATTAGAAGCCCGATTTTTTTAATTGCGGATGGTAGGGAAATATTGGGGAGTGACCATCCTCAAAATTGAACCAAAAGTGTATCCTAGATCATAGAATCCATGCCATCCAAGGAGCATCTAGGAATATCTTTACTATAATACCTTCTCAAGTACGTAGCATTGAGGATTTTGGCCTTGTGTTGATCCTAATTAGTATACCACCACTAGTAGAGTTTAGTTGTTAGAGCTTAACCAATCATATTCACCTATCAAATCTAGATCTAGACCACCCTATTGAATAGGCCTACAAATAGAGTCCCACTTAACTAAACTCCACTTCTTGGAATCCAATCTGTAATCCTAAAGGAACTTCCTAGAGGGAGTATCAAGCTCTCTAACAAAACTAGTAGAAGAAAATTAAATAATACACTTGTAGATCTAGGAAGCACTTGAATCACTATCTTAGGGAGCATAATATTCTCAAAAAAATATAACCTCCTATAAGTCCAATGGCTAACACAACACCTCAACTTATCCAGAACACATTGTGGTGCAGCCACGATAAGGAGGGTCCTCAAAGAGAATAGTCTAAAACATACAGCAAGAGTAGCACAACAAAAGCAACATAATTTATGGAGGAAAATGTAGGTGCAAACATTCTCATTATCTGAAATACTGATTACATATAGTTGGCCACATCCGGGATTACAAGTTCGACACACAAGCCTAATTACAACATGCTCAAACTACAGTTCTCATACATGCTAGCGAAATCCTATAGATTAGACCTAATATATGACATATCCTTATAAATCATCCCCCCCTCTCTTCTAATGATTCAAGATGAGCTTTATATCATATCCGTGAGCCTATAAACATCTGCACTGACCAAATATCACAACAATCTCTGAGAAGAAATATGTAATGTGTGCAAGAACAATTCGACCTCAAATCTGAAATTCATCCATGGTAGATCCATATGATGAAGTGTGGACATAATTTTAAGGTCGTGGACACTCCATGGAACAAATATAAACACATCGTGAAGATCTACAAGTCACAAGAAAGGTCCGCAATAGATCCTACTTTCCGTTAGGTTTTGAAGTTATTTTGGGGCTAGCCACAAAAGCTCACATATGCTAGAAGTAGTAACTTGTCAGAAAAATATCCAAATGAGCCGAAAACTTGGAAAACAAAGATTGAACATGTCCAAAAGGAAATCCTAGGTACACACAATCTAGAGAGCAAACATGAAGAAACATCGAATCTACCAACTCGAACCAAAAGAAGAACAAAAACAAGAAAAAAATTGAATGAAGGTATTTCTAGTTGATGCAAGATTTCCAAGAACCAAGGATACTCCTACATTAGACATCTAGAGTTAATGAAAAGTGAGCCTCTCACTTTTTTGGGGCCAAAGGAAAACCAATACGGTCTACCTCAGCCTGAGAAATCCAAGAAGAATCCTCCATTGGTCTACCTTTCCACTTCATAAGATATTCTTTTTATTGTTTTCCAGGAGTCTTTCTCCCATCTATGACATCCAAAAATTTGTTTGTCTCATCTGATGGTTGCTTAGGAAGTTGTTCTTCCAACTTCATCTTACTTTCCTTACTGAATTATGGTTCATTGTACTAATGTAGGTTTTCAATGTTGAATATAGGTGATATACTCAAGCCATCTGCTAACTCCACTTCATATGCATTCCCTGAGTCAAATTTCTTCAATATCCTACAGGGTCCAAACCTCCTCATCTTTAGTTTACTAGATGTTCCAACTAGAAATATTTCTTTCCTCAAGTATACCATCACTTCATCTCCAACTCTAAACTCCTTAGGTCTCCTCTTTTCATTTACTTTCTTCTTATACTTATGGTTCATGTTCTCCAAATGTTGCTTCACTTGAGTATGCATTGTCTTCATATGTTCTACAAATTCTTCTGCTTCTATGCCCCTCTTATCTTCCTTACTAATGTCTTTTAGCTCTCATATACCTCTAGGATGAACTCCTATAACAATCTCAAAAGGGGTATTTCTAGTACTCCTGTTCACTGAATTATTGTAGGAAAACTCTGCTTGTGCCAGGACTAGATCCCAAATTCTAGTCTTCTCTCCAATCAAACATCTCAACATTTTTCCCAAACTTTGGTTCACTACCTCTATTTGTCCATTTGTCTGCGAGTGAAAAGTAGAACTGAATTTCAAATATATTTTCAACTTCTTCCAAAGTGTCCTCCAAAAATAGCCAACAAAATTCATATCTATGTCTAAAACAATAATCCTAGGTAATCCATGCAATCTGACCACTTCTCTGAAGAAAAAATCCGGTACAAGTATTGCACTTTTCGTCTTCTTACAAGGTATGAAATTTGACATCTTAGAAAATCTATCCACTACCACAAATACTGAATCATTACCTCTTTCTGTCTTAGGAAAACCAAGTATTAAATCCACACTAATATCCGCCCAAGGTCCTTCTAGTACCACTGGTGTCTTATATAGTCCAAGATTGTGACTACTTCTTTTTGCAACTTGAAAAACTCTGCAACTCTACACAAATAATCTTACATCCTTATGAATTTGTGGCCAAAAGTAGTTCTCACTCACCAATGCTACTATCTTTTCAATTCCAAAATTTCCTTCCAATCCTCCACTATGTTTCTCTTTTACCAAGTTATCCCTCATTTAACTTTGGGGTATACACAACAAGTTTACTCTAAAAAAAATATCCTCGTGGATGAAATAATCCAGCCATTGACTTTTATCCTCCAAGATTGGTTCTCTACATGCTCTCCAAGGTTCTACAAAATCCGGGTCTTCCTTATACAAGTTCCTCAGTTCATCAAAGCCTAATACGTCCACTCTAATCTGTGCTAGTAAATTCCTTCTCCTACTCAAAGCATTGAGAGCTTTATTTGGCTTTTCGCTCCTATGTTTCAAGACAAAAGTGTAACTCTGTAAGAACTCTACCCATCTCATGTGTTTTTGATTCAGCTTACCCTGACTGTTTTAATATTGTAAAGCTTGATGGTCCGTATACAACACAAAATCCTTAGATAAAAAGTAATGTCTCCATGTTTTCAAGGCTTGAACTATGGAATATAACTCTTGATCATATACCTAATTAATTTTCCTTGCATCATTAAACTTATCGCTGAAATAGGCTACTTGTCTTCGTTCTTGAGTTAACACTGCTCCAATTTCATTTCTACTTGCATCACAATCTACTTTAAAACCTTATCAAAATCTGGTAAAGCTAGCTTACGCTGCTCAGTCACCTTTTGCTTCAACAATTCAAAACACCTTTCTGCTCTAGATGTCCATCTAAAATCCTTCCTATCTCCTCTCATCGTCTCTATCATGGGGTTACAAATAGAACTAAAATTCCTAATGAACTTTCGGTAGAAACTAGCCATTCCATGAAATTATCTTACCTCTCCAATGCTTTTAGGTGTAGGCCATTCAACAATAGCTCTCACTTTCATAGGATTCATCTTCAATCCATCCACTGATATCACAAATCCTAGATATATCGATTCTTCCTTCATGAAACTACACTTCTTTAGGTTTATCAACAATTGTTCTTCTTTCAACCTCTACAAAACTTGTTTTATGTGCCACAAATGTTCCTCTCTAGTCTTACTAAAAATCAAAATGTCACCCAGATATAAAATCACAAATTTACCCAATAATTTCTTCAATACCTCATTCATCAACCTCATGAAAGTACTGAGTGCATTTGTCAACCCAAAAGGCATCACAAACCACTCATACAATCCTTCATTTGTCTTGAATATTTTTTTCAACTCATCTCCTTCTCTGATTCTGATATGATGATATCCACTCTTCAAGTCTATCTTTGTAAGGTACTTAGCTCTACCCAAACAATCCATAATGTCATCCATCTGGGACAAAGGAAATCTATAATTCACCGTGATCTTGTTTATGGGTCTAGATTCAGTACAAATTTTCCATTCTCCATCTTTCTTAGGTGCAAGCACAATAGGTACTACACAAGGACATAAGATTTCTCTTATGAAAAATTTCCTCAATAACTCTTGCACTTGTTTGTTCAATTCTTCATTCTTTGATGGTTTCATCTGGTGTGTTCCTTTGTTAGGCAAACTAGATCTAGGAATTAGATCCATCCAATGACTAATACTCTTTATAGGTGGTAATGGATCAGGTACATTATTAAAAATGATAGCCTCATATTTTTTCAGCAACTCTCTTATCTCTTTTGGTTGTCCTTCTACATGATTCAAGTCTTCAAATTTCTTAAGTACCAATGCATATCACAAGTTCTCATGTCTCAGTCCATCTAGAAATATTCTTCCATCAACCAAAAATATTATAGTAGTCGTGCAAATCTCAACCTTAGGAACATCTTCCAAGGGTAACAAAGTTTACTTCATCCCATTAGCAACAATGGTGTATATGTTCTTCTTTCCATCATGAATAGCTTTCCAAACATACTTCCAAGGCCCTCCCAACAAGATATGGCATATATCCATGGGCATAATATCACACAAAACTTCATCATGGTAGATTCCTATCTTCAATTTCATAAAACATTGTTCACTTACTGGTATTTTATGCTCATCATGAATCCATGCTATTTGATAGGGATTAGGGTGTTTCAACCTTTCCAACTTCAATTTGGTTACCATTTCTTGAGAATAAAAGTTCTCTAAACTTGCACTATCAATGATCACTTTGCAACATTTGCCAACTACCTTACATCTAGTCCTGAACAAATTCTTTCGCTGCAACGATTCTTTCTCTAATTCACTTTGACACAATACTTTCCTATTCACCAATACCTCTCCTTCTTTCAGTTGATTAGATAATCCAGAATGATCCTCCTCAACAAGGGATCATATCCTATTTTTCTCAGTCTTTTTCCTTGAATCTCCTTGTTTATATTCAAAGGCTCTATGTCCTCCACCACATTTAAAAGAAGTTCCCCTGAATATTATTTTCTCTTGTCCTCTGTCCTATTTTCTATACCCTTCATTTATGTACCCACCATATCCTCCTCTTCTGTAAGATTTTACATCATCTCTTTGGTATGAATTTTCACTCTTACTGACCTCCTTATTCTGATCTACAAAGGTTCCTCTTCCTCTCTAAAATCTTCCACCTCTTCCTCTTTGTCTTTGTTCATGTCTTTTATTCAACTTCTCCTCTTCTTTTAGGGCACACTGATATTCCTTTTCCACACATAAAAACTTAATCAAACTGATCTCATCTTGAATAGATGACCTAAAACCATTTACATATCTAGCTACGTGTTCAATTTCATCTTCTGAATGTCCAAATCTGATATTCAACTTATAGAATTCCTTTGTATACTGTGTCATATTTACTTCTTTTTGATTTAGGTTCTACAATTTCTTGAAGAAACTAATCTGATAGTTTGTAGGCATAAACTTTGTCTTCAATTTATTCACCATCTGATCCCATGATCTTATCTTTTCCTTTCCTTTTCTTTATCTATTTATCTAAAAATTTTCCCACCAAAGGGATGTTGTCCTCTCAGTTTTGTATAGGAAAATTTAACCTTCTTATCATCTGGGGTACCTTCAAAATCAAAGTATTTCTTCGTTTTTGTTATCCAATCCAACAATTCATCTGAATCCAGCATATCATTATATTATGGTGGATTGAAATGTGGCTTAGTGTTTACTCAAGTTAGGGCTCTTATGAATGTCTCTTCTCCCTAATCAAGGCCAGGTTTCTCTTCTCTTGCAACTTATTCTTGTTATTTTTCTTCTTCATTAGTTACATCATCAATAGTTGACCTCTTCTTATGGCCATTTCAACTACTTCTAATCTAGCAACAATTCCTCTCAACATTTCCATTACAACAAGGTCTGCATTTCCACGTGCTCTATTTCCTCTACCATTTCTTCTTCCTTCCATCTTTACACAAGTCCTCTACAATTGCAAGTTGAATCCTCAATCTACCACCCTACAAAAAATATTCAACAAGACCGCGCAACTTCTATCAATCTTGCAAGGAACAAATCACACTCTGATAACAATTGGTGTAGTCATAGTAAGGAGGTCCTCAAAGAGAACAATCTGAACCATGCAAAAAGAGTAATACTATAGAAGTAACACAATTTATGCAAGAAAATGTGAGTGCAAAGATTCTGATTATCAATTTCAGATTACATATAGTTGGCCACATCTGGGCTGATAGATTTGACACACAGGCCTGATTGCAACATGCTAAAATATAGAATTCTCATACATGCGAGTGAAATCCTAGAGATCAAACCTAATATACAACATATCCTACTCAATCATCTCCCCCTCTCTTCTAATGATTCAATACTAGCTTTATATCATATCTTTGATTCTAGAAACATTCACATTGGCCAAAGATCGCTACAATCTCTAAGAATAATTGTGTAATGTGTACAAGAATAGGTCGGCCTCAAATCTAAAATTCATCCATGGTAGATGTGTATGGTGAAGTGTCGACCTAAGTGTAAGGTTGGGGACACTCCATGGAACAAATCTAAACACATTGTGAGGATCTATAAGTCATAGGAAAGGTCTGCGGTCAATCCCACTAGCCGTTAGGTTTTGAAGTTATTCTAAGGCTAGCCTCAAACGTTGTCATGTACATTGAAAGTGATAAATTGTAGGGAAAAATATCCAAAGGAGCTGAAAATTTGGAAAACGAAGATTGAAAATTTCCACAAGGAAATCCTAGGTACGGGCGATCTGGCGAGCAAACATGAAGAAACACCAGATCTACCAACTCAAACAAGAAAAAGAACAAATACAAGAACAAAACTGAATGAAGGTATTTTTTATTGATGTGAGATTTCAAAGAACCAAGGATGCTCCTACAACACATTTCCATGTACCTCTTGGTAGAGGGGAGAGACAAATTTTGGAACACCTTGTTGGTGTTTTAAAACACAACCCAACTAAACTTTGAAACTCTCTAAGAGGTAGCCAACCTCTATATTAAAGAACCACAAAGGCTAGTTGCCAACTAACAAGATTCAGTCAAAGACTGACATCTCCTACACTTCTGGCTCTACAAGACCAAGGTGGGTAAACCTATACAATGCCCAAAAATTAATTCACTCATACACCGACATTGCTTTATAAAGCAGATAATTCCCAATGAAAATACACTAAGGGAAGCATTGACAACTTCAAACTTGGCTAGATTCTCAGTAACTCAACCTTCTCTCAGCCATTGGAAAGAAGGACATACAACAAACCAAAAAATAAGATTAAGAATGATTTTGCATTCAAATTAGTTTATGAGATGTACAAAACTGAATAATAGATCAATACCAATTCAAGGCCATGGATTCAAACATATAAATGAAATCCCCAACAAACAGACATCAACCAATGGATTTTAAATTGCTAATGCTTTGCATCAACTATTAGTGTCTTGCACCAACAATACCTCTCTTATTATCAATCAAATTCTCCTTATCAAATCCCATATGCACACGTGCTCAAAGCATTTTAACCATTTCTTTGAAACAAAACAATGAACACACAAAACAATCATATTAAATTTGAGATGATAAACTCAAAGAAACTTTGTATTATTGAATTTAATGAACAGACAAAACAATATCATTAAATTTGAGATGATAAACTCAAAGAATATTTGTATTATTGAATTTAGATGACTAAAAGTGTAAAAATATCGAGGCAATCTAAAAACATTCATGAATGTGCTAACACCTTCATGATGTTATTTGCATAAACTGGTTGTATTTACTGATGAATTCAGAAAATTATAGCTTACGTACTCCAAAATAACTTAGAATTTTCAATTCTGTATATACCCAGCCCAATACAAAAAAAACTCAGAACCCTTTTACAATGAGAGAATAAGAGAAGATATAGAAGAAGACAAGAAAAAAGGAGAAACCCTAAAACTGATCTACTGAAGACAACTGGCAACTCCATCCATTGTTGATCAAACTGAAAGGAATATCTCATCTCCCTTCCATTGTAGTAAAAACCTTATTCTCTCAAAACTGCCTTTTCTCATCATTGTCTTGCAACTGAAAAATCTGCCCTTGTGGAGAATTTCATCATTCCACCCAGCTGCTGGAAAAAACATCTTTCCCTTGCAAAATCTCTCTCAACTCTCTTTACTTGCTGCACATTATATTAATCCAAATATTTAGGTTTTTGACTTTATTTAAAATCACCCAGCAAAGAGAATGTTCCACATTGAAATGCTCCCAAATATAAAATAAATATAAAATTCACTTTATATTATATTCTTTTTAAAATATCTCTGTTCACTCTCATGTGCATTTCACCTTCAGCAAAATAATATTTTACATATGGAATTTAAAATATTTTCCCATACATGTGCAATTTAAAAAATTTATTTGGGTAAACTATTTTACCCTCTCCCTTATTTACAATTTTATGTGCACTTTTATTCACCAACATTGTACATGCCTTCTAGATATTTGCTCTTTCACATTTTAAATGTTTATTCCCCAGCCAATAGAATAATTCCCAAACATTTCCTGTGTTTTCACTTTAATAAATTTTCCCTCCTTTTAAAATATTTTACTTGATAATTGAAACTTAAACTTTTAAAAGATTCACCGAGCATTTAAAATATTAAAACAAACTCCTCCACAGGAAAATTAATTCTGCTAGCACCACCATCCACTTGGAAATTTTTTGCTGACCCCGCAATAAAAATGGGCTTGCATTTTAAAACCCCTGAGACAGCGGGGAATGCCACAAATATTTTAATATTTCATTAAACTATACCCATGCTTTTCAAAATGGAATGATCCCACCGCCCACATGCATTCTCACTCACTCATCAACCTGTGCACCTCACATGACCTTTTATTATGTGAGGCATGCAAGGTTTTCCCTAAATCCATTTGATATTTGGTCAAGCTCTCATGCTTTACACACTTCACAGGCATCCATGGCGGCCAACTCCATTCTTCATTCTTCTCGAGCCTGGTGCCTAACTCTCTCCCTTGCCTCTCATACCGTTGGCTGAGCTCCTTAGTTGGTGCGGGCCTCCTTCACTTGGTGCATAGACCCTGTCAACTGGCATCGTCGTGCCCAATCATTACTGGCCATGTGTGAGCCTCCCTCCATGTTGCAGGTCGTGCCCTTACCTATTGGTTGCGCCCCTGCTCCTCCTCTAGCTCGTGCCTCCAGACTGTTCTACGTTCATGGTCACGCCCTCATTGTGGAATCCTCCATTCACTACATAAATAGTGGCATGACTTTATCTCATAGCATGGTTCTTCAATTTTGAAACCTTTTCAGCTAAGTTCATTTTTGCGTATATGGAATAGTAGTGGTATCCCATGCAATCAACATGGGTGTTGGCTACAAACATGGCATTCCATGAAACCATAGTCATTTGGGGGACTTCCTCAAACAACATCATGCCTTTTCCATGATGACGCCATCACCAATTCGACACATCCCCTATACATGGCGCGAGTCAAGAGAAACTATATTGAAGCTACCTATTAAACTTCCTTAAAGGTTTCCGCAGCCTTTTCAACAAATCCATTTTGTCCATATTCTGCAACATGGTATTCCATGATATCACATTGTTTTATCATTTTCTTGGTGCATCTCCTTCTCTAGCATGTGTTTCCACCTGGCTGACTATATGTGTTTGAATGTTTAGGAAAGCCCTTCAACGTATCTCTTGTCTATGCGTTCAGCCATCATTGTTTTGTTTTTTGCAATCCTTTACCTTTTAAGTATTCAGAGAAGTCTGAGAAGACTCTCCATTAGCTGGTGATGGCGCCCCATACTCTTGCACAAAAACTTCATCTACAATAATAATGGTGCCATCCATTTCCCGTATTCTCCTCTTCAACATAAAATGGACCTTGCTCTATACTTGATCTTTTGAAGGCAATGATATTCACTGACCAATTCAAAAAAGTCTACTTGATGGGACTGCAACATTGGAACCATTATAGGCTCATGACCATGCAAAGCATGTCGGACCCCATGTGGGTTTGGCTAAAAAAAAAATCATTTTCAAACAATTTTTACACCCAAATGATTTGGCATTGCCTTTTGAATACTTCAAAAGTGAAAACATGAACTCGATTATCATGAAAAACTATTTTCTGACACTTTTGGAGAATAGTGAGAACTGGTCAAGTTGCGTCTGGAATCAATATGGGAAACAAGTCAAATGAACTCATGAAGCAATGAGAACTTTTAGACATGCAAAAATTTGAGCCGAGAATACATTACAACAAACGACTCAAAAAAAGGAAACCCAAGGAACCAGATATTAATCGGCAAAGTTGCCCAGTCAAGCTTTTCTGAAATAGCAACTGTTCTGCACCAATTAAAACTCATTTAACTGTCAATTTTAAAAAATAGTGAATCAACTCTTGGTGAGCTGCCATCAGACATACAAGTTCATTAAGATACCCTAAGCACATGTGAAAAATGAATTTTCTTGAATCGTCACCAATCAAAAGATGCTGACGGTCGAAGTTAGCCTCTATGAAATGTTGTTAGGAATGCAGATGCAAAATTGAGCAAACTGCATTCGGTTTTGATCTGTTAAAAATAGAAAATAAAATCATAAGACTCTGAAAAATGACATGTGAGATCATCTTGGTATGGAAAATACGGAACAACATTCGTTCTGACATGACAGTCAACTGGTTGTGAAATCCAAGCTCAAACTGGAAGCTATTTCGCAAAACTAACAATCTGCAAACAACAAAAAGGTGACAAAACCCTGCAACTTCAATTTTCAAAACTCTATCAAAAATTATAGTGGGAAGCTAAAAATTGACATGCCTACTCACATATGTCAATTGAGTATGTTTGAAAATGGGTTTTGCACAAAAATTATCTAGCTTCAAATTCTGACCCTCCAAAGTGGGTTACTCAGATTGATTCTTTAGGTGCACTTTTGAAAGTGCAGAAGCAAAATTTTGAAATAGGAATCTTAAATTTGGAGAATTTGAGAGTGCCATCACATGTAAATAAACAAAAGGAAGTGTAGGAACATAGTAATCGACTGAGAGGAGGTGGAATCAACAAATCTATAAAAATATATCCCTCATCCTACTATGTAGATTAGTTCCTTTTATATTAATATGTGTTTATTAGAGTTTAATTTGAAAAAAAAACATACATGCAAAAAAAGAATCACACAAGATAAAATATATGTCGAAAACTAAAGATGGGAAAAATGACTATGAAAAATGTTGCTAGGATCTACTATCCTAATCCAACATCACAACCAAAATTTTAGATTATAATATTAAAGGGAACCAACCCTAAGAAGACATCAATCCCTTGGTTTTAGGAGCACCCACTCTGTAATCTAAGAACTTATCCAAATATCTAATGGCATGCACAAATCAAATTTACAAATGAAGATATTAACATTTTATTCTACTGAACATAGTGGAATGTTGCAACTAGATTTCCAACTACTCAAACATCTACTGCTTCCTTTACAACACACTTCTCCACTCTACACCTCTTTATTATTCTCTACACTATTAATTTTAACCTAGATAGGAAATTTTAATTTGTTTTTTGGGTTTTAATAATTCAAAATGAGTGCATTCTTTATCTACAACTTTTCTGAATTTCACTCTCTTGCACTCTTACCCTTATCTCCGTAACTCTTAGCCAATATTTTATTATCTTCACTTGTTACATAACTCAACCGACCTACAATTACTACCAGGATAATTGTACAAATATTCATATCTTGCTATTAGTTTTTTCTTTCTATCTTCAAGAGGCTACCTATTTATTAAGCCACTTGCCATAAAAATCAAATTTGATTCATTTGGTTTTACTAAGTATGATGATATGCAAAACCCTAACCCTAATATGCATTAAATGTATTTCCTTGTCTTATCAATCTAATTTTGTTCTCTATCACCTTTGAAATCTATGTAACCACCCTACAAATGAAATCTTTAATCATCTAGTCACAGGAGTAGGTAGATCATTTAATTTTATCCTTTGTCTCAGTTACTAGTCAAAACCCACATTCATACAAACTTAGCCTTTTGTGATCTTCAAATTCAAACTTGGACCATCGATCTCTTATCTTCACACCATGATCCTTTGGCTCTTCTTTCATCTCAACATCTTAATAACATGATCGCCAAATCAAGATTCTCTTTAAATAACCATCATTGATCTTATTCACCTTGTATAATGAAAAACATAATAGTAACTTGCAAATGCCTTGTTTTTTGTTTCAAGTATGATGAATATAAACTATGTTAGTATATACATATTTCACTCTCATCAAAGAATCCAAGCAAATTAAATTCTTCTCTAGATAGAATGAAAACTACATAGCATAAGACATTAATGTCACATGCATGTCAGTTTATTCATAGTAAATAAAAATAGCTACAAATAAATACATAATTCCCTTGTAAAAACACCATTTGTACACAAAAATAGTGGGTGGGAAGACAAGATTGTACAAAAGAACATAAGAAAGCCATGAAGTATTTCCAATAACAAGAAAATATTAGAAATTGATTATATTTTTCTGTTTCTTATGCGGAAACTAACTTGCAATTGGGAAAATACAAAAGCACATGAAACAAAACAATAGTTGATGAGAGAGTACTTATACTTTTTGTAAAAAAATTTGGTGGTTAGGAGAAAATATTTTGTATTGATAAAATGTTTGCAATAGAAAATCGACTTATATAATGAAAATATGTCAAAAACCATAAAAAGGAGACTATAAAAGATATAGGTACTTACAACTAACTTTCTTTTCTATTTTAACATGATATATATAAATCCTATCAACAAGGACAAATTCGATGCTCAACAAACAATTTGAGCAAATGAATAAACAAGGGGAAAATGACAATGTAAAAGATATAGGGTCTATAGATATATAAAATTACAAATGTTTCATTGTTTGTGTCCAACACAATAGACATAAAATATTAAAATAGAGACTAAATTAACTCATCAAATAATCCGAGCGAATGAAGAAGAAATGTAAACAATGTTTTTGTAGACAAATTAAAGACTTCAAACCATAAGTCATCAATTAATTGTAAATGCATGTAAATTATAAAATAACATTGTGAAAATAATAGGAAGGTAAATAGTCAGTAGAAGACTAAACCACTTGATAGTAGATAATTTAGATTGTCTATCAAAATTTCTATGACTATATCATATATTTAGTATATATAATTTTCTATCTTATATTACTGACCATCAAATTTAGGACCTAAAGATATGAATTCCCAATATAAATTTATTTAGATTATTGATTAGTCAGCCAAAGACACAAGTATCTTCTTCATTTATGTTACTATAATGTGAAAAATATGAGGCAAATGCATCAAAGTGATGCATTTTAGCAAACATTTCCAATTTCATATAAAAGAAATATTGAATCGCTATAGCTTTCGTTTCAGCAAGTAAAGAGAATTACACATGGAACATTACTTATAATTGTTTCTGAAATTAGAAACAAAGTTTTTTAAACATCTATAGTGTCTATGTTTTAAATAGATGAATAAACAATTGTGAAGTTATGTAGTGCATATAAGAAGTCAAAATAAACTAAAACATAACTTATAAGTGTTTATGAAATTGCAAACAAAGTTGTTCACATCTACACCATGTATGCTTGGAAGAAATTAAAACATAATTGTCAAGTTATGTGGTGCATATAAGAGGTCAAAATAAAGTATTAGACTAGTCTTGATAAAAATATTAACACAACTGCCTTGTGTAGGCTTTTAGACATTTTTTTCATTCATATTGTTCTTTGCTAGAACACTATGCTACCTAGATCCTACTTCACAATCAATGAGCATTACACTATTCACAATTTAGTTGGTATGATATTTTGTTAAGGAATAAGAATAAAAAATGGAATAGTGCAAGGTAAGCACCTATGCTAAAATACAATTTTTTTTTAAAGTTACTGTATCTATGCTGTGTTGTTCTTTCACTAAAAATTAATATGATGCAATTATCAACTACAATTATGAATGTTCCCTGGAGTTGAAAATTTTGCAACATGAACATCACTGCAAACATGTATTTCTTTTAATTTTGAAATGGAATTGCAAATAGCTATGGGAAGTTGTTTCACAACTCTTGTTTGTACAGATAATAGTTCACATGTCCATTTTCTATTTGAATAGTGCATTTCAAGAAATTCACATATTCAAATCTTGTGTTAGTGCCACATGTTGTTCACTACGCAATATCATTGTTTGTCATTTGTGTCAAGAAAACTCTTTTCTTACATGAAGTGTAGATTGGAACATATGGGGGAAAATGGATTGTTTTAGGTTTTAGTGTTCCAATCGCCTACAATGATAATGCAGATGCAATCAACAACACATTACAACAACGCACTATCTAGGAAATTCATGATAGTAAGCTACATATGACAAGCACTTTCTATGGGAAATTTATACTATTATGTAAAATGTAAATGATTGAGGTGTTTAATTCCATGTTCTAGTGGGAAGCCTTTTTAGATGCATCATTGAGTTTATCACTGAAGTTGGTCTGTTTTTTTCATCAAACTTGTGCCTTTTGGCCCATAGCGAATAATATTTTTGAGCAATATGAAAGGGGTTTTTTCTGATGTCAAGACCAGCTGAAGTGTCACATAGAGCTTGTATGCCCAATGGGGACTATAAGCTATAAAATACATAATTGTTGAGATACAAAATTCCAAAGGAAATCAGTTTAAGTTTTCAATGGCATTGAGTTAGAATAAGAACTATATGCTAAAAAATCCATAAACTAATCTAAAAAAATAGAGACTATTCAAATGTTAATGTTGTAAATAGAAAAAATAATTTTATAAACAAGTTTGTAGTATGGAAAATAAATTATAAAAAGTCCTCGGTAATGTTCAAAAAGAAAAGTGCTCAAATTCTATGATGTGATGTCAACAAGAATTGTGTGGAACATCTTACAGTGGTGAAGTCATCTTGGGTCTCTCCATCTTTAATTTCTAGCTCATATTACATTGGTTATTGATGATGACTAGTAACAAGAGTGCCAATTATTTGAATAGAGTAGTTGTCATTTGATTGGATGAGCCACAAGATGGTTATGTCATGAATCAAATTGCGTTCTTTAGAGACTTTGTCAATGGGTTCAATGGTGCTTCTAGCAGTTAATGTAAGGGAATAATCAACATCCCCTCTTTTATATTGTGTTTTTTTCCTAATGACAAAATCTATAAACCATGCACTTGTATTAGGTGATAACAATGGTAGAAATGTATGCGTTAGTTTTATGTTGATGTTTACAGTGATTTTCATTTGATCATGACTATCAACTAAATCAACATACATAATTTTTTATTTTGGTGGTGTTTCAATATTTGTGGTAATAGCATGGCCATAAATGGCTAAAATATCATGTCCAAACTCTAAATTCGATTATTTTGTGCATATGTCGAGGATGCTTGATGGCTTTGCAGTTTTTTCTTTCAATTTGTACATTGTGATTTGAGCAATGGAAAAAACTAAATTGATAATTGAACATATAAAGATTCAACCTATATATGATATAAATGGTATATACTACTTTCCTCTTTTCATCTTTCTTGTCAATCGAAAAATCCATTTTATGCTATGCAAAATATATGGTTTGTGTTTTCCAAATGTTTCTGCAAGCATATAAAATGAGATATTCATGTGAATCATGTATTAAAACAACTTGAAAATAAATAATTAATGAGGTATGATATGATTTTTAAGTTTTCTAATCACAAATTTCAAGTATTTACCTCTTTGTAGATGCTCTAGATAGTATAGTGCAAGCTAGGAAATGCTAAGATATATGTTCTAGGAAGTAGCAAAAGATTTCCAACCTATAGCTAGCAATTTAGAAACGTGATATGTATACAAAACAATTATATGGTTCTGATACAACTTAGTTCTTTAATGCATAAAAATTTTGGCTTTCAAATATATTTCTAATAAAGAAATGAATGGTCTACGAGGCCCTAGCAATATTTTTTATTATTGCATACTTGCTTCAAAATAATTGTGTGGTCATTTGTAATTTAGCATAATCATGCAAGATATTTGCAACAATATGATTGATACTATTTTATTGGAACATTAGGTAGACTTGAAATTTTCATGAGTAGAAAATAGAAGTAGTGACACAACAAGTCCATAGCGACTACGACTATGTGCAGGATCATCATGGAAAAAATGGGTCCTTAAGTGGCGATGAAAATTAAGAAAATCAAAGTTAGGCAACTTGATGTAAAAATTTGAATAAGTTATCTATATTATTTCAAAAATATTTAAGAATAGAATTTGTAGCAAATTGAAAGTAGTTTCTAAACTACTAGGCTTTTTTAAAAAAAAAATCTATTTGGTGAAAATTTGAAATTTCAATTGAGTAGTATTTAAATTTTAGGGAAAAAATAAGAAGTAGGTGTATGCCTGACCACCCTAACCACAATAAAATGGTATATTTTTTTTATAATATTTTAGATATAAGTAGAGGTCTCATGTCTTGATGTGATGCATATTTTTCGTAAATTTTTCCAAGTAAATAATTAATCATGATTTTTTTATTACAAATTTTAAAAAATATAAAAACCTCGTATGTTTGACCACCTTAATTTGGTCAAAACATCATGAAAATCATTTTTTTATCCTATAGTATGCAAAGCATAAAATGTGATGCATGTTTCGGATTCAAAAAATGTGATACCGTTTGAAAGATATAGATGTTTTTCAATCGACCTATCAATCAATACTTTAGTCATAATTCAAATAGAAAATGCATAATTATTATTTGTTAAACTCAAAGTAAAGAATAATTTATATTTTTGGAAAGCTGAGAATCTTCTTTAAAAACTATTTTCGTTTCATCAATTTTGGGTTAAAAAAAAGTCGTTAGCCACATGGGCCATCATATCACTTACATATCACCCCTTTTTGGCCCATCATGATCCTACACATACCCCTACATTGAATAGTATAAACAAAAAAATCAGATAGGACTTAGAAAAAGCTATGGAATGAATTAAAAAAGTTCTTATCCATGAATTTAACATTAACTAGATATGCTTCAAGGTAGTTCTGCAATCTATAACAAAATTAGGTTTATAATTTCTTTCTAATGAAGAAACATATAATATGTAAAGGCTTAGAAATATTGTGCATGATAACATACATGTTTCATAATAGATATATAGTGACTACCAGATGCATAATCATGTTAGAGATTTAAAAGAGAAGGTGTTGTAGTCTTGGCCATAAACAATATCAAAATCAAGATTTCCATAAGTAGAATGATGGAAGAGTAAGTATTATATTTAGAGGAAAAAATAGTATCAAGAACAATTGAAACACCAATTCTTTTGTACTCACATAAATTTCAAGCTATTTTTCTATAGCAATAAGTAGCAATGATAATAACACACTACCGAGAGAATGTTGATAGTAAACAATTGCAGTTTCAAAATTGTATAGTATCTAGTGATGACTAGAGTTGAAGAGATATTGCAAAGTGGTATGTCCAATATGCATCTAGTACTCTTATCAATTTTGATATTATGTATCCAGAATTTATCCAATAGACTACCTACACGTGTTGTTGGCTTGGAAACAACTAGTGAAAATTTGTGTTGCTCCATAATTTCAAGAAGGACTAATTTTGGTCTTGTGGATTCTAACATGTCATTGTTAATGTCTCCAACAATAATTAATTTTGAACTAGGTGCCAATGAGGTAACAATGGTTTTTATAAAACTAAACAAATCATGAATAGGCTCATTCAATGTAAAGTACAAATTAGTGATGCACATAGTAATATGCATATGCAATAGGTCAATGGTTACTATTTCTAGATATTTTGTTGAAAAATATTGAAAATTTTCCAATATAACTATTTTCCTACAACATGTTAATAGGCCATGAATGCATGTTGCAGTATAGTAATTGCATGTACTGTCAAAGAAGCCAATGTGCTCAAGAAGATTTTTATTTGTTTCTTCCAAGAAAAGGATAGTTTCTTCCAAGCAAGTCATGGTCATCGGTTATTTATTATGAATGCAATGCAAAGATATCTGTATTCAAAGAGCATATGATAAAATGATTTTGGAGGAAATATAAAATGATGTGCTCTACTTTCCATTGTGTTGAGGCCATAAGGCATTGCATTTCACCATTCACTTTTTTGGACACTCTAAAGTTTTGTTGTTGCAACTTATCCATGAGATAAATTGACTCAATGTTTCCTACACATGATAAAGTGGTATACACGAGGCCATGTTGATAGAACTTACATGGGTAAAAATAAATTGCATCCATTTTCAAATTATTTTTATACCTATTTTGAATTCTAATGATTCTTTTTGTGGGTGTCCAAGAAGGCATAATAGAACTTGTGCATAGATTTTGCATTATTTGTCAATGAAATTTTCCAATGGTGGAATCATTGAATTCTATCTAGGCAATGCATTCTTACTTAGTTGTATGCAATTTGAAGACTCCATATACACCATTGACTAGTCCATCTTTTGTATCAATATTACAAGCGATCAATTCAACAAAAATATTTTCTTTAGAATAATTATGCTAAGAAATGATGATTTCAGAGGTTGACATTGAATTTTATCAATTGTTGTGTCATATTTATCAATTGCATGTAGTATATAAATCTTTGTTGATAGGATTTATAGAATTTTTTGTTGTTTATGTCGACTTCTATATTTCTATGGAACAAGTATGTCGATCTTCTATATTTCTCATGACTGAACAAGTATGGAAATGAAATGTTGATTAGTTTTTCTAATGAATATATGTAGTTCAAAGCACTTGACATTGTTGTTCCAAAAGGTGTATGGAATTTTATCCTTATCTATTAATGGTTCTTTGAATATCCAAGTATCACAAACAAGTTGTGCTTGGTAGAAATCACAACAAAAAATGATATCTATGTTTCTAAAAGGTGTTGTTGGTGTGTGCTTGATTTGAAAAAGTATTCTATCAATGTTGTAAAGCATTTTCGAACCAATCAATGAGACTTTATTAATAAGAATAATTTGTATTTGGTCTATTTTTTTACTAAGGACATCGACTGTGTTTGAATCTAGAGGCAACATTTTTGAAGAGTTGCATGCAAATTGGAAGATTAAATGTGAAATAATTCCACATGCATTAAATATATCTTTTCCTTTTGAAGAAACAATAATTCCTTTAGACTTGAGTCAATCACTATCTAGTTGTTTATCATAGAATTGAATCATTTCCTCAAAAACTATTTTTTCTATGAAGGTTTTCCCTTTGCCTGCCCCACCTATCAAGAACAAGTACAATGATTTTTTCAGAGCAAGTATTTTCACCATTACTATTTCCTTTACTATTTACTGTTGTTCTTTGTTCAATTTTCTTCGTAGTTTTTAGTATTCTTCATTGCTTAGTAGAAATGAATGTACAATTTCTGAGAATATTTTTTTGCAGATAGAATCCTTGAGCTTCGTAGTCTTCATATGGTTCAAGTAACTCATGATTTCATACTTCTGCATGCCATTTTATTTTTTTCTTGTATATATTTTATCTATATTTTTTATTGCTAGATAGTTATAATTTTCAGCTTTTGCAGAGGCTTTGTCAATGTCACCCCATTTAGGAACAATTTGTGTAGTATACAAATTTTTGACATTTGCAATTTTTTCTTTATTTGCATTGAACGATCTCATTAATGACTTTTTTTTTATACTAACAAGAACATAAATTGCTAAGTGAGGCAGCACAACCTTACATTGTAAAGGTATTCTCTTCATGCTAATACCCTCCAAATAATTCTCTACAAGTATAGAATTTACCAAGAAAGGGAGGAATTTGAAGCTTTATCTGAGTGACATGAAAACCAAGGAAAACATGTTGAATTTCTTAGGATCTACAAAAAATATTAAGCTAATATGTTAATCTTGAATTTAGTTATTGAAAATATAGAGGTAAGGTCAATTACATAAAAGATCAAATGCTCTTTATATTATGGTTTCAAAAAAAAAATACAATGTAGCATTGTTGCTTCAGACTCAAATCACTATAGGATAGGGTCACAACACTATTGTTCTTGCTAAAATATCTGGATATCTCCATGATATTGAAAGAGAAAATGTTTAATCAAGCTAGCATTATTCATATCTCTTGTTTATGTAGATGCATACTTACTTTCAACCATGGATCAGGCTTGGTTGACATCCAATTAAGTCTAAAGTTTATTTGGTGATGCATTTAAAGTGGATCAGACACAAAGAGGGAATGTGGCTGTGAATTATACACTTGAACCTGTTGCTCTGAAGAATGAATTATTACTTTTTTACCACAATAAAAAGTTTACAATTGTATTTGGCTTAAGTGTTAAGAACCTTCAGGTTTATGCTGGTTGCCACAACACCAAGGCCACTGTAAGAAGAGTTATTATGGGAGATCGCATTTGGAATTGAAGCTTGCATGTGAACAAGGAATTTTCTTCTAGAACGAGGGTGTTTTAAGGCATTTCAATATCAGCAAAAGTTGGTGCTGAAAACCATACTTCTATTGCATTTGGATGGACTATGAAACTGGTGAAAGAAGCAATTCAATGTTGTGCATAGGTGAAAATGAAGCTCATTGTGAGGGTGTTGAAGGTCATTTTAATATGGGATAAAGTCACAACACTATATGATCTTGCACAGTTGTTTTAACAATTACAAGATACTTCAAAAGAAAATATTTTATAGGTTAATATCATTCAAATTCCCTAGTAAACTGGATGCTAATCTATATTTTTCAAAATTTGACAATGCAAGGAGATTTTTACACTTGTATAAAAGGTTGTTGCTAGAAATTCCTTTGTTCCTGATGTCATTATGTATGGGTAAACTTGCACATATTTACTTTGTAGAAGGACAATGTGCACTAACAGTGAAAATGTATCATTTTTTTTCTAAGGAAATTCTAGTTTTTGTGCACAAACCTCGCATTGTTTTCTACAAGTGAGAGTGGGCATTGAGCCGACTGAGAGAGGTCAATTTTATATTACTAATGAAATATTCATGCAGTGTATGAAGAGGGTGTTGTGTTGAATGAAATGGTTACAAATCAACATCTCCCATATTTCAAACTTTTTGAGCCAGGGTTCATAAGATCACAACTTATGGCTGCTATACCTGAAACATTTTTCTATATGTGGTATGCATTGAAGTGGCGTAGGTTGTGGAGAACCTACCTAAATAGAAGAAAAATGGAACCTTCATATTTACAATGGTGCATTATTGATAAAAATAACTCTCCTTGAGAATTTATGCAATGCAAATGAGGTAATGATATTAACATCTTAAAGACTTGTAACGCCCCGCCACGCAACCCTAGAGGAAGTTGCATTTAACTACTTAAACAAAATAATTTTATTTTTTTATTTATTTATTTTTATTTTTATTTTTTAAAACCAAACCCTGCGGATTTTGGAAATCTGCGCCTCTTTCTAGGGGCATATTTAAAAAAAAATAAAAAATTTACAGCATAACCTCTCTTCACAATTCAAAATTCAAATAAATATATATGATATATATGTATATAAATACATATATATACATATATGAGTACATTTAAATTACTCCATTCTAAGATCTGCAATTCAAATTGAACAAATAATTTTCAAAACAATTATTTGCAGCCAAGAACACAAAGTTTTTTTCTTGAAGACATATTTTTCCAAAGAAGGGATTTTGAAATCAACATATCTAAATCTATCATTTTTTTTCAAAATCTAAATCAATTTTGTAACATGAACCTAGTTTTTTTTCTTGAGTTGAGAAGATCCAAAATGGTGCTCAGCTTCCCACCTTGCTTCCAAATCCAGTCCCACAAATTTTACAGTTCAAATCTCAAAACCCACAAAATGCAACAATCTTTCTCCCTTCCACTTTCAATTTCCTCCCCAAAAAAATTTGAAAAGAAATTCAACCATAAGGATAAAACCCTAAAAATTCAACAACCACCCTAATAAATTCTTCAAAACAAAAAAATAGAAAAATATCTTAATTTCTTTAATTTTTGAATTTCAAACATTCAAATTTGACTTTTAAATTCATTTTTTCAATTTTTCAATTCCAAATTTCACAAATTGACTTTCATGCATTTTCTTTATTTTCAAATTCAACATAAATAAATTCACTTCTTCAACATCAAAAATTTAATTAATTAATAAATATATTTAATCAATGATTAAATTATTTATTAATTAAATTAAATTAATAATAAATAAATTATATTTCAACATAATCTCAGAACAAATTAAACCACAACTTAAATACATTAAACCATTTAATTACCCCTTTTCTAACTTGCACTTAAATAACGGAGAGAGGCACAATAATCAAGAAAACACAACCTGACAAACAACTGACGACATATAAGGACTAGGGTGACGACCTAGCACGAAAAACCTAGCTACTATCTCCCAATTGAATACCATTGGGCATTAGACATGCTCAAACCTGTGAGACCAAGTAGAGTCAATGTCCTGTACCTATCAACCTGCAACAAAGAGTATATCCACATACATAAACATTTCATAATTAAAACACACCGTGAAGAGGAAATCACAGAATCATAGGGCGCTCGCAAATGAGTGATGCGATGCCATCCTCTTCACCAATATAGTATTACTAACTGATGAATCTCACATCATTAATCTGAATATCCATTTATTTTAATCAAAACATGCCATAAAGATAACATCATATTAAAATACCATCACATCAAAATATAACATTAACATCATTCTATAGATAGCGATCAAATACAGCCAAGTACCATAGTCAAGGTACAACAGAAAATACAACACAATAAGGTATCTAAATAACCATAAATACATGAAGGCAACATAACCACACAAAGGCACATTGACCAACCAGAAGGCAAAATGGAGGGGTATTACATCCTCCCCCCTAGGGTTAGGCTTACTCCTGGAAGCCTGCAAACCAGTAGGGATATAACTCCCTCAAACAAATTGCAAACACAACGAAACCTTGACCCCCTAAGGGTGAGTATCTCGCACTGAGCGACCAACTCTAGAAGTGTTTTGTCATGGAAAAACACTAGCAAGGTGGCCCTGTTGGCCACAAGAGTAACACCCCATGTTACTACCAACTCCTCTTCCTATTGAAGGTGCAGTAGACTATTGCACTCTACCCCAATCAATCACAGGCTATGAACTCTGGGTTGGTTGTTCCTAATGATGGTGCTTGTTATGCCACCAACTCCTATTCCTCCAAGGAGAAAAACCACTAATACCTTGATGACACTGAGTGTCCTTACGCTTCCCAAGCGCACTCTACTACTGTTGATCACTCTGAGATGGTCTCCACTGAGATCTAGAAGGTGCACCTCCCTGAGGCTGACCTCCTTGAGCACTAGACTCTGCTGCTAAACCACTGCCATATTGTACATCAATGTGGTCTCCTAGTGTCCTGGCCAAGTCTACTACCAATAGAGCCATCTGGCTCAAGGCGTGATACTCATTGCCTTGATGGTGATGCCAACAGTGGGATAAGAAATGGCCTCTGAACCGCTCTAGGAAGGTCTCCCAAGATACTGATTGAATATCAGTATGGAGCCCCTGCTCCTCTAGACTCTACCATGAGGATGCGAGTCCCCAAAGATGTACAATAGCACACCATGCTTTGGTATTACTACCATATGGGTGCAAAGAAAAACATTAGTTGAGGTTAATGAGCCAAGTTTCAACCTCTAAGTGACCTCCAGCTCCAACAAATAAAGATGGATGTGCCTTGAGCAAATCCATCATATGCACTGTGTCTACTCTCTCACTAGGATTAACCTCATCCTCTACCTACCTCAAACCAAGGAGTGCCAAAGCCTCCTCAAGCACTCTACGTGCAACCTCTATCCCTATTGGATCCTGCTGATGAACACTAACCCTAGGGGCATTCTGTGATGCCCGATGTTCCTCCTGATCTGGAACAACAGATACATGAGGAGGAGAGTCATGTTGACTCTTTCCATGATCGCCTACACGGCCATGACCACACCCGCTACCTCTTCCGCGTCTGGGAGGCATAATCCTACACAGACATGTCAAGGTACTAGGCAAGGTACACAACTAAAATCTTAATGGATCCATCATAATCCTAGAGTACCCAGTGTTTAAACCTAGGCTCTGATACCATGTGTAACGCCCCACCACGCAACCCTAGAGGAAGTTGCATTTAACTACTTAAACAAAATATATATTTTTTTTTGTTGAGGTTCTATTTAACCTCTATCTCGTAACCTTAGAGGTTGTTGGCATTAGTTAGAGAACTTGCTTATTAATTATACTTTAAAAAAAATAAAAATATTTTGTTTAAGTAATTAAATGCAACTTCCTCTAGGGTTGCGTGGCGGGGCATTACAAGACTAGAAATTTTTTGATACTTAAGCAATGCATTGCCAGGATTTTGTATAAATTGCACTTTTCCATCATAAGTAGTCATGCATTCATATCACAATTTTTGAAATGCTAGAGACAAATTTTTATCTTGTTTTGTCATATATGAGCTACAATAGGATGTTGTAGCATATGCATCTAAAATAAATTATGTATCTGTATTTTCATACCATAGTTTCGACACTTTATTTTCAAACACATTTATCCAAATGTCAGATGAGTCTCTTTTGAGCATGAAAATTTTATGTGACAATGGTGATTGAATCATCGTAATGTAATCATTTTCATCCATGTCAAATTCATGCAAGAAAATTTAAAATGAAAATTTCTTTGTGTAATGTTTATTTTCTAGTTGCTTGAAAAATAGTTTTCACTTTCTCCTTGATTGCACCATCATGCTCTAGAAGCGGTTCTAAAACTATTTTTTGCTCATCGGAGGCAAGGAGAAAATAAATGTACAACTTGAGATTTTGTATTTCTTGTAAGTCATTATATGATGATGTGTTTGCATTTTGGAAATATTTGTATCAAGTAGCAATGAGTCACATGAAATATATTTTTCCACAAAGCTTTCTATTTTAGTATTCGAGCAATTTCCATGTACAGGTGCATGTTTCATCCATAGAATAAAATAAACATGCTCATTGCTTCAGTTTTGGAATTCTATAACAAAAGAATAGTCCATGACTTGGCTGAAGAGCTCATGGTTTTTTAGTATCATTTTTTGAAATGTGTTGACCTTGTGGTTAAAATAACAGTTGCAAAGCACTAGATTTTTCTAATTTTGAAATCCATGTCTCTATCTTCTATAGTTTCATTACACTTTGATTTTTGTGGACCATATATTCAATGAAAAGATTTGCATAATGGCTCCTAGAAATGCTCAACACTTGTTAATGTCACAAAAAAAGTTGGAGGTCCCAATTGTCTTATCATTGCAAATATGCTATTTTTAGTGTTTTCTAGATAGTTAGGTGATGTTTCAAATCTTTTTAATGTTCTATAGCCCAATGGAGATCATAATATTTTTTCAAGTGTATTTGGGTTATGCACATCTTTTGCAAAAAATTTCTCACCTTTCAATTCAATTTTTCATATAAAAATCCATGCTAGCAAAGATACTTGGTGAATAATAATTTTAATAGCCTTAAATAAATATTTGTTATATGTGATGCAAAGTCATTGTCTTTATGCATAAGCTCCCATCTTGCAATTTTTTGATATGTCAAATTTTTAGCAATGTCAATTAGATGATCTAAACCATAAAATAAATGTGGAAGTTCATCTCCTCTACATACATGTCCTAGAAAATGACAAGAGGTTTAAACCCCTTTGATGGTGTGATTTCAATGATTGTTGTGGCAAGGCCTTTGATTGATTGTGTTTCACTAAAAAAAGTGTATAACTAATTCAATTATTGGCTTCTCATCATCTTCAAATGTGTCATCTTGCATAGTAGGACTAGTTTCAAAATCTACTTCCTTTTATATTATTTTCTTCCAACAACTCATGCCATACTCTATTTATAAATATATGTTTTATTTTATGTATAATGGTGTTTTGGATAATTCAATTAAAGCATCCATGACTATGGTAGGTCTAGCATTTCATTGTGCATATGCATTATCATATTCCATCTTCCATTTTAATCTAACTACCATTATTGTGGTTTCATCTACTTTCCTAGGCAATGCTTGTTGCACTTTATTAAAATCTATAGGAACATTGATAATTATCTCGACCAATCCATACTATTCTTGTTTATATCCCAATTGCCTAATTTGTTAAAAATCTATGCACAAAGACACAAGCCTTTCCTCTAGAGTAGTCAAAGAATGAACAAAATCTATTCCTGCATTCTATTTTATTCTTGTAGGTGTGGAAAAATATGGAATCTTACCATCTAGAGTGGCTTTTATAAATTGTTTGTAAATGGGCTGCACTATTGCTATTTCATTTTAATATGTGTGAGTAAATAGAAAAGACAAATCTTTTGCAAGTGCAATGTAAACTTTACAAATGTTGTGATGGAAATGGAGCATGTCATAAACAAAGAATGATCGAGTGGGTGTGTTGTTTATCACTTGTAGGTATGAGTTAATAAATTTTTGGATTTCATCATTATTTCCATGAGTGCCCTTTTTTTTTGCTTGTAGATAAGTGCCTTTTTTTCAATTTCATATTAATCTCTTCAAGGAATGTAATGATTTTTGTTGTGTTAGATTTTGACTAGAACCACAAAATTGAATTTTACAAAGTGGGAAGGATTGAATTATTCTTGTGACATCCATAGTTGGTAGGACAAAACTAGATGTTGTAATTTGTGGAATATTAGCATGGGATGCTTGCGCATTCAAGATTTTAGCTTTCAGTGAGTGTAATGTCTCATGTGATCTTGGCTTCACTATAGCTGGTGTATCTATTGTTGAAATTGTTTATTTTTTATCAGAACTAGTCGTACTTTTTTTTCTTATTTGACAGTGCTTGACATATGTTGAAAAAAAGTGGATCCTTCATGTGAATATTCAGAGTCAATTTTTTTTTTTTAAGTGGTTCATAATGACAATGGACCAAGCTACTTAGAAAGTAAATTAAGTTCAAAAAATTTCTTGGTTTCATGCAATTAGAGTATGTTTCGGCCTTGGGAAATGGATAAGCTTTAAATATGTGTATTGTTGCATCAAACATATGAGAGATCCATATTGCACAAAATTCAGATCCTTCAAGGCTAGTTTGTATATGTGGCATCCCAATTCTAAAAACAAATTATTGTAACTATGATAGATGATTGTTGCTTTGTATACTAGATTGACAAAAATTGTCAAAACAAGAAATTACATATATATTTTCAATTGTCAATGAATTGGAAAATGACTATTCCATGAATAATTACAAAGAAATCAAATGAAATTGTTTTGGAAGCAAAAATTCTATAGCAGCAAAAATGCTCTCACCACATGTACTAGAAAATGTAGTCACTCTACAAAGTCCAAGTGTTTCAAACACATTTGGTATTTTATGAAAAATGTTGTCCAAATTGCAGTATGTTATTTGCAATTGTGGTTGGATATTTTTGGTGTAATTGTATGTATTTAGCCTTGAGAAAACATGCTCATAATGGCTAGCAACAAGAGTTGTATCATGGAAAATAATTGATATTGTAGGATTAGATGTATCCTTGTTGAAACATAAGTGGATTGTTTTGTATGTTAAAGACCAAATGTGTAATGGTATGTTTAGCCAATATGCTAGCCATTTTAGATAGAATTCATCACCCCAAAGTCCACTTTCAACACTATTATTGATTTCTATTTTCGAAAGCTTCATTCTTCATAGATACGTATTTTTTTCATGCACATTATGAAAATTTGTTAGTATTGTTGGATGCAAGTCAGTATCATAGGACCTTAATACTACAAGACAATAATTATGAAGTAAATTTAAGAAATTTTCCACAAAACCATCATGTAGTTGTTTCGATTTATATTAGCAATGAAAAAAACAATGTATTATGTCCAATAGGAAATCGCCAACTTTGTAATTGAATGAGTCAATTAAAAAAAAAATGCATAGTGTAGAGCTTCATCAATCGATGTAAAAGGTGCATTTCCACTTGGTTTGTAAGTTTCTACTACAATTGGTTGTTGTGATAGTTTTTTTCTTTTAACACAATTGTTTGTAACAATATTGGTAGATTTCATGTCAAAGGACAAAAGATACAAGTTTTATTGAGACTACCTAGTACAGTAATTACTATAAAAAAATGTGTGACACTTGAAGTATCAAATATATACAAATAAGAGTTGAAGAGGAAATTCCTCACCATCATCAATAGTAATACAAGATTCCTAACCATAGCCTTTGGATGACTATTTTGCATTAGAAAAGATACAACACAATAACAAATTATTAATATCAATTCATGTGACTAAAATGAAACTTGTATTAGGACTATAGATCAAAAAGAGAAACAAGCATGACTATGTATTAATCACATTGATCAAAAAAAATATAAAATGTAGCATAATATGACAAAGTTGGAAATCCTATGTAATGCACAATCTACAAAAAATAAACCAAATTAACTGAGTGGTGACAAATGAATTCAACAAAAGCAAGACAATTGAGCACAATAAAATAAATCATTATTTTTGTCAGTAATCTTGTTATGTTTTTCAAATCCATGTGTGGTTTGACTCTAGATACATATATATACACACACATAGATATGCATGGGTATGTGTAGGATCATCATGGAAAAAACAGGCCCTTAAGTGGCAATAAAAGGACAAAAAATCAAAGATAAACAACATGATGTAAAAAAATGAATAAGTTATCTATATTATTTCAAAAAAATGTAAAAATAGAATATGTAGAATATTGAATGTAATTTCTAAAGTACTAGACCTTTATTTTTATTTTTAAAATCTATTTGGTGAAAATTTGAAATTTCAATGCAATAGTATTTAAATTTTAGGGTAAAAATAAGAAGTAGGTGTCTATCTGACCACCCTAACAACAATAAAATGATAATATTTTTTTTATAGTATTTTAGATATAAGTAGAGAACTCATGTCCGGATGTGATGCATATTTTTTTATAATTTATTTCCAAGTAAATAATGAAATATGATTTTTTTATTACAAATTTTAAATTATATAAAATTCGGTCTGTCTAACCACCTTAACTTGGTAAAAAATTCATGAATTTTTTATTTTTATTTTTTAATCCTATAGTATGAAAATTATAAAATGTGATAACATTTGAAAGTTATAGATTTTTTTCAATCAACCTATCAATCATGACTTTATTCATAATTCTAATAAAAAATGAATAATAATTATTTATTAAATTCAAAGAAAAGCATAATTTATATTGGTGGAAAGCTGAGAATATCCTCTAAAAACCATTTTCTTTTCATCAATTTTCAGTTAAATTTTTTTGTCAACCACATGGACCATCATATGGCTTACATATCGCAACCTTTTTGGCCCATCATGATCCTGCACATACCCGCATATAAATATATATATATATATATAAATATATATATATATATATACATGTAAATATATAGACATACACATATTTATATATATACATATATAGACTAATGCAGTTCCAATCTTGGAACTTCTAAGAAAATTCTACAGTATCAATCTATAAAGAGTGGAGACTTTTCAAGGTAGAAGGATATTGTGCTTTAACTATTTGGTCCAAAAAAAATGAGCAATGTGCAACAACCTTGCACTCTCCAAGCCAATTCCATTGTCTTAACATCTAATTAGAAACATTGTTCTAAGGTCCATAGAAACTATGCTTTACCATATTATTGCATTAAAATTGTATGTACAAGATAATAGTTTTCCTTGATACGATTCAAAACATAAACATAGCAACCTAATACAGACTTTGATGATTGATTACTAGTAACTCAAACAAAGTAGCAGTGACCAACATAGATGCCTAGACAACCACATAGGTTTCCTATTTTCTGAAGTTGGTCAATTTCTATAGTCTCTACTTTTTGACTATGAATGTCATGCTGCCAAATATTGTTTCTTTATCATATTTTCTTCCTATAATGTAATAGGGTCCATTACAAAAAATTGGAAGAAAATGATCAAGTGCTTTTATGTATGACTACAAATATAAGTGAAATATTTGTTAAAATATGGAATTACCAAATGTAGAAAATATATTTCTTGAATGATACTATAATAATATAGAAGCAAAACATAAAAATAGAGGATAGAGCACAAAATAGGACAATGAATATAATAGTAATCTCATACATTTTCTATATTTAACTAGAATAATTTTCTTATAAGAAGAATAGCCATGATTATATAAAATAGGAATAAAAACAAAGCGAACCTACAAATTTAGACCATAGAACATAATAAACTTGATATGATATGTACTCACACTCGTAGAAGATGGTTTGAGTAACAACTACCACTTGAAAAGAACAAGGCACCTATCAATCTTGATAATAAATAGAAAATTTGTATAACAATGCATTCCAACTTCCAATTCTCAACTTTAGCATCATTTTGTAGCTATGGAAACATTTGAAATGAAAACATGTGCATAGCTACAAAACATTAGCAATGCATAAGCCTATCATATTTCGCTATGCAACAATATGGTTTTTGTAACGCCTATTAGTGCATGCACTAATGTTTTTGGCTGAATTTTTCCTATTAGAATGTTGAGTTGGGAATCATGCAAGTAAAATATATATATTGCTAAGCAAATGTTTTGGAAATTAATTTTTTAAAAGAAAATTATTAATATTTTTTTAATAATTTTCTCATTGGATGCAAATATTTTCATCGTGATTTTGTGACTTTGTAATTTATTTATTTAACTAGTGTAACCAAATTTTCTATTGGAAATATTTCATAGGTTTTTTGGTATAATTATTCCTTCGCACTCACTATTTTGGCACCACGTGGTGTTTTAACCTGCATATTTTCATTTACTATTTTCAAAATTTCCTTTATTGTGAGTAAACTGACATACAAGTGTCATTAGGGGCTTATGTTGTGAAGTTTTAAGTCTATTGAGCAAAATATTATTTATGTTTTTTATTAATTTTCTTAGATTACATGCATGATGCATATACATGAAAACACCCATGGTAAATTAGATATATCTTGAACAGGTTGATAACATTCAATCTCTATTACTCTTTCATGGATACACAATTAATTTGGATTGAAAAAATACAAAACGATAACCAAAATATTAAAAGCCAATGACTAAATTGCAAAAACATAGATTATTCCATAAGAATAGTGATCGATAAGGAACACTAGAGATTAATCCATTGTAAAATTCTTAAAAACAATTCAGACGGTAAAATTTGTGTTTGTTGAAAAGGTTTATGTCTATCGTATTGGAAGAAATAAATAACCCACTTGTAGGTTTCTATATATCTTTTACAATGCCATTCTATAGTTTTTTACATCTCTGCATTTTATCACTTAATGTCTATTGGTTGTTGATTTGCACATTTTATGGGTTAATGTCCACTCTTCCTTTTATTTGATTCAAGTTTGTTTCAATCTATTAAATAAAAATGAAAATTAGTTGTATGTGAGTACAAAATATCTCCATATAAAATCATTTCGTTAATTGGAAATTTTTATTTTATAATGTAAATATTTCATACCTTTCTAATGTTCTTTGATATAGTTTTGTCCTAGCATCAAATTTTCATCTCAATGTGGTGTTTTAACAAGCACATTTGGCATTCCCTAGTCACTAATTTCTATTTATTGTCAGTGGATTGAAGTGCACTCAACATTAATGATTCTAGTGCCAAGTTCTAAGACTATTAAGCAAAGGATTATTTGCATCATCTAATCATTTCCACTAATTGTTTAATGACAATAAAATCTATAAAAAAAAAGCATTTATAATTTCCTATGTCTTTTACATTTTCTTCTTTGCATTGTCTAATCATTTTCTCATATTTTTCAATGAGAGTGAAAACTATTACTCTTGACTCTAAAACTTGGTATATCTTTTACACTATCATTTCATTTTTTTTGTTTCCCTCCGATGGGTCAATCTCTATTGATCCATATCATTGCATTCTTTTATCAGTTAGTTTTTATTCTTGAGTTAAAGACTTCACACCGTAATTCACTAATGTTGAATTCTCCATTGGTCATGATTAAGAATGGAAGTAACCATTTCTTAGTATGCATGCTAGCTGCACTTCATTCTACTAGATGAAAATGAGAATTGTTCCTAATAAAAGTTATTTTTATGTTTATATTGGTCTAGGGATTTTATTACAGGCACTAAGCCATAAAAACATTGAACAATAGCAAAGAACACAAATATTTAAAATAGAAGATTTATGTTTATCAAAAGCTAAAAAGGAGGTGTTCGTAAATTGATATATCTTTTACATCATCATTTTATGAGTGCATATATGGGTTAGTCTTTGTTGTTTAGTTAAAGAATTAACACTATAATTCATTAGTGTTGACCTTCGTGATGCTCATGCTTAAGAATGGAGTTAATATTTTATCTACTCACATGCATTCCAACTACACTTGAATTTATTAAATGAAAACAAAAATCTAGACTAAGTGGAAAATATCTAGGTATAAAATCATTAAATCAATGTATGTTGAAAGGGTTTGTGTCTATCATATTGGGAGAGAAAAATGAGGGATTTGTAAGTTCATATGTCTTTTAGAGTGTAATTTTATATTTTTTTACATATGGGCATTTTATGTGTAATGCCCCGCCACGCAACCCTAGAGGAAGTTTCAATTCACTAAACAAGCGTACTAAATTTTTTTTTTTAAAAGAAGTAAAAGAAGTGAATTAAACCCACATGTTCAACTAAATTGACAACCTCCCCTAGGGTTACATAACTGAGATTACAAAACCCCATTAACCAACAACATTAAAAAAATACATTGAAAATAAATACACAAGTAATAACATTTTACATCAAAGAAAAGTACAAGATAAAGATAAAGCATTCATTTATATAAATCAGTTACAAAGGTCTATTACAATCCTCATTCCCAGAATGAGTATAAATACATAAGTCTGAATATTACAAGATCCACCTCATACACAAGAGGGGTAAAATTAACATTATTACATATGAGATACTAAGTACAAGAATCCTAAAGTAAGCAAAGAGAGATGTCCATCAAGAAGTCTCGCCACCAAGTACTGAAGATCAAGGGGACCCAACGGTTATGGTGCATGTTCCACCCAACCATGTGGTACCCGAAGGACCAACCCCCATGCTAGGAGATAGTAACCAAGTAACATGGACGAGAAACCTACCACCTCAAACCAAAGGCAGACTCATACTGATAAAAACTGACTCAACCACACATATGCACAATAAAGTCAAAACTCTAATCATGGTTACATTGCTTCCAGACATAATATGATCAAGTGTGCTAAAAGAAACATACGCACAACATAACACACGGTGTTATCCTAGACAGAGTGTCATCACAAGGTTTGTCATGAGATATCCTCTGGGCATTCTTCATAGGCTCCGGAAATCCTGGTGGCCTCAACCGAATCCCGGCACTCATACAAACTCAAGCGGAATCATCTATCTCTCATAGGGACGAGATAGTGATCTTGCCATTCCAGGCCTTCTCACTCACCCCAAGTCTAAACAAACCCTTGTGCCTGTGAGTGAGGTTAACTTATCTTGGTTAATGTGAACTACATCCTAATATGCTAAGTATATTTACTTTAGTTTTCAGTTGTTAAAATCACTTCTGAAGGTTTCCCGGTTTACCTCTTTGGGCTCCGGCCCCTAACAAAAGCCACTCTTCTAATTGGATAACACACTACGGAACTAACTCCAAGGGTTACTCAAGTGCTACAAAGATTGCAACAATAAAACTCTCTCCAATCCTAGGAGGCAACACAAAGAATTCTACTCCAATACTAGGAGGACAAGACGAATGTAACACAACCCAAGGGAAATCAAGCAATAATATAATAAGGGAATGACTCACGTGTAACTGGAAGACTTTACAACCCAACTACACAATAATCAATCACAAAATATTCATTTAAGGATACATCAATGAACTCATGCATTGGAAAAGAAAATACTACATTTGGTTATTCTAAAACCATGTTCCTAATCTAATGTTTCTCACAAAAGAGGAACTATTCCATTCTATACTTTAAATTGAACAATAATTCTTCATCAAAACTTAAACTTTTCAACTGAATTAAATCATGAGAGTGATAAACTTAGCTATAACTAGTTGTTTAGTTGGAGGATGCTTCTATGTTTAACAAGATATTTAACTACAACCTCCACAAAGAAATCTCATGCATATAACTAATATTCGTTATAAAAGAAAAATCTCCCTTCTCATTTGATTCGATAAATCCACTATATAAAAAAAATTCATTCTAATAAGGTTAACTAATTTAATATAAAACATTAATTATTTTCATAACAATATACATATATATTAAATATCATATATATTTAAATATATAATATAAAAAGCATATATATATACTATATATAAAAAAAATTAAATATCATATTAAAAAAATTTAAACCAAATTAAAATTAAAATTGAAAATAAATTAAATAAAATTAAAATTAAAAATAAAAAAAAACATAAATAAAAAAAAAATTAAAAAAAATAAAAAATAAAAAACATAGGCGGATGTGACAGTCCGCAGACTGTCCTACGGTCGGCGTACCCTGCCACTGACGCGGACCCTGCGCCGACTGTACAAAGCGTACAGCGGCCAGCGTCCATGGGGGCCGCAGTCCCATTGGACAGTGCGTCCCCCGTACGGGTGGCGCACTGTGCAGTGGGTACTGCGTACCCACTGTATATAAAGCACAGGGGTGGGGGCCGAGCCCCCACCAAACATTAAATTTTTTTTTTATAAAAAAAATTCCGAATGACAGAAAATTTCGGACGAACGAAAATAATTTCGAACGAAATAAAATTCGGACAAAAAAAAATAATTTTGTACACAGGTACGATATGCCAGGCCGTACGCGGCCAATAGAAAATGGCATAATACAATTTAAACAACAAAAATTTTATATGTATAATAATGTGGATTGTATATATCATTTCCAGAAATGGTATATGCAATGTGTATTATTATACATGTAATTTTTTTTTCAGAATTTTCAAAACTAGGGTAATTGAAGAAACAATGTATAAACAACCAGAAAATGATTTTCTTTTGCAACCATAGCAAACTTTCCAACAAAGATTAAATTCAGAAAACAATAAAACCATTCCCTTTCCTTTGTGTTTTCAAAATTTCAATGACACAAGAATAATGATTCAAAAATCTGGTTTTCTCTTCCACCATTTTTCTAATAGGGTTTGCATTTCCAAAATAAATGAATCTGAATATCAAAATAATGGAGTTTAACCTAGGGTTTCAAGAAAATTCCCCATTTGCAAATTCCTTCAAATTTAAACAAACTAGGATAAACTAGCAATATTAAAACAAGAAATAGAAAAGAAAACCTGGTTATTTGCAGCCACCAAGATTATTGATGCAGACTTTCCTTTGAGCTCTTCACAATTCTTTTTCCACAATGCCAAGAAATTTCCAGCCAGCTTCAATCTACTAATTCCACCTTCTTTATAGAATTTCTCTCCCTTTTCAATTTAATTCTTCAACCAGAAATAATTTCTTAAACTTTCATCAAAAATTTCTCCAACAATTTTCCTGCCTGTCCAAAAATGAAGCAAGAAAGAATCCCCAAATTTTCTGCCCTAAACTTATAAAATAACAATTCCAAAATAACCTAATGTAACCCTAATTCACTTTCAAATGCAAAATTTGAATTTACAAGTTAATTTCATTTCCCTCTTTTCCAAAAGCCCTAACTTTTGACTTTTAATTAAAATTCTAATTTCTCAATATTCCCTTTTTGATTTAATTTAAACTTTACAATCAAATACTATTACATAATTATTATAAATTATCTAATAACTAAATTCAAACACAAGAGATTTAAATTTAATTAAATAAACAATTTAACTTTAATTAACTTACTCACAATTATTTATTAATTAAATTTAATCCTTTGAGATTTAAATCTAATTAAATAAATATTTTAACAAAACTAACCCACTTTCAATTATTTACTAATTTAATCCAACTCCATGAGATCTAAATTTAATAAATTAAATAATTCAACTTTAGTAAGCCTACTTACAATTATTTAATAATTAAATTTAATCCCTTGAGATTTAAATTTAATTAAATAAATAATTTAAGTTTAATTTCCAAAATCTATTTAAATATAACCAAAGAGCATAATATTAAATACTATAAAATCACCATTTCTTCCAGCCAATGCAATATTCAAAAGACCAAATCAAAGGGTTAACACATTTCGAAACATTACAAAAAGCATCCAATAAGATCAAGCAAGACTCAAACATCAGAGCTGACGACACACTAAGGCTAGGGTGTAGACCTGACACATGTTACCAAGTTACTGTCTCCCATTCAACTTAACCGTTGGATCGACACGCTCAAACCTGTGGAACCAGGTGGAGTCGATGTCATGTACCTGCAACCTGTAATCAAATAATCAACATAATATATGCAGTATATAATTCACACCGTGAAGAAGAAATCTCGGAATCGCAGGGCGCTCGCAAGCGAGTGATGCAATTCCGTCTTCTTCACCAATACACTCATCCAAAACTGACACTAACGTCATAACAATAGTTTCATAACTAACCACATGATAATTCTACTGTCAGCATTCATTCATCAAAGCATGTAAAATCAAAACAGATAATCACATCACATAGTAATAGTTTGTCGCTCAAGAGTAGCGATCAAAATATCATAATAAAATATGTCCAGTATCTCAGTAGCTGTGATCCAAGCAAAGCATAAACAACATGAAAATAGAAGCAAAACGGAGGGGTATTACATTATGGGTTAATGTATATTGTTTGTTGTTGTGTGCATTTTATGTGTTAAGATCTATTATTCCCTACCCTTGACTGCTTTTATGAGTTAGTGTTTGTTGTTGAGTTAAAGACTTAACACAATAATTCATTAATGTTGGTTTGTCTACTAGCCATGATTAAATATTAAATTAATCATTTCTCTACATGCATGCTAGATGCACTTGAATCTATTGAATGAAAATAATGATTGTTCATATTAATTACTATGGAATTTTTAAGTCTATCGAGAAAAGTATAATTTGTAATTTTTTTTTAGTTATTCAAGTTGTTTGTGTTTTTTTTCATTTTTTATTCATTTTCTTTTATTGTTTCAAGAATAAAATATGTGCTTGTTGATAGGGTTTATGTCCATCATGTTGGAAGTGAGAAACATGGCATCTGTAAGTTCCTATATGTTTTAGAGTGTTGTTTTATAGTTTATAATTTTTTGAAAAAAAATTATTCAATCCAAATTAATCATATGACCATGAAGTGGGTATGTGTAGGATCATCATGAAAAAATAGGCCCTTAAATGGCCATGAAAATTCAGAAAATTAGAATTAGGCAACTTGACGTAAAAATTTGAATAATTTATCTATATTATTTCAAAAATATGTAACAATAGAATTTGTAGCAACTTGAATGTAATTTCTAAACTACTAAGTTTATTATAAAAAAAATCTATTTAGTGAAAATTTGAAATTTTAATGCAGTAGTACTTAAATTTTAGGGAAAACATAAGAAGTAGGTGTATGTCTGAACACCCTAACCACAATAAAATGATAATATTTTTTTATAGTATTTTAGATATAGGTAGAGGACTCATGTCCCTGTGTGATGCATAATGTTTTGTACTTTTTTTTTAGTAAATAATTAATTATATTTTTTTTATTACAACTCTAAAAAATATAAAAACTTGTATGTTTGTGACCACCTTAACTTGGTCAAAACGTCATGAAATTCATTTTTTTTAATCCTATAGTATGTGATGCATTTTTCATATTCAAAAAATGTGATACCATTTGAAAGCTATAAATGTTTTTCAATCAACCTATCAATCAACACTTTAGTTGTAATTTAAATCGAAAATGAATAATAATTATTTATTAAATTCAAAGTAAAGCATAATTTATATTGGTGGGAAGCTAAGAATCTCCTTTGAAAACCTTTTTTGTTTCATCAATTTTGGGTAAAAAAAATTGTCAGCCACATAGGCCATCATATCACTTACATATCGCCACTTTTTGCCCCATCATGATCTTGCACATACCCAAATAGGATAATTCATTGAAAGATGTCCACACATTCAAGATATACCTAATTCTTTGTCTATTTCTTAATGCATGGACATTACTAATTAGAAATTGGAATATATGCTTATGTATATTTTATTGACTATTAAGATTGATAGGCACCTTGATATTAGAAGCAATAGCTTACTGCTATAAGACAATCAACAAATATAGCTATCAAACTCAAAAATCACTTGAATCAAATGGGATTTTGATGCTCATGATTCTAGCTACCTATTTAAGACACAATTTTCCAACATTTGAAGAAGCAACATCAATGGCCAGATTCATGCAACCAAGAGAATATGTCGGGCATAGAATATAGCATTGCTCTAATAATGACTACAAAATCAGCAACATGAACTTTATTAAGGATGGTCTAACAAGAACATGTCCATAACACATAATAAATATGGATTGTGTTCAAATCATGAGGTATGATTACAAATAAAGCTAAATTTTATTATAATACTAAATCCATGCATTTGAGAAAGGTAAAAATCCTTATTAGATAGATTATATATTTGCAATACTATATTCATTGTCTTGTAAAAAAGAAAAAGAAGACTAAATGAAAGAAAATAGAAAAAGAGATTGCATTGTTTATTGTAGCTTTAATCTCAATGTCCATACTTCACATGATCCAGGGAACATCAAAAAATTAATATATAAGATAAAATAATTAAAATTTTACTCACATGTTACTTAAAATTTTCAATTCCTATCTCTATTTCCTCATTAACAAAAATTGTCACAGATGCAAATTCCTGTGCAATTTGAATTTCTCTATCTATGATTAGCTCAAAAACTGGTTCAAAGACAATTCCATAAACATATACCACAATGCATTAAGTAGAAGTATTAAGCATGAAAAATTAAATGACATTATAATTTACTTGGACAGTAATTTATCATGCCTATAAACTAGAGAGTGAAAATAATAGCTAGATATTTGATCAATATATTTAATAGAACTAATAATTATTTTTACCCTAAAATTAATAAATTATAATGCCATGTGAGTTTCTGATTTATTATTAGATGAAAGTAAAAAATAATCCATTTGATTGGTAGTGTATTTGGCACTGTAGCAAGACTAGAACTAAAGCAAACCATAAACCAAAGAGAAAAAAACATAGGCTATATAAACGGGATGCATCATATATGGGGAAAATATATATACATATATATATATATGTACATATACAAATATATGTATACATAATTATACTTATATACACATGCATATGTATTTGTATGCACATATATATGCATGATCCATATAAATAAATACATATATGTATGTATGCATAGTTATATATATACACACAAGTTATTTTTTCTTGATAGCCATAAAATTTAACACCGTAATCTATTATTGGCAACTACACTTGAATCTATTTACAATAAGTGAAATTTAGGTCAAAATAAATACAAAATGCGATCATGCATGTCCACAGAAAAAATTGCAGCAACAACACATGCATAGAAAGGGATCATTAGAAAATGATGAATTTTTTCTTCCATTTGTAATGCCCTGCCATGCAACCCTAGAGGAAGTTTCAATTCACTAAAAAAAATGTACAATTTTTTTTTCAAAAGTGAATTAAACATACATGTTCACCTATAATTGACAACATCCCCTAAGGCTACGTAACTAGGATTACTTAAATCCCCATTAACATACATCATTTAAATTACATTGCATTAAATAACTCAAGTAGTAAGCATTCATTCAACATAAATAAATACCAATATAGGAATATAATATCCACAACATATCCATTACATGATTAACTGATTACAACACTCATTCCCAGAATGAGTCAAAATACATAAGTGTTACAATTACATAAATCCACCTCATAATTACAAGAGGGGTAAAAACAAATCATTACAATTTGAATTACAATAGTACTAGAAAAGAATAAAAAGATCTGTGAGTTGTCCAACTGGATATCTCGCCTCCATGAATTGAAGATCAATGGGGACCCAATGGTTTTGGTGCATGTTCCACCCAACCTAGTGGTACTCGAAGGCCCACCCCCCATGCTAAGAGATAGTAACAATGCAACATGGACAAAGAATCTACTACGTCTAACCAAAGGCAGACTCATACTGACACATACGGACAGAACCAAACATATGCACAATATAAGTCTAACACTAACATGGTTATATTGCTTCCAAACATATTATAATCAAGTATGATTTAGAATCCATACACACAACATAAACTCAACGTTATCCTAGACAGAGTGTCATCACAAGGTTTCTCATGAGATCTCCTCTAGGCATTCTTCATAGGTTTCGGTAATCCTGGTGACCTCAACCAAGTCCTGGCCCTCATACTCATTGATGTGGAATCAACTAACTCTCATGAGGACCAGATAGTTGACCTTGCCATTCCAAGCCTTCTCACTCACCCCAAGTCTAAACAAGCCCTTGTGTCTATGAGTGAGGTTAATTTATACTAATTAATGTGAACGCATCCTAATCATCTAAGTGCATTACTTGAATTATCACTTGTTAAAAACACTTCTGAAGGTTACCCGGTTTACCTCTTTGGGCTTCGGCCCCTAAAATAATCCACTCTTCTAATGGATAACATGCTACTCAAATCTAGACTCCAAGGGTATCTGAAGTGCTATAGAACTGAACAACACAATCTCTCCTATTCTAAGAAGCAATAATTATGGAAATCCACTCCAACACTAGGAGGAACAAAACACTTATAACACTACCCAAGGAAAAAATGAACATTAACTTAACAAGGGAATGACCCACATCCACTGGAAGACTTTACAATTTAAATCTCAATCACCCATTCCCAAAGCAATCAATAAAAAGGAAATCAATATAAAAGTAAACTGACAATGAAAAATACTATATTTGGATATCTTAAATCCATTTCCTTATCTAAAGCTTCTCGCAGAAATTAAAGTAATATCATTCCAAAATTTACATTAAACAATAATTTCTTCTATTAAATAAATATTTTTCACAACCTTATCTAATCATGCCCAATACCAGTTTCATTTAAAATTACTTATCAAAACATTTGCATACACTCTTATGTCTAAAAGAAAATATTAAATATATAGATATACATATCTATATATGAAAACAAATAAAACAAAATAAAATAAAATAACATCTACATTATGCAATAATTTTAACTTTTTGTCATATTAAAATTACCAGTCCACAAAATTAGTTAAATTTGAAAAAAAGTTCACACTCGGAAACAATTTTTCAAAAATACAAATAAAATCACCCTTATATTAAATATTAAATATTAATATTAAATATAAAATATACTCATCTTAATGAAATAAAATACACTATTCAAAAAAATAAAATAAAATTAAATAGATTTAAAAAAATACAAAACAAATAATAAATATAAATATAAATAAAAAGAAAAAGAAAAAACAATAAATGAGACAGGGACCGGATGGTACACCATCCGACGGACGGTACTGCCGGTACCCCTGCTTCCTGCGTCAACTGTACACATAGTACAACAACCAATGGTTCTTTGGGGAGGCTGCAGTCCCCACAGGACAGTGCATCTCCCCATGTGGTGGGCGCACCGCCCCATGGGCACTGTGTCACCCAAGGCAATCTGTGGGCGGTGGGGTCATGGCCACCATCCACTATGCAAATAAATTTTATTTTATAAATAACAAAAAAAAGAGAACTTTATCATAAATTCTTTGTGCGGATATTCGCACAGGTATGGTGTATTTTTGAAACACGATAATATAACTTTGTCCAATGAATTTTAAATATAAATATATTTATAATTATATATTATGTGTATTTATATTTGAAAATATAATACATGTAATATATATTTATATATATATTTACATAGATAAATTTACTGGTAAAATCGAGAAAATAATTTTCAAATAACCAGTAACAAAATTTGATAAAAAATTTCCATAATATCTTCCTAGATTCAAGAGGTTTAAATTTAATTTCTTTAAAACCATTCCTTCACTTTTCAAATAACTAAAATAGGAAAATAAATAGATCTTGATTTATTTTTTCTTGAAGGTTTTCTAATAGGGTTTGTTTTTGAAGAACAGATCTGGATGTTTTCAGAAAGGTTAAATTCTTCATGCTACAACCTAAATGTTTGAAGCACAATTCTAAGGTTTAATTCAAACAATGAATCTCAACAATCAGATTCATAAACAAAATAAATTGCATTGAACAAAACAAGAACAAAACCTGGAATCTGAAACTACAGAAGAAGATGAATTTCTGATGGAAGCCTCCTCCAAATAATTCCTAAATTTTCTTCAAACGTGCAATGAATCCAATCCAAAAAATTTAACAATTGCAACAATTTTCCCTCAAATCAATATCCAAAACCAAAAACTGTTCCAAACCCTTCTTTGTGCAAATATTCCAAAAATCCTTCACTGCTTTCAAAAATAAATTCTCCCTCAAAAACTTCTCTCTCAAAATTGAAAACATGCAATCTTCATAAATCAAAAATATCTAATAGAACCCTAATCCCATTGCATGCAAAGTTGAGAATTAGATATTTATTTCATTTCCCATTTTCGAAAACCCAAATTGACTTTAAAATACAATTTCAATTTCCTTTCAATTTCTTATGATTTAATTTAATTCAATTTAATCCAATAAACTTAATTAATTAATTTTAATTATTTAATAACTAAATTCAACCCTTTTGAGATTAAAATTTAATTAATTAAATAAATTAAATTAAATTTCATTACCAACTTTAAATATAACATCAAAGCATAATATTAATTTAATATTAAAATAACCACTACTTTTAACCAACACAATATTTCTGAAAATTGATTTAATAATACGCATCAAACAGAATCAAATAACATTAAATAAGGTAACCATGACTCAATAACCAGAATTGATGACACACAAAGGCTAGGGCATAGACCTAACATATGTTACCTAGCTACTATCTCCCTTTCAACTTAACCGTTGGATCGACACGCTCAACCTGTGAGACTAGGTGGAGTCGATGTCATGTACCTACAACCTGAAACCAAGTAAACATCATAATACAATATATCCAGCATATAATACACACCATGAAGAAGAAATCACAGATTGTAATACCCCTCTATTTTGCTTGCGTTGTAGCTACTTTGATACTAGACACATTTTGTTATGATGTTGTGATTGCTACTCTTGAGCGACAACTATTATTGTGTGATGTGATTATCTAATTTTGTTTCACATGCTTTAATGGATTAATGATATTAGTAGAATTATCATGAGATTATTTATGTGAGTATTGTTTATGACGTTAGTGTCAATCTTTGATGAGTGTATTGGTGAAGGAGACGGGTTTGCATCACTCGCTTGCGAGCGCCCTACGAATCCGAGATTTCTTCTTCACAGTGTGAATTATATGTTGGATATATTATGTTGTTTACTTGATTTCAGGTTGCAGGTACATAACATCGACTCCACCTGATTTCACAGGTTTGAGCGTGTCAATCCAACGGTTAAGTTGAATGGGAGATAGTAGCTTGGTAACATGTGTAAGGTCTACACCCTAGCCTTAGTGTGTCGTCAGTCTTGATTATTTAGTCATGTTGTATCTTATTTGATGTTATGTAATGTTTTGAAAAGTGCTTACTTATTAAATGGTTCTTTTAGAAAATTGCATTGGTTGAAAGAGATGTTTATTTTTATATTGTATTAAAGTTATGCTTATTGGTTATATTTAAAATTATTATAGAAATTAAAATTAAATTATTTGAGTAATTAAATTTAAATCTCAAGGGATTAGATTTAATTATTAAATAATTGTAAGTAAGTTAATTAAAGTTAAATTATTTAACTTATTAAATTTAAATATCAAGGGATTAAATTTAGTTATTAAATAATTGAAAGTAAATTAATTAAAGTTAAATTATTTAATTAATTAAATTTAAATCTCAAGGGATTGGATTTAGTTATTAAATAATTTAATAATAATTAAGTAAGTATATTTGATTGTTAAATTAAATTAAATCAAAAGGGAATTTATAGGAAATTGAAATTTTCTTTAAAGTCAAAATTAGGGTCTTCCAAAATGGGAAATGAAATTGTTATCTAAATTCAATTTTTGCATTGAATGTGAATTAGGGTTGCATTAGGTTATTTTGGAGTTGTGAGGAAATGATGTTTTATAAGATTAGGGCAGAAAAGTTTGGGCTTCTTCTTTTTTTTTTCACAGGCATGAAATTTTTTGGAGAAAGTTTGCACATGAAAGGATTTGGAAGTATTTTTTTGTTGGTAGAATTAAATTGAAATGAGAGAAATTCTGTGAAGAAGGTGGAGCTATTGGATCAAAGCTAGATGAAAATTCATTGCATTGTTGAAGAGGAGTTGTGAGGATCTTAAGGGAAGCTCTGCATCAAGAAACTTGACTATTTCCTATGGCTTCAAATAACCAGGTTTTCTTTTATTCTATGATTTATTGTTCTTAGTCTAATCTATTTTCTAAATGATAGAAATTGCAAAATTGGTGATTTACTTGAAACCCTAGGTTGAACTTCAACTTTTAGGATTCAGATTTGTATTTCAAAACACAAACCCTCTTTAGAAAATTCTGTTGAAAAGCTCAAGAACAATGTATTTCTTTTCTTTTGTTTAAAATTATTTGAAACATGATAGAATGGTTTCTTTTGGTATTCAAGATTTTAATCTCTTGAACATGAGATGTTCTATTATTGTCAAATTTTATTACTGGTTTTTAGATTTATTTCTTTCAATTTCACCAGTAAATTTGGTTCTGAAAAAAAATATATAAATGTAAATATACATTACATGTATCATATTTTCAAATATGATACACAGAATATATATTTACAAATATATAATCTTTTAAATTAAAGCTTTTGCTTTTAGTTGTTTTTAGAGAATTTCGCCATACGGTGAAAGTCGGATGTCGTACCTGCACGTACGAAATTGTTTTGTTTCTATTTTTATTTTTTTCAAAAAAAAATATATGTAAGTGTAGGGAGGTTCAAGCCCCCCCACTGTTCTTTGTTTGGGGTACGTAGTATCCACTAGGCAGTGCGCCCACCGCTTGGGGGGAGGCACTGTCCCGTGGGGACTACAGCCCCTATGTACCATGTGCCAGTCGTTGTACTATTGTACAGTCAACGCAGGCTACAATCTGCGGACTGCGTACCGCAGGCGCCGACGGTACCATCCGTCGGACGGGTATCATCCAGGCCTACCTTGATTTATTTTTTTATTTTTATTTTCATTTTGTCTTTTTTAAATTTTATTTTAGTTTTAAAATTGTTTTTATATTATTTCAGTTTTTTTATTTTTAATTTGTTTATTATGATTTTATTTTTATTTTCGATATTTGTATATATGTATGTGAATTTTAATTCGTATTTTATTCTGGTTTCAATTAATTTCTTTTATATAGTATTTTCAATGGGTGGAGATAAATAATAGATATATATATATATATATATGTTAATATTATATGTAATATAATATTAAATATATATTTATTTATATATTTATTAATCGGGAAATTGTAGATTTTATTCCGATCCAATTATATTAACATTCTGATATTCTTTTTAGAAATACAGAATTGTATCAGCAATATCTATTTAATCTTGTGGTTTAGGGATAGTTATGTATGAATAAAATAGATATATTTAATTATATTTATACCCTTTTGATGTCTTGTGTTAATATATTATTGTATGCAAAATAAGTAGACGGTAATCTAATTTGAAATAATTATAGCGCATGATTAGATAAAATTGTGAAAAGTAATTATGTTAATGAAGATATTATTACGTGTAACGAAAGTTTTGAAAGATTGCATTCTAATTTCCATGAGAAGTATTAGATAGGAATATGGATTTAAGATATCCAAATTTAGTAATTTTCATTGCCAATGCATTATTATTTGTTTTCCCCTTGTTATTGATTGTTTGGGAAGTGAGTATTTGAGGTTTTAATTCTAAAGTCTTCCAGTAGATGTGGGTCATTCCCTTGTTAAGTTATTGTTTGTTTTTACCTTGGGTAGTGTTACAAGTGTTTTAGTTTCCTCCTAGTGTTGGAGTGGATTTCTATGTTGTTGTCTCCTAGGATAGGAGAGAGTACATTGGTTCAGTTCTATAACACTTGAGTAACCCTTGGAGTTAGATTGTGTAGTGTGTTATCCAATTAGAAGAGTGGCTTTTGTTAGGGGCCGGAGCCCAAAGAGCTAAACCGGGTGTAATGCCCTGCCAAGTAACCTTAAAGGAAGTTGCAATTAACATCTTAAGCGAACTAATTTTTTTTTTATAAAGTGCATTTAACATACACATTCACTTACTAGTTAACAACAACCTCTAAGGCTACAAGGTTAGGATTACTTAAACCCACACATACATATTACATATAGCCATAGCCTTACGAACTTTATGAAATAAACATCATACATCATAAGAATACCACATAACATAATAAGATAAACAACCAAGATACAATCTCATAAACATTATCTTAATCCAATAGTTACATCACTTATTCCCAGAATGAAGAAATAGTACAAATGTATTACAATTACGTAACTCCACCTCTTACAAAAGAGGGATAAAGTATCATATACAACCTAAAATATTATAATGCAAGGAATTACAACAAGAACCACGAGCTGTCCATCTGGATGTCTCGCTACCAAGTATTGAATATAGATGGGGATCCAACGATTTTGGCGCATGTTCCACCCAACCAATGTGGTACCCGAAGGCCCACCCCCCATGCTAGGAGATAGTAACAAAGTAACATGGACTAAGATCTACAACCTCTAACCAAAGGCAGACTCATACTAACTCAAACTGACATTACCAAATAAATGCCATCAACAAGTACAACTCATTCACCATACAAGTACGAATCAAGTACAACTCAAGTACAATACAAGTACAAATCAAATACAATACAAGTACACTCCAACATCACTGACATAAGTCACATTGCTTCTAGACATAAAGTAGATCAAGTATCTTCACAAAATCATACATATTAAACAAATAACAATAGTTGTCCTAGATAGAGTGTCATCGCATAGTTTGTCATGAGATCTCCTCTGGGCATTCTTCATAGGCTCCGGCACAAGTAATCCTGGTGGCCTCAACCGAATCCTGTCACTCATACTCACTCATGTGGAATCAACTATCTCTCGTATGAACAAGATAGTTGATCTTGCCATTCGAAGCCTTCCTACACATCCCAAGTGTAAACAAGCCCTTGTGTCTATGAGTGAGGTAAAATTATCTTGATTAGTGAGAAGTTAGTCCTAATCTTCTAAGTACATTATTTTAATTATCACTTGTTTAAATAACTCCTAAAGGTTATCCAGTTTACCTCTTTGGGCTCTGGCGCCTAACAGAAGCCACTCTTCTATTCGACAACACACACCCAAACAATCCACCAAGGGAACCACAAGTCCATACCAACTAGGCATCATAATCCACTCCAACACAAAGAGGAAACAAAAGATAGAACTCACTCCAAACATCTTGGAGGCAACAAACACATAGTCCACTCCTTACAAGGAGACATGGATCCCATAATCCGCTCCTAAACCAAGGAGGTGCAAACATCCTCGTTCATGAAAATCGGGTAAAACTGAAAAGAAGGCATAAAGATTCAACAACCCTTATCCTCTAAGTTCTTCTGGAAGACTTATAATTTAGGACTAACACTAAATCCCAAAACCAACAATGCAACTTGACGAAATAGCAACAAAAGCATTCAAGTCATCAATCAAATCTAATATTTGGATTTCTTAAATCCATACTCATTCAATAGGTAGTATTGACAAAGTCAAAGACACGATAACTAGATCATCTAAAATAATCATAACCCTTATTTCCCTTTTCATTATAGGAAATCTAAAAACAATTAAACTTACTTCCCTTTACTAAATACAGAGAATTAAATCCTTTAAGATAATCATGAGGAAGATACTACTTTTGGATATACTAAATCCATATCTCTTTCATAATCCAATCACAATACTTCAATTAATCTAAATTGAAATTAATTAAATAACATAATTGATTACCTCATCAATAAAACAACTTCTTAATTTAATTTTAAATTGGCACAAATCCATGCAAGTGAACTCTTTCCATTTCCTAACCAAATCATTTGTCTCATTCAAATTTTCTATTTAAAACATTCAGTCACTTTAATATAATAACATATTGTTTCTCTATCCATTTTCCCATATACACTAATCAATTTTTTTAGAACACTAATAATACCCAATTTGCAAACAACGGAATAAAATAATATAAAATATTATTTATTCTCTCAAATGGATATATACCTTCAATATATATATACTAAATATAAATTAATATATTTAAATATATTTAATCATTAACATAACCTCTATTCTTTAGAGAATATCAAATTGTTTAATTCAAAATAAAATATCCCTTATCATCAATATTCCAAAATATAAATATATTTTTCCAATTAAACCAAATTAATAATTGGACCTTTTACATATGAATTTAAATTCCACAATTAAATCTTAAATTATGCATTCTTTAAAACAAATATTTAACTCCTTCAATTAAACTTTAACATGCCATTTTAAAATAAACAATAATTTCCCCATACGTTTATAATTTTAATTCCACTAATCTAATATACAAATTTTATTTAAAATAATATAAATAAATATAATAATTTAGTATTATAAATTATAATATAAAATATTATTAAATAATATTTTAATATTATAATAATAATACCTAAAATAGTAATATTTATAAATATCAATTTATTATTATTTTATTTTCAGAACAGCCATGGGAAAATAACTTAACAACAGTCTCATGTTTCAAGCATAACTCAAAAACTGCAATCTGGGTATTTACGATTTTTTGAAAAGGATAAGAAAATTTCAAAATGCAAAAACCCTTTAAATTTCCTGAAAACTCAATTTGTGAAAGTGAAGTTATAGGCGACGCAAACAGACCATTTTACCATGAAAAATATAACTATACTGCAGATTTTAAAATCCGTTTTCTAATAATAACAGAGGGTTTCATTTTCTAAAAACATTCTAAATGCATTGTTCAATCTCTATGTTTGATTTCCAATAACAACAAAATCGATTTGCCCAAATAATTTAAATTCAACTAAGGTTTTCACAATTTTCACTCAAGAATTTTCACAAGCAAAGGCTGTAAATTTGTTTAATTCTTTTCTTCTAATATCAAATTTATTTTCTAAAACAAATTTAACAAACAAATCTTAAATCATTACTATTTTAAAGAAAACAATCAAGGACAATAAAACACAAAGAGGAAAACCTGGTACAAGAAGCTACAGGAAGAGATGAATTTCTGATGCAAACCTCCTCCAAAAAATCCAATCCAAAATCCAACAAATGCAAACAATCTTTCCTTCAATCAATTCTACAATCAAACTTTCTTCAAACCCTTGTGCAAATTTTCCAAAATTTCTTCCCTGCTGTAAAAATGTATTTTTCTAAAAACTTTCTTGCCCTAAAATTAAAACATATATTCTTATAAATCAAAAATACCTAATTCACATTACATGCAAATTAGATATTTCAATTTCAATATTTACAACCCTAATTCACATTACATGCAAATTAGATATTTCAATTTCAATTTTCAATTTCAATTTCACTTTCAATTTCAATTTTAATTTCAATTTCAATTTCACTTTTCAAAACCCACTTTCAATTTAAAATGAAATTTGAAATAATAAATTAATTTCCAAAGCTGCAACCAATTTCCCAAATAAACATTTAATTATAGTTTCTAATTTAATTC
>CM021101.1:595936964-596149209 GCA_007115665.2 Sequoiadendron giganteum | reverse complement strand
TTGTAGCTACTTTGATACTAGACACATTTTGTTATGATGTTTTGATTGCTACTCTTGAGCAATAACTATTATTGTGTGATGTGATTATCTGATTTTGTTTCACATGCTTTAATGGATTAATGATGTTAGTAGAGTTATCTTGAGATTATTTATGTGAGTATTGATTATGACGTTAGTGTCAGTCTTTGATGAGTATATTGGTGAAGAAGACGGGTTCGCATCACTCGCTTGCGAGTGCCTTGTGAATCCGAGATTTCTTCTTCACGGTGTGAATTATATGCTGGATATATTATGTTGTTTACTTGATTTCAGGTTGCAGGTACATGACATCGACTCCACCTGGTTTCACAGGTTTGAGTGTGTCGATCCAACAGTTAAGTTGAACGGGAGATAGTAGCTTGGTAACATGTGTCAGGTCTACACCCTAGCCTTAGTGTGTCGTCAGTCTTGATTATTGAGTCATGTTGTATCTTATTTGATGTTATGTAATGTTTTGAAAAGTGCTTACTTATTAAATGGTTCTCTTAGAAAATTGCATTGGTTGAAAGAGATGTTTATTTTATATTGTATTAAAGTTATGCTTATTGGTTATATTTAAAATTATTATGGAAATTAAACTTAAATTATTTGATTAATTAAATTTAAATCTCAAGGGATTAGATTTAATTATTAAATAATTGTAAGTAAATTAATTAAAGTTAAATTATTTAATTTATTAAATTTAAATATCAAGGGATTAAATTTAGTTATTAAATAATTGAAAGTAAATTAATTAAATTTAAATTATGTAATTAATTAAATTTAAATCTCAAGGGATTGGATTTAATTATTAAATAATTTAATAATAATTAAGTAAGTATATTTGATTGATTAAATTAAATTAAATCAAAAGGGAATTTATAGGAAATTGAAATTTTCTTTAAAGTCAAAATTAGTGTCTTCCAAAGTGGGAAATGAAATTATTATCTAAATTCAATTTTTACATTGAATGTGAATTAGGGTTGCATTAGGTTATTTTGGAGTTATGAGAAAATGATGTTTTATAAGATTAAGGCAGAAAAGTTTGGGGATTCTTTTCCTTTCTTTTTTTCTCAGGCATGAAATTTTTGGAGAAATTTTGCACATGAAAGGATTTGGAAGTATTTTTCTGTTTGTAGAATTAAATTGAAAAGAGAGAAATTATGTGAAGAAGGTGGAGCTTTTGGATCAAAGCTAGCTGGAAATTCATTGCATTGTTGAAGAGGAGTTGTGAGGATCTTAAGGGAAGCTCTGCATCAAGAATCTTGGCTATTTCCTATGGCTTCAAATAACTGGGTTTTCTTTTATTCTATGATTTATTGTTCTTAGTTTAATCTATTTTTCTAAATGATTGAAATTCCAAAATTGGTGATTTACTCGAAACCCTAGGTTGAACTTCAACATTTAGGATTCAAATTTGTATTTCATAACACAAACTCTCTTTAGAAAATTCTGTTGAAAAGCTCCAAAACAATTTATTGCTTTTCTTTTGTTTAAATTATTTGAAACATGAAAGAATGGCTTCTTTTGGTATTCAGATCTCAATCTCTTGGACATGGGATGTTCTTTTATTGTAAAATTTTATTACTGATTTTTAAATTTATTTCTTTCAATTTCACCAATAAAATTGGTTCTAGAAAAAAATAAAATATAAATGTAAATACACATTACATGTATCATATTTGCAAATATGATACATAGAATATATATTTACAAATATATAATCCTTTTTTATTAAAGCTTTTTGTTTTTTGATTTTTTTAAATATATAGCCATACGGCGAATGTCTGAGGTTCTGTACCTACGTGTACGAAATTATTGTGTTTTTATTTTTTTTTAAAGAGAAAAAAATATATGTAAGTGTGGGTAGGTTCGGCCTCCCCACTGTTCTTTTTGTTGGGGTACACAGTACCCACTGGGCAGTGCGCCCACCGCATGGGGGGACGCACTGTCCCATGGGGACTGCGACCCCCTGCCCACCTTTCACCGGCCATTGTACTATTATATAGTCGGCGTAGGCTACGGTCTGCGGACTGCGTACCGTAGGCGTCGGCGGTACCGTCTGGACCTGCCTTGATTTATTTTTTTTCATTTTGGTTTTTTTCTATTTTATTTTATTTTTAAATTTTTTTTGTTAAATTGTTTTTATATTATTTCGGTTTTTTTATTTTTAATTTGTTTATTATGATTTTATTTTGATTTTTAATTTTTGTATATATGTATTCGAGTTTTAATTCGTATTTTACTTTGGTTTCAGTTAATTCTTATTTTATATAGTATTTTCGGTGGGTGGAGATAAATAATAGATATATATATATATGTTAATATTATATGTAATATAATATTAAATATATATGTATTTATATATTTATTAATTGGGAAATTGTAGATTTTATTTTGATCCAATTATATTAACATTCTGATATTCTTTTTAGAAATATAGAATTGTATCAGCAATGTCTATTTAATCTTATGGTTTACAGATAGTTATGTATGAATAAAATAGATATATTTAATTATATTTATATCCTTTTGATGTCTTGCGTAAATATACTATTGTATGCAAAATAAGTAGACGGTAATCTAATCTGAAATAATTATGGTGCATGATTAGATAAAATTGTGAAAAGTAATTATGTTAATGAAGCTATTATTATGTGTAATGAAAGTTTTGAAAGATTGCATTCTAAATTCCATGAGAAGTATTAGATAGGAATATGGATTTAAGATATCCAAATTTAGTAATTTCCATTGCCAATGCATTATTATTTGGATTCTCCTTGTTATTGATTGTTTGGGAAGTGAGTATTTGAGGTTTTAATTGTAAAGTCTTCTAGTAGATGTGGGTCATTCCCTTGTTAAGTTATTGTTTGTTTTTCCCTTGGGTAGTGTTACAAGTGTTTTAGTTTCCTCCTAGTGTTGGAGTGGATTTCTATGTTATTGTCTCCTAGGATAGGAGAGAGTACATTGGTTCAGTTCTATAACACTTGAGTAACCCTTGGAGTTAGATTGTGTAGTGTGTTATCCAATTAGAAGAGTGGATTATGTTAGGGGCCGGAGCCCAAAGAGCTAAACCGGGTGTAATGCCCTGCCAAGTAACCTTAAAGGAAGTTGCAATTAACATCTTAAGCGAACTAATTTTTTTTTTATAAAGTGCATTTAACATACACATTCACTTACTAGTTAACAACAACCTCTAAGGCTACAAGGTTAGGATTACTTAAACCCACACATACATATTACATATAGCCATAGCCTTACGAACTTTATGAAATAAACATCATACATCATAAGAATACCACATAACATAATAAGATAAACAACCAAGATACAATCTCATAAACATTATCTTAATCCAATAGTTACATCACTTATTCCCAGAATGAAGAAATAGTACAAATGTATTACAATTACGTAACTCCACCTCTTACAAAAGAGGGATAAAGTATCATATACAACCTAAAATATTATAATGCAAGGAATTACAACAAGAACCACGAGCTGTCCATCTGGATGTCTCGCTACCAAGTATTGAAGATAGATGGGGATCCAACGATTTTGGCGCATGTTCCACCCAACCAATGTGGTACCCGAAGGCCCACCCCCCATGCTAGGAGATAGTAACAAAGTAACATGGACTAAGATCTACAACCTCTAACCAAAGGCAGACTCATACTAACTCAAACTGACATTACCAAATAAATGCCATCAACAAGTACAACTCATTCACCATACAAGTACGAATCAAGTACAACTCAAGTACAATACAAGTACAAATCAAATACAATACAAGTACACTCCAACATCACTGACATAAGTCACATTGCTTCTAGACATAAAGTAGATCAAGTATCTTCACAAAATCATACATATTAAACAAATAACAATAGTTGTCCTAGATAGAGTGTCATCGCATAGTTTGTCATGAGATCTCCTCTGGGCATTCTTCATAGGCTCCGGCACAAGTAATCCTGGTGGCCTCAACCGAATCCTGTCACTCATACTCACTCATGTGGAATCAACTATCTCTCGTATGAACAAGATAGTTGATCTTGCCATTCGAAGCCTTCCTACACATCCCAAGTGTAAACAAGCCCTTGTGTCTATGAGTGAGGTAAAATTATCTTGATTAGTGAGAAGTTAGTCCTAATCTTCTAAGTACATTATTTTAATTATCACTTGTTTAAATAACTCCTAAAGGTTATCCAGTTTACCTCTTTGGGCTCTGGCGCCTAACAGAAGCCACTCTTCTATTCGACAACACACACCCAAACAATCCACCAAGGGAACCACAAGTCCATACCAACTAGGCATCATAATCCACTCCAACACAAAGAGGAAACAAAAGATAGAACTCACTCCAAACATCTTGGAGGCAACAAACACATAGTCCACTCCTTACAAGGAGACATGGATCCCATAATCCGCTCCTAAACCAAGGAGGTGCAAACATCCTCGTTCATGAAAATCGGGTAAAACTGAAAAGAAGGCATAAAGATTCAACAACCCTTATCCTCTAAGTTCTTCTGGAAGACTTATAATTTAGGACTAACACTAAATCCCAAAACCAACAATGCAACTTGACGAAATAGCAACAAAAGCATTCAAGTCATCAATCAAATCTAATATTTGGATTTCTTAAATCCATACTCATTCAATAGGTAGTATTGACAAAGTCAAAGACACGATAACTAGATCATCTAAAATAATCATAACCCTTATTTCCCTTTTCATTATAGGAAATCTAAAAACAATTAAACTTACTTCCCTTTACTAAATACAGAGAATTAAATCCTTTAAGATAATCATGAGGAAGATACTACTTTTGGATATACTAAATCCATATCTCTTTCATAATCCAATCACAATACTTCAATTAATCTAAATTGAAATTAATTAAATAACATAATTGATTACCTCATCAATAAAACAACTTCTTAATTTAATTTTAAATTGGCACAAATCCATGCAAGTGAACTCTTTCCATTTCCTAACCAAATCATTTGTCTCATTCAAATTTTCTATTTAAAACATTCAGTCACTTTAATATAATAACATATTGTTTCTCTATCCATTTTCCCATATACACTAATCAATTTTTTTAGAACACTAATAATACCCAATTTGCAAACAACGGAATAAAATAATATAAAATATTATTTATTCTCTCAAATGGATATATACCTTCAATATATATATACTAAATATAAATTAATATATTTAAATATATTTAATCATTAACATAACCTCTATTCTTTAGAGAATATCAAATTGTTTAATTCAAAATAAAATATCCCTTATCATCAATATTCCAAAATATAAATATATTTTTCCAATTAAACCAAATTAATAATTGGACCTTTTACATATGAATTTAAATTCCACAATTAAATCTTAAATTATGCATTCTTTAAAACAAATATTTAACTCCTTCAATTAAACTTTAACATGCCATTTTAAAATAAACAATAATTTCCCCATACGTTTATAATTTTAATTCCACTAATCTAATATACAAATTTTATTTAAAATAATATAAATAAATATAATAATTTAGTATTATAAATTATAATATAAAATATTATTAAATAATATTTTAATATTATAATAATAATACCTAAAATAGTAATATTTATAAATATCAATTTATTATTATTTTATTTTCAGAACAGCCATGGGAAAATAACTTAACAACAGTCTCATGTTTCAAGCATAACTCAAAAACTGCAATCTGGGTATTTACGATTTTTTGAAAAGGATAAGAAAATTTCAAAATGCAAAAACCCTTTAAATTTCCTGAAAACTCAATTTGTGAAAGTGAAGTTATAGGCGACGCAAACAGACCATTTTACCATGAAAAATATAACTATACTGCAGATTTTAAAATCCGTTTTCTAATAATAACAGAGGGTTTCATTTTCTAAAAACATTCTAAATGCATTGTTCAATCTCTATGTTTGATTTCCAATAACAACAAAATCGATTTGCCCAAATAATTTAAATTCAACTAAGGTTTTCACAATTTTCACTCAAGAATTTTCACAAGCAAAGGCTGTAAATTTGTTTAATTCTTTTCTTCTAATATCAAATTTATTTTCTAAAACAAATTTAACAAACAAATCTTTAATCATTACTATTTTAAAGAAAACAATCAAGAACAATAAAACACAAAGAGGAAAACCTGGTACAAGAAGCTACAGGAAGAGATGAATTTCTGATGCAAACCTCCTCCAAAGATTTCCTGAATTTTCTTCAATCCTCCAATGAATCCAATCCAAAATCCAACAAATGCAAACAATATTTCCTTCAATCAACTCTACAATCAAACTTTCTTCAACCCCTTGTGCAAATTTTCCAAAATTTCTTCCCTGCTGTAAAAATGTATTTTTCTAAAAACTTTCTCCCCTAAAATTAAAACATATATTCTTATAAATCAAAAAATACCTAATTCAACCCTAATTCACATTACATGCAAATTAGATATTTCAATTTCAATTTCAATTTTCAATTTCAATTTCACTTTCAATTTCAATTTCAATTTCAATTTCAATTTCACTTTTCAAAACCCACTTTCAATTTAAAATGAAATTTCAAATAATAAATTAATTTCCAAAGTTGCAACCAATTTCCCAAATAAACATTTAATTACAATTTCTAATTTAATTCTCACACGTTGGAATTAAATTCCAAAATTAATTCTAATTCTTTTATTTCCTTTCATTCTCTTGCATCACGTTTAATTAATTAATTTAATTATTTAATAACTAAATTCAACCCCTTGGATCAAATTTAATTAATTAAATAAACTAAATATAATTAATTAATTTAAGTATAAACTTTTATCCACATTGCATTATTTAAATTAAATAATCATCAACATGATTTAAATGCAATTATTCTAAGTATCTATTTCCAAATCAATAATCCTTTATAAATAAATAACATTAAAACAAGACAAATTATAACTCGACACACACAACTGACGACACACTAAGGCTAGGGCATAGACTTGACACATGTTACCTAGCTACTATCTCCCGTTCAACTTAACCATTGGATCGACACGCTCAAACCTATGAAGCCAGGTGGAGTCGATGTCATGTACTTGCAATCCTGCAAACAAGTAAACAACATTATACAATATATCTAGCATATAATACACACCGTGAAGAAGGAATTACGGATTCGTAGGGCGCTCGCAAGTGAGTGATGCAAAACCGTCCTCTTCACCAATACACTCATCGAAATTGACACTTCCATGATAATTCCAATAATCTCATAATAACATCTCATGTTAACTCTACAACATCATTAATCCATAATGCATGTGAAACAAAATCAGATAACTACATCCCACAATAATATTTGTCACTCAATAGTAACGATCAAAACATCATAACAAAATGTATCCAGTATCAAAGTAATTACAACCAAACATAGCATAAAGCAACTTGAACAAGAATCAAAATGGAGGGCTATTACACCGGGTAACCTTCAGAAGTGATTTTAACAATTGAGAACTAAAGTAAATGTACTTAGAGGACTAGGATGTAGTTCACATTAACCAAGATAAATTAACCTCATTCATAGACACAAGGGTTTGTTTAAACTTGGGGTGAGTGAGAAAGCCTAGAATGGCAAGATCAACTATCTTGTCCTTATGAGAGGTAGTTGATTCCGTTTGAGTGAGTATGAGTGTCAGGATTCGATTGAGGCCACCAGGATTACCGAAGCCTATGAAGAATTCCCAGAGGATATCTCATGACAAACCTTATGATGACACTCTATCTAGGATAACACTGTGTTATGTTGTGCATATGGTTTCTTTAGCAAACTTGATTATAATATGTCTGGAAGCAATGTAACCATGATTAGTGTTAGACTTATATTGTGCATATGTGTGGTTGAGTTAGTTGTATCAGTATGAGTCTGCCTTTGGTTTGAGGTAGTAGGTTTCTCGTCCATGTTACTTTGTTACTATCTCCTAGCATGGGGGTTGGGCCTTTGGGTACCACTAGGTTGGGCGGAACATGAACCAAAACCGTTGGATCCCCTTGGATCTTCAGCACTTGGTGGCGAGACATCCAGATGGACAGCTCGCAAATCTTGCTATTATTTCTTGTACTTTGTATTTCAAATTGTATTGATATTTTTTTACCCCTCTTGTGTTATGAGGTGGACCTTGTAATTATCATACTTATGTATTTTGACTCATTCTTGGAATGAGGATTGTAATAGATTTATGGAATAGATTTATGTAATGGATGCTTCACTTATATCTTGTATCTTCTTATGTTGTTGAATGTTATTACTTGAGTTATTTATTTTCAATGTAATTTAGATGTGGTATGTTAATGGGGATTTAAGTAATCTCAGTTATGTAACCCTAGGGGATGTTGTCAATTATAGTTGAACATGTGGGTTTAATTCACTTCTTTTAAAAAAAAAAAATAGTACGCTTGTTTAGTGAATTGAAAATTCCTCTAGGGTTGCATGGCAGAGCATTACACAGATTCGCAGGGCGCTCGCAAGCGAGTGATGCGAAACCATCCTCTTCACCAATCCACTCAATAAAGACTGACATTACATCATAATAAATAATCACATAATAATATCTCATGCTATCTCTACAACATCATTAAACCATTAAAGTATATGAAATGATAATTAGATCAACACATCACACAATAATAGTTGTCGCTCAATAGTACTGATCAAAGTACAAATAACAAGGTGTGTCCAGTATCGTAGTAGCTACAACCCAAACATAGCATAAAGCAAAATGAACAAGAAGAAAAATAGAGGGGTGTTACACCATTGCTCCCAACAATAAATTGTAATTGAAAAAATACAACACCAACAAACAAAACACCATTAGCCAATGAAGCAATTATGGAATAAAAAACACAAAATTCATTTTAACAATTCCAAACAGACATCTTTGAAAGAAGTCTCATCTCTAGAAAATATGCAAGACATACATTCATTGAAAAATCGATGGTAGATCAGATATATTGTGAAATACTAGAGATATTTAAATGTGCAATACTATTTCATGTACACACAATTAATTTGCATTGAAAAACTACAAATTGCAAAATAAATAGAATAACCTTCATTGAAATACTTATAGCATAAAAACATCCATGCTACATCAAACCATCATTGTTACTTTAAAAGAGAACAAAGAAAGTTCAAAAATAGGGCTCAACCAATAATAAACACTCATCATTAAGGAACACTAAAGATTAAATCATTGTAGAAATGTAAACATTTATGAAATCATAGTGTAAAAGATATAGGAACTTACAAGCACTTTTTTTTTCACTCTCAACAAATAGAGATTTCACCCTCATCAAACAATCTAAGCAAATGAATAGTCTATCAGACTTAAAATTTAACACCATAAACCATTAATGATGACTGCACTTCAATATATTCATAATAAATAAAAATGATCAAATAGTAACATATATACATATATAAACACACATATGTACATATTAAAAAATATTCACGCATACATACATATATAGACATATATATATCTATATATAAATATAATACATATATATGCACATATACATATATATGTATGTATATATACTCATATGTATATACATATGCATATACATAAACATATACATACTTATATATATACATATATATTAAACAATATAAATAATCCTTTGCTTGATAGGCTCAAAAATCAACATGATAATCCATTGAGGGCGACTCCAATTGAATGTAGCACCCCTTTGATTTCCTTATGTTTTCAAATTTTTTTTTTACTTTGATAGACTATGATACTATGTTGTTGTAATTTAATTGCTGATATTATAGCAATGATAGTTTTTATACTGAGATGTGATGGTACATTGTATAGATTATTGATTATGACATGCTTTCTAGTTAGCATAGTTGATTATGTGAGTTGATATTTATAATGTGTTAAATTGATTATTTAGTTAATTATGATTAATGTTGTTAGAAGATTTTAATTTTATTAGTTAATTGATTTAATTTATTTTGTAAAGTAATGTAATCTTTGAGATTAAATTTATTTTATAAAGTGATTAAAATAATTAGATTAAATTTTATATTAAATTGTTAGAGTATAAAATCTTTGTTTAATTAATTGTTTAAATTAATTAAATGAATCTATGAAATTAAATGAGTGGTTAATTAAATTAATATTTGATTTTAAATTATCAAATATACAATTATCTTAAAAAGTATCCAGAGAAAATATCTACGATTTGGTCAGAAAGATATTTTTATTCTTACATGTGTTAGAAAATTAATATCTCGTGATGGGAATTATTCTCAGAGAGAATAATTGCATTAACTGAAATAGGAAAGAGACAACTTAAAAAAAAATGAAAAAAAGATATTTTGGTGTGGTTGAAAATCGGAAGAGGTTGTTGAAAATTGGGGAAAGAAGTTCTCGATTTTATTTTTTTTGGCTCTAGTTTATTTTTCAAATTTCTAGAAAAGAATATTTTTGGATGAAGCTTTGATAATATTGGAATCTGAAAGCGAGAGTCTACTTCAATATTTGTTTCTTCAAACATCTAGAAACAAGTTCTTTAATTGTTTTATTTAAGTTCAAATTGGAAAGGGCTATTAGAATAATTTGTTTTTTTGGAAAAGATTTCATGTACAATGAATAAAACTTGAATTGTTTTAAAATCTATGATGTGTTTTGAAATTGTAAATTATCATGAAAGCTTTAGAGTCTATATGGAAATTGGCTTTAAACAATAGAATTCCTAGAGGGAAAACAATAGAATTTTTTGAAAACCTTTTTAGGAATGGATTTAAAGTCTTCCTATGAAAATTGTAGAAAACCTCTGGTGGTATTGGAAAGGATCTTCCTGTAGAGTTTAGTTTTTTTTACCAATTAGTTTTATTTGATTTGGGAAATTGAAATCCTTTGAATAATTTTGTAAATATCTTCCTATAGAAAATTTTGTGAAAATTTTGCTCTTTAAGAGAATTTTTTTGGATATATATATTAATATATATACATATACATATATAAATATATATACATCTTTATTTAAATTTCCCTATAGAAAATTATTGTAGAAAAAAAAACAATTGAAAAATGTTTATATTGAAAAAACGGAATGAAATCTTTCTACGACGAATTTTAAATTCATATATTTTAATTCAAAAAAATTATAAGTATAAACCATGCATATGAGGGAGCAATAGGGCTGCCCCTATAGCCACCCCCCTATGGGGAGCTGACGTTGTGAAGGCAATGCCCAAAGCTTCCTTCACAGGTCATGTGCCCCTCATGGGGTAGTCGGTTGTGTAAACAACTCGGCACTGCCAATATAAATGGTAGCCAAACAAACTTTGCCCACTTCCTTGAAATTTTAATTTATTGAATTTGGATTTAATATATATAATATATATATTATGCATGAATATGCTTATATATATATATATATCTTTGTGTGTGTGTGTGTGTATATATGTATATATATGTATATTAATATATACATTTTTTAAATTGTGTATTGGAAATTGTAATTAATTTAATATATATATATATATATATATATATATATATATATATATATATATATATTGTATACATATAATTATATATAAATATATATAATTATGTATATATTTAAATGAGTTTTTTAATAAAAGGTGCATGCAATTGTACAAACTAGATGTTTTCAAAATGAAATGACAAAAAAGAGGAAATTGTTTTTTTATATAGTTGTAATTGGAAAATTGAATTAAACAATTAGATTCAATTTCTCAATTGTTTGTAAATAAAATTACATTAAGTTAGATTATTTTGAGCAATGTATTATTGTTTTCTTGTAAAGGAAATTAGATTAAGGAAATCGTTATGATTTTTTTAATTATTTGTCTAAATTGGTTATTTAATAATGATTTCCTCTATTCACATAAGTTGGGGAAATATGTTAGTTGTGTATGTAAGTCTTCCAGATGTTGTAGAATTGTGACGGGGTTGTTGTGATTTTTTTTGTTCACCCCTTTATTTCCCTTGGGTAGTGCACTTTGTTGTAATTCAGTTTAAACACTCAGTTACTATGAACGACATGTGTTTCCTCTTGTATTATGGTTGGGATTTAATATCCTGATGTGTGTACTTTGTATACACTTTGGTTTTGGAATACGGGATTGGCTCTCAATGGGGGTCGGCACACAAAGTGGTGCTAGGGTACCTAATGTGAGAGCTAGTTTATTCAATGGAAATTAAATAAATGCATGAGGGGAAAGGGTAGCTAAAAACTTAATTAGATAATTGTGTCTCTCTCATTGGCTCAAGGGACTACTTAGACTTGGAATGAGATGAAAAGGCCTTGAATGGAAAGATCACTATCTTGTCCCTTTGAAAGATATTTGATTCCGCATTAGTTTGCATGTGGGGTCAGGGATTGTGAGAGGCTACTAGGGTAACCCAATATGGGGACCAGGGCCTAAGAAGATCTGCAAGGGCAACCCATGCTACTTTTTTATGAAACTCCTCCTATGATAACAATTTGTATTGTTTAGTGGATGTACTTGATTCTTTTACTCTGGAAGCAATGTAACCTTCATGTTAAGTATTGTATCTATATTATTTATTTTTGTGATTTCCTTTGTCTAGAGGTTGTTGGTTTTTCCTAGGAATCCATTTTACTATATCCTAGCATGGGGGATGGGCATTCAGGTACCACTTGGTTGGGTGGAATTTTCACCTTACACCATTTGGTTTCCACTTCATTTTCATGTTGGCAGGATCTTCTAGATTGGAGAGCTCGTATGGTTCAGTTGCTTTGTAAATTTTCTTATATTCTCATGGATCAGTTGGATATTATTGTATATGTACTACTCATTTATATCTGAGGAGGATCCTTGTATCATTGTAATTTTAATATTCTTTGTATGATCTACCTTATTTTGGAAATAAGCCTTGTAAGTATTATATTGAATGACTACAATCTATGCATGATTCTTTTATGTACTTTGTATCTTATGAGATGAGTTTAATGTTATCATATATATGTTCTTTATTTCATGAGTATAATTTTCTATACCATAATTTAGTTTACCTTTTTAGGTTATGGGATTCAAATGTAAGTGTTTTCGTGTACCTTAGAGGATGTTTGTGTTAAGTATAGTTAACTTTATTTATTGTAATTGCACTTTAAAAAAGAAAATTGTTATGCTTTCGTTGTATTTGTATCATCCTGTAGGGTTATGTAACAGGGCATTACATATGGTATTAGAGCCCAAGTTTAAATACCAGGTGCTTTAGGATGATGTTGAACACATTAAGATATTAGTTGCATAGGATTCAAGTTTGCATTACCTTGTCTTATACCTTGGTATGCTTGTGTAGGATCATGCCACCTAGGTGACGTTGTGGTAGAGGTTGTGGATGTGGTTGAGGAGGTGGTAATGGAGGTATTCAGTAGGATTCACCTACCCATCTTCCCCATGTCTCAGATCATGAGGAACAAAAGGCTTCTCAAAATGGTTTGGGATGTAGTGACCTGAATCAAGATCCACCAGGGATGGACGGTGCTCAGTTATATCATTTGTTAGAGGAGATTCTTGCTCATCTTGGGCCAAGATAGGATAGAGATCATATTAATATTGGTGAGGGAGAGGTACCAACATAGCCAGAGGTGGTCACAACTGCTCATATGAGAGACCTACTTAAAGCTCGTTCACCCACTTTTGATTGTTCTGGTAGCAGATTAGAGGCCGAGACATGGTTGATAGACCTGAAACAACTTTTTCCTATGCACCCTTATCATACAAATGCCAAGGCTAGATGCGTCATCATGCACTTGCAATACTTTGCATCTATGTAGTGGAGATTGGAGGAGTAGAAGCTCCATATTGACATTAATTCAGTTTCTTGTTATATGTTTATCGAGAGGTTTAGAGCTAGATTCCTATCTGACCATTGCAGAAAATGTCATGAAGATGAGTTTCATGCTCTATGATAGTTGGGCATGTTAATGGAATTGTATGAGCATAGATTCTACGAGCTCAATTAGTTTGTTGGTATTGGTGATGATGAGGAAATGCTTGTTCAACACTTAATTAGGGCCTTAAATGCCCGGATCAGTGGTGTTGTTTATTTTTTCAAAACCAATACCATGGAGACAGTGGTAGAGAAGGCCAGATTGGTGGAGGAGAATTTGGTGATGGCATTGGGTGGACATAATGGAGTATAGATCAGTAGTTCTTCAATTTTAGGACCTAGTTCATGTAGCGACCAGACTCAGGGAGTTGGTCCCCCTAGGACACAACAAGTGCCTACATAGAGTGGTCAATGTCAAAATTCATAGGGGAAACAAAAGAATTTCTAGCCTAGACAAGGATATAGATATCAGTTAGGGGGTGATAGAAACAAGAGGTGAAATAAAAGCATCAATTATGAGTAGTTGACAAAGAGTAAACAATATACCTATAATAGGGGTAGCATTCAGCAGTCGAGTGTGCCTCCTAGAGGTAGAGGTACAAGATGTTTTTCCTGTGGCCAACAGGGTCACATAGCATGATAGTATCCCAATAAGGTCACATTAGGTTATACTCAGAGGCCAACAACATTGGAGCCGACTATTGGAGATGTTGGTAGAGGTCATTAGGTATTTGTTGTGGTTAACAGCTGCCAGGTTGATCACCAGGGTATAGTGGTAGAGACTTCCAGTATGTTACCAAGTAATAGGGTTACCATTTTATTTGATTCAAAAGCATCATATTCCTTTATTTCATCGCCTATCATGGAACGTTGTAGACTAAGGGTAGTTAAGTAGGATGATAAGTGGAGGGTCAAATTAGTTGTTGATGCTAAAGTTGAAGTACATTCCCTAATACAATATTGTAGATTGGAGATTGGATCCTTTCTCACTATAGTAGACCTCCACATTTTAATGTTGGGGTCATATGACATCATCTTAGGGATGGATTTGTTAGAGGCACACAAAGTTGTTATTGATTGTCGATGCAAGTCAATTTGATGCATTGATGTATCTGGTAGAGAGGTCAAAATAGTGGGAGTTCAAAGACCCATATCATTGAGGATGATCTCAACTATGCAACTAAGGAGGTGTATACTTTAGGGTTGTCATTTGTTTATAGTGACAATAGATGACTTGGAGTTGGGAGATAGTGAGGAGAAGGTTTCACTTTATAGCCACCCAATACTTCAGCAGCATGCAGATGTGTTTCCTGATGAGATTCCAGGGATTCCACCTTAGCGGGAAATTGATTTCAAGATTGATCTAATACTTGGATCTAAACCTATTTCACAAGCTTTAGATTGTATGACTACACAGGAGCTTAAGGAGCTCCACTTGCAGCTGGAGGAGTTGCTAGCAAAGGGTTTCATTTTCCCTAGTGTTTCACCTTTAGGAGCACTTGTAATTTTATGAAGGAGAAGGATGGATCACTTTGATTATGCATAGAATATCATCAGCTGAATAAAGTGACAATTAGGAACCAATATCCCTTACCTAGGATCGATGATTTGTTTGATCAAATCAAGGGTGCTACAGTCCTTTCAAAAATAGATCTTAAGTCTAGATACCATCAGCTATGGATATTTGATTCTAACATTCATTAGATGGTTTTTCACACTTGTTACCGTCACTATGAGTTTATAGTGGCACCATTCAGGTTGATGAATGCACCATCTGTGTTCATGAGCTTGATGAATGAAGTCTTTCACACATATCTTGATAGATTTGTATTGTTATTCCTTGATGATAGATTGATCTATTACAAGATAGTAGAGGTGCATGAGGAGCATTTGAGGTAGGTTTTGTAGTGATTGAGAGACAATCAGTTGTACGCTAACATGGCCAAATGCGAGTTCTTTAAGACTGAGGTTAAGTGCCTCGGACATGTGATATTAGGAGAGGGTATTCTTGTGGATCCTGGGAAGATCCAAGTGATCATTGATTGGTCTGTGCCCACTAATTTGGTAGATATACGCATTTTCATGGGAGTGAAAGGTTATTACAGACACTTTGTTTAGGGTTTCTCAAGGATAGGACATCCTATCACTTATCTTTAGAGGAAAGTGAAGAGATTCATCTAGTTCTAACCAATGTGAGGTAGAATATTTGAGTCTCAAGGAGAGGTTGACCATTGCATCGATTCTTGCAATACCTGATCCAAATGGATATTTTTTTGTCTATATAAACACATCTTTTTAGGAATTAAGAGCAATCTTGATGCAGGATGGTCGAGTTATTGTGGATGAGTCTTGCAAACTCAAGGATCATGAGTTGAATTACCCCACACATGATCTTGATTTAGTAATGGTAGTACACACTTTGACGAGGTGGAGAAATTTCATATTGGGGCACAAATCTGAGTCTCATAGTGACCATCGGATCCTATAGTACATCTTCATGCAACCTAATGTTAATGCTAGGCAGAGACGATGGATTGAGTTCCTTTGTGAGTATGACTTCAAGGTGAATTTCATCCAAGGGAAGGAGAACATAGTTGCCGACATATTCAAAAAATGAAGACATGAGTTTTCAAAGGTGACTCTTGGTGTGGATTTGAGGAGTCAAATTATTTCTACACCTCCTACAGACAACTGGTATCAAGAGGTGAGATTAGAGATATAGATAGGCAAAAAATTTAAGGTCAGATTCTCAGGTTATTTTGTAGAGTTAGATTGTTTGTTGAGACACATGGGACACATTTATGTTCCATCTTTTGATCTTCCTACCTTGGTTATGAAAAAGGAACATCAGGCACCCTATTCAACTCATATTGGAGTGAAGAAGATGCATGCTAACTTGTGACAGTTATATTTTTGGGCAAGTATAAATCGAGACATCATTGACTTTATGTTGAGGTGTTTGGTGTGTTAGCGAGTAAAGGCTGAACACCAACATCTTGAAGGAATTTTGCAACCATAATTGGTTCCATAGTGGAAATGGGATATAATCTCATTGGATTTCATTGCTAGGTTATCCAACTCTTCACAATGGAATGATGCCTTTATGGTGATGGTGGATAGGTTGACAAAGGTAGCGGACTTCTCGCCTATTCATTCATCCTATAATGCTTCTTCCATTGCTAGAGTGTTCATGGGAGATATTATTAGGTTGCACGTTATTCCTCATCAGATCATTTCTGACAGGGATCCTATGTTCACCTCAGGTCTTTGAACATCATTGTAGCATGCCATGGGGATGCAATTCACTACAACAAAATAGGAAATTAGTGCCTAAAATAGCGTTGGATTTTAGTGCATTTGATTTCATGAATTGGGCACTTTTGTTGGCACAAAACTCGGGGAAAAATGGTATGCTCACTTCAGATCAAGATTTAGTGTCGGATTTAGTGCCAGGTTTAGCGCTAAGTTTAGCGTTGACTTTTGTTGCTTCCAGTTTGGCTTCCAATTTTTCTTTTGATTTTGCTTCTTGTGTTGATTCCACATTTTCTTCCAGTTTAGCTTCTGATTTTTCTTCCAATTTTTCTTGTATTTTTGCTTCTAGTTTTGCTTTAGGTTTTGCTTCCAAGTTTTCTTTCAATTTTTCTTCCAGTTTTGCTTCCAGTTTTTCTTCTAGTTTTGCTTCTAGTTTTGCTTCCAATTTTGCTTCCAATTTTACTTTCAATTTTTCTCCCAATTTTTCTTCCAATTTTGCTTCGAGTGTAATTTCGCTTCTTGCATCTATCTTTTCTTCCATTTTTGCATATTTTGTTGCTTCTAATATGGCTTCTATTATTGCATCTTTTGTTGCTTCTAAAATTGCTTCTATTATTACTTATTTGTTTGCTACCTGAATTTCTTTTGTTTTTTATTCCAAGATTACTTCTAGTTTGGCTTCCATTTTTGCTTCCTCTTTTTCTTCTAAAAATGCTTGTTGTTTTGCTTCGATTTATTAATTTAATATGTTTTATTTAAATTTAATTAGTTAAATATATCATGCCTTTTAAATAAATCATATGATTAAATAAAATGATAATTATTATAACATGACCATCATTTATAATTAAAACAAGTGATTCAAATATTTATTTGAGTAGATCAAAACAAGTGAGTCAAATATATATATATAAGTGACTAAAAAATTTGAGTCAAATATGCCACTAGATTAATAACATGTCAAAACTATACAGGTCCAACAATTGACATAAGTCAAAATGATACATGTACAAATGATATAAGTAAAAATTATAATTATATAGCTCAAAATGATACAAGTCAAAATGATACATGTCCAAAGGATATAAGCCAAAATGATACAACTGAGTAATATGGTACTACAGGTCATGAAAATGATACATATTATTGTAACCATAAAAAGAAGCATCATAATGATATATCAACAATGATCCATGATGCAGTCTATATGATCATGAATATCACTAGCTACTACTAGCAACTACCTCATCATCATCATCATCATCATCATCATCATCATCATCATCGCCCTCATCATCATCCTCATCGCCCTCAGTGTCTTTTGTATCTACTTCATCATCATCCTTTGCCATGTGATCTATACTAGAACCAACATACTTTGGATCTATATCATGAGGATCATCTTGATCTTCAAGAAGACCCATTTTCTGTAAAAGAAAATCATTTAAAATAAAAATTTATTATTTATTTCACGCAATAATTTTTTATTTTTATATATCTAATATTACAACATGTGAAACAAAACCATAATCATATTACATAATATAAAATTGCACATACCATAGTAAAATTTCAAAAATGTTATAGCTAATATGTCATTCCAATGATGTAAAACATGCAAAAATTCTAATAAATGTCAGTAAAATATGCTAGCATTTGGTGGAAGAGGAAAAAATATGACTAGAAATCTGGAGGCCCACGATAATGGATTTAGATGTTCAACCATGAGAGTAGAAAAGAGAGTTGATATCATGTATCAAAACAATAAGCATGCATTCTTCCAGCCAGTGGAGAAGGATATGATTACTTTGCTTCATTTGCATTTGCATAACCATATCATGGTGTACACCAAGAAGACCAAGGATGTATAGTTTTATGTGGAGGTAATGGATGTGGTCCAAAATTTAGGAGGGGAAAGAAGGTCAATGTATAATCCTGATGAAATTGAGGAAGAACAACAAGAGAGGGACAAGAAAAATAAAATCAATGCAAAGTTTCAAGGATTTGTCAAGCAAGTAACAGAGCTATGAGAGCAACCTCATCTAAAATATTTTGAACTAGAGTTTGATATACCATTTAGAGATCTTGGTTTTAATGGAGTTCCTTTAAAATAATCTTCTTTTATTGTTCCTATGGTAAAACATTTGGTAGAGTTGGTTGAATTACAATTCTTAGTAATCATTATTGGAGAGAATGAGATTATTAACTTTGAGAGAGTAGGACTTGGGAAAAGGGAATTTTATATGGCCATTGTTCTCATCCTATACAACCATTGCAAGAAAAGCTAAGTTAGCATCAAATAACCAACAATTTTTAAAATAACATGAAAACTTTTAGTTGTTGCTATGTCAAGAATAAAATAAAAGGAAACAATGTTCCTTCCAGTGGCTTGATGATTGCAAATGAGGATTCATTGAATTTCAGTGGAGTAGAATGCAAATTAAAATTTGTTGATTCATATAATATATGTACATTAAAAATTTTATGGTGCAAAATTTTTTTTTTGATGCCTTCTATAGCTAAATGCTACACTCATTTCAGGCACTAAGAAAATGCATCGCACCTAGAGTTTGTATGACATTTATTTTCCCTAGAATCCTTTTCAAAATAATCAACCTCAACTTGATTTAGGATAAAACATCAATAATGAGCAAATTAACAAAAAATAAAAAGTGAATAATACATAATCTATGTTGTTAAGTTAAAAGGTCTTACAAAAATACATATAAAACTCCAAAACATTTTCCATTTGTTCTCTAAAATTTATTCTAATCAACCAAAGCAGGAAACATATATCTTATTACTATTTAAATCAAAAGAAGATATTTGATATACAATTCAAAACATCAACATATGAGCTAATTTGTCAAAATACCTATTCTCCTTCAAGTACCAATTCCCTGATATAATCAATTTGGTCCTCAAATACATACCTGTCACAAGTTTAAAATGAATATATCATGAGAATTTGATCTTGAATATATGTAACAATCTAAAATATTCATAATTAGAGACAAGTGCTTTACAATTTCTACTACACATTATGCATTCTTAATGCTAAAATGAGTGTTTAGAACTATGTGTTGATATTTTATTTTCCCACTAAGGTTTTGTAATTCTCTAAGAGGTTGCCAACCTCTATATTCAAGCATTCACAAAGCTAGTGTCCAACTAACAAGATGTCGTCAAATACCTGAGATCTCCTACACTTTTGGCTTTGTGAGACCAAGGAGGGTGTTCCTACATATGTTCATAATCATGATTCATGCCTCGAGAAAACTTCTATACACAGATATATTCCTATCAATGCAACTAAACAACATCTACCTAGGTTCTTGAAAACCAAAGAATAAGAATAACTATCTAAAGCTAAGAAAGAAAATTCAATGTAAGGTTTATATCTCAAGAGATATAGAATTTTAATTCTAAGTGTTAAAATCTTGAACCTTTGCATTTAGAGCCATTGTGTTGTACTTGTATGAAGGATTTTGAAATAACTACCTAGTGCCTCATCCAACCGGGTAGGAGTCACATAAAACATAACCCTGATGTTATTGAACTTATCATTATAATGCTTTATAGTATAATGATTTTCCAATATTTAAAACAGTACTCCTTAGTGAATCCTAAGGAGATTATCACCAAATGGTAACTCCTTTTCGAGCATTTAGTGAAAAAATTAAGTTAAAGCAAGTAAACAAATTACACATCCAAATATACCGTTGAAGCTGAATGAAAAACAATTGATAAATCCATTCACCATCCATGATATGTACAAATGAGAGCAATTTTCTTAATTGTATTTTATTTGTTTGGATATCAGTCATTACAAAAGTATAGCATTCTTATCTTATTCGATTCCCAACCTAGGATGATTTCCTAACTATATCCTTCCTGATACCACAATATAATTTTATGTACACAGTCTAACCCTCAGGACTCCAAAATTTGATTCCCAACAATGATTCATGAAATCTCCTTTATAGAATGGGAGAGCAACAAGCATTAGGCTCCATTGTTTATTTCAAAATGAATTTCATTCTAACTAAATGAAATTCAGATTCATTTCAAAAATTCCTCATCACTAGAAATAACTATAATACAAATAGAGGAATCAAAAATAGTTACACCTCTATAGCTAACTGAATAAAACAAAAAACACCATGCCACCCATGCCCATGTCCATATCAAGCCGAAACCATTAAAACAACACCAAAATCCAAAAATTACCACCCCAATAACCCCATCATTTCCCTAAACCCTGAGTAACTAGGAAACGCTGATACAAGCGACCGCTCCTGGTTCTCTTTCAATTGATTTTTTTTCGTATCCATCCTAACACTTTGTCATATCAGGGAAATAGGACCTATTGAATTATCCATTCAATTTGTGAGCTCAAACTGAGAAATAAAATCAATCACCTACAAAAAAATAAACTCAAAATGCAATGACTAATGAGAAAATTAGCAAGCATTTATCGAGCTAGCCGGTGCAGGGAACATTAATTGCTCCAATTGCAATATGAGGAAGTGAGAGAATAGTGGCTGAAATTTCCATGACAAAATAATTCTAAGCTCATGGAAAACAACGTAGAACCCATCATGATTATCAAGTGGATATTGTTCACACATAAGGAAATCAGGATGCAATGCACTGAAAGACCTGCACCATTAATGAAAACAACTTGCAGAGGACAAATAATCCTCACATGGGTGAATTGTAATTTTTGAATTTAGACCATCGATACAAAAACACCTGGTATGTTGAATGACTCAGATCAAGTAAGAGATCATTGATGAATCCAAATCACCACCTAGGAAACCCAACAACCAATCACACCCCTCATAGTCAAAAACTCACGATCGAGCCATGGGTCCCATCCAGCCACCTTGTACCACATAGCCAAGCAACATGTCACCATCTTGCACACCTCACGATATTTTCAAGAATATTAATCCGATCCCATGAGGTTTGCAATGGATGATCATCATTATTCCTCGTCATTAAATATCCACCATTGAAATGACATCCACTTGTCACTATTGGCACATCGAGATAGGCCCCACCCAACCGTACTTGATAGATGGTGGCATCTCACATACCTCGCACCACTTTAGTGACATGAACAAGAAACCCTACGAGGTATGCAAGGAACAATTCATATAAGAACTCTGTGATCCAACGGCCCGCCACCTGCATATGGAAAAAAAATATTTATGACAGTGGGACCAACTAGGAGAACAGGAAAAGAAAATCCTCAGAGGCACACATTTTCAGGCCTAAGTCTAAAAATATGGAAATTCCACCTGCTTTAGGAAAAATAATATTAACACCCGAGTGGAAAGAAAAGACCGATAGGTCGGGTGAAGGGGTCGATAACAGCATGAAGGAAAAGGCTCAATTGAATGACATAAGAGATCGATAACCCCCAATGATAGGACAATACAAAAATATAACATAAGGGTTTAGTTAGGTAAAAAAAATAAAAATTAACATAGGTATCAAAACTGAAAACCTTTAACATTAGACCCCCCATTCACCAAAGATGAATAGACCCACCCAAAACCAGGAAAATTGTTTTGACAAATTTAGAAGTTCCACCAGTGGCTATGATTGGGGATGTATGACCCCATGTGGGAATATCAAGAACCTAGATCTTTGGGGAGTAGACCCAACATCTGTGTCCACTAGGTACTCTCAAACTGCCCCTTTATTCATTCTTTCTTTTTCAACTTCATCTGATGAACTTGGGCCACCAAATGAAAAATGGGAATCAACATTTACCTCTGTCAAACACAATTCTCTAAAAAGAGTTGATCCCCCTCAACTCATGCTTGCACTTATCAAACCATAACAACATGAACAACTGCACCTTTGTAAACACAAGTGTCAGGCTACCTTTGGGTGAGTAGAAACTTGATCTCTACTCATCTATGTCATCAAATAGAAGCCAGATCAAATAAGTCACATACTGCCACTTTCTTCATTTTTTGATTTTGCATCAAGTGACATGATTCTAACATAATGATCAAGACCATAGGAAAACGTAGTCTGATCACAACCATCTTCCTGATTAAACATGTTAGTAGCTCCTAACAGGCAATCATTGACAACAGTACCAACATGTTCACTATCACTATGCATCTGAAATTTAGGAATACCTTCAAAACACTGACTATTATGTGGCAAAAATTTATCACATTCATCATATGCGTCATTCTCAAACTGAAAACAACATCCTTTAGTATCTTGCACATTACCATAGCTTGTGAAAGCTTCTTCCAGCTAATAAAAATAGTACTCACATTCAGCTACATGACTGGAACTACTAATCTCATTGTGATTACTAGTTTGCACATCAAAATTGGTTTGTAGATCAAACTGAAAGCTCTCATAAACAACCCGGTGTGTGCCATGAAAACCATTGTTGCATAAAATAAAAGATGCATATTATGGGGAATCCTCACCATGATGATTATAATATAAGCCTAATTTCCAAGATCTATGTTGAGATATCCTAAAACACTTCCTGATATTACAGAGGTGGGAAACATAAGTTACATCTTTCTCTAGGGAATGTGTGAATACATTCATCTCAAGCCTTTCACAATATATTTCCTCCTACATCTTGTCATCCGATTCCAAATGAAAAACCTCAAATGAAGGCTCTAGAAAAAAAAATTCAATGAGGGCATAAAAAAAAACAGTTGTATGCACTGATCTCCTCATGTTCAACACCACTTGTTGTATGTGTTAATTTAGAAGTGAAAATTTCAGCACAAACTGAAAAAATTTCACCAACAATATCCATGACACTTTCACTATAATCCTCAAAATATCTCATCTCAAGAGGTGACAACAAGTCACTCTCAACTTCAGATGAATACTCAAGAACATCAGTAACACCAATACAATCATTCATGTGTTGGTTACCATCAACATTATTCTTTAGATCATAGTATTGAACACACACCTCACTATTTTAAAATTCCTCATCATTTGAAAATTATCCCCTCATCTATAATAAAATGACAACATGAGGCTCTATATTACCACAAAACTCTGTTAAGGGAACTTTTTCCACTTCATCCTCAGAAAGGTAATCATCACTGCCAAAATCGTAATCACTAGCCTGTAATAAAACCTCAACAACATGTGTATTATAATTATTGCATAGAAGAGCACCTGGTGCCTCATGTAATCCTCCATCACCTTGATCCTCAAAATTTAGTATAGTTGTCCAACACTCTTCAAAAGGGAAAGTGTCATCTTCATTCTGTGCATATAAGCACGTGTTTGATTCTACAATCTCTATCCATTTAAGGACTTGGGCAAGGTTTCTAGGTTTCAATTCTTTTGGCAAAGCACTCAACCTGGGTTCATAAATTTCAAAAAACAAATCAATGCATACAAAATCATCAGGTCTAAAATCTCTAGGGACTTCTATCAAAGCATCTAAAAACCTCAAAAAAATCTTATATGGTGATTCTCCCTCTTGTCTCTTCATCTCATACAATTCTTGCACAAAAGAGTTTTGATCATCACTACTCAAATTGAGCTGGTTTCCATCCTAGGTTTCATCATTATCTTTATACTGTAATGATTGGTATGTTATTGTTGCCAAAGAATTATTATCATGACAAGTGTTCCTTGTAGCCAACTCTAGAATTTTGCTTGTATGAGGTGTGTTAGGGTAACTAACACTTGAAGCTAGATACCCTTTAATCATTGAGTATTTTATGTTGTTCTCAATATCCATAGCCATTAGATATGCCTGATGTAAAGTTGTAGATTCCTTATCTCTTAATAAGTAGCGCATTTTTTTTTCAAAAGTAGAGAGATATACAACTAGGCATTTAGCCTCATTCGATCTTATTTCTTCAAGAATTTCTCTTACAACTTTCAAAAAATTGAGATTAAAATATGGAACTAGCTCATATTTTCTTATGTGGATTCCCATAAAACCCTTTCTTACTATGCTTGGGTTTACTCTTTCACCAAATTGTTCAATAAAAACTATCACCAAATGATTCCATGAGCTGATAGAATGTGCAGGCAGAAATGAGAACCAATCCTTGGCATGATTTTTCAAATATTGCACAAAAAGCTTCATAAAAAAATCCTCATGGTTGATTTCATAATCCCCCATCACATCTATAAAATTTTGCAGATGCTTAGAGGTAGATTTTGCGCTTTCCTTGTGTATTTAAATAAATATTTCCTAATCTTCTTAGGAATTAGATTAGGGAAATCATTAATACCACTGAAAATAAAAGGCATATACCTTAGAATTACAAGATCCCCTATAGGGCTTAGGGAAACTTTTTCCCCTTTCATACTTGTGTTTGACATCTCATACAAAAACATTCTTATACCCATTCAATCGCTATCAAATTTATACATGGTTATGTAATATATCATTTACTAATTCAACCATGATTCTAAAAATTTACTAAACTACCTATTCCTTGAGCTTTTAGAGGCATAAAAAAATCATAAATAAACTTCTCAAATCATGTTATATATTGTACTATTAGAAGTATGGAAAGTCTAACCACTGTTCCTTTCTTAATGCTAGAACATATAATGACAGACCATTAATCATCCTTAGTTATGAATGCCTCTCATAATCAAAATATTGATATGTTTAGATTAATGAGAATACCTAGAAATTAAGTAGCACTTGTTAACCTTCTCTTCTTGACTATAAATTTTACAGATCTGGGAAGTGTCCTTGTATATCAACTAGTTCTTTAGACATAGTCACCACCTCTTCAACAAAGGATTAAATTTCAAAAGAATATGAATTCCTATTCAAAAATTGATCATGTTATGGGTATTTTTCCACAACAGAGTCACACTCAAATACTCTGAAATCATACTCCTACCAAACCTTTCCAAATCCATAACCTCTTACTATCCAAACTAAACATTTAGATCCACCAAAAAAATGATTTTGGAAGGCCACCACCTACATTTGTGGTTTCTCTATTTTAAAAAAATATATCTTAGAAGTTCTCCCCAATGAAATCACCTTTCAGCTAGTGACTTAGGACAAAAAACAATTCAATAATGTTCAACCTCTAGCTACAAGTAATATGTCAAGATTATAATGAATCTATAACAAAACTATCCACAACCAAAACTTCTAAGTTTTATTCCCTAGTAGAGTCAATATGTAATACCCCACCAAGTAACCCTAAAGGAAGTTGCAATCAACGGCTTAAATGAACCAATTTATTTTTTATATAAAGTGTAATTAACATACAAATTCACTTACTAATTAACAAGAACCTTTAAGGCTACAAGGTTGGGATTACTTAAACCCACACAACTACATAACCATAGCATTTAATAACTTTACGAAATAAGCATCATGTGTCATAAGGATACAAGATAACATAATAAGATAAACAACCAAGATACCATTTCATAATCATTTACTTAATCCAATATTTACATCGCTCATTCCCAGAATGAGGCAATAGTACAAATGTATTACAATTATAGAACTCCGCCTCATAAACATAAGAGGGATAAAATAACCTATACAAATTGAAATTTTACAATGCAAGAAATTACAATAAGAACCGCGAGTTGTCCATCTGAATGTCTCACCACCAAGTACTGAAGATAAATGGGGACCCAACGGTGTATGGTGCATGTTCCACCCAACCAAGTGGTACCCGAAGGCCCACCCCCCATGCTAGGAGATAGTAACAATGCAACATGGACAAATGTCTACAACGTCTAACCAAAGGTAGACTCATACTGACACATACTGACATAACCAAACAAATGAACTAAGCAAGTACAAGTCAAGTACAACACAAGTACAATGCTCACATCACTGACATAGGTTACATTGCTTCCAAACATAAAATAGATCATGTATGTTCAGAGAACCATACACATAATAGAAAAACCAAATGTTGTCCTAGATAGAGTGTCAACACACAACTCGTAATAATTTACCCTCAGCGGATCTTCATAGGCTCTGGTGTTCTTGGTGGCCTCTACTGACCCTTGGAACTCATACTTACTAATGTGGAATCAACTACCTCTCGTACTGACAAGATAGATGACTTTTCCATTTTAGGCCTTCCCACTCACACCAAGCCTTAACTAGCACTTGACTATGAGTGAAGCAATAACTTATCTTTTTAGTGTGTAGTACTCCCCAAATTTATAATTTTAGTTATCGCTTGATTAAACCACTTCCATAGGTTACCCAAATCTTACCTCTTCCGAGCTCTAGCCCCTACTAGAAGCCACTCTTCTACTTGTCAACACACAAACAAACTAACCACCAAGGGAATCACAAGTGTATAAAACTTAGGTATCAAAACCACTCCATCTCAAGGAGGACAAATAATAGAACTCACTCCAACAAATGGAGGAAACCAGAATACATAGTCCACTTCTTCAAAAGGAGGTACAAAACATCCCCATTCATGGAAATCGAGTAAATACTGGAAAGAAACCATGCACTACCCAAGGGAAAACAATTGGTTGACATAAAGAATCGACAACCCTCATCCTCTAAGATCCTCTAGAAGACTTACAATACTTGGACTAAGACTTAATCCCATATCCCAAAATACAACTTGATGACATAGCTACAAAAGCATTCAAGTCATTAATCAAATCTAATATTTGGATTTCTTAAATCCATACTCATTCAATAGATAACACTTAAAAATTCAAAGTAACGATAACCCTATTTCCTCTTTCATTATAAGACATTTGAAACAATTAAACTCACTTCCCTTAATGATATATAGAGAAAATAAAACATTTTAAGACAATCACGAGGAAATTACTCTTTTCAGATATTCTAAATCCATATCTCTTCCATATTCCAAGGATAATGATTTAATTGCTCTAATAGAAATAAATAAATTTATTAAAATAATTTATTGCCTCATCAATATAAAAAACTCCTTAATTGACTTTTAAAACAACACAAATCTATGCAAGTAAATCTTTCCAATTTTCTAACCAAAACTTATTACCTCATTCAATTTTCCTTTCAAAATATGCAATTTCTTCAATGTATAATAAAATATCTTTTTCCTTATCTAATTAACCATGCATTCAAATCTATTATTTTAAAATCTCCATGCAAAACTCCATTACATTTGTCTAAATGAAAATAAATATTAATATTAAGTATACTCCAATTGAAAATACTTATCTATTAAATATGCGTCAAATATATATTAATATACTTTACTAAACAAATACATTATTTCAAAAAATATATTAATATTCAATAAATAATTATCTAAATGCTTATGTTATTTAAACACTTAAATCCAACTAAAATGTTTCAAATCATTCTTTTTTTAAATATACAAATTTACACACTATATTTATTAATCATTTTATTATCTATATACATTTAATATATATATATACCTATTTAATATATATACACATTATGTATATACATTTTAACATATATATATACAATGTATATATATTATAAATTATACATATACAATAAATATATCATACAAGGTCAAAATCTGAAATTTAAGAGGACAGTTTATGTTTCACGCAGATTCATTCATCCACGATTTCCATTGATAGTAGGGTCAAACCCTTTGGGTTGGGGCGGGCATAGAGCACCCTTACTGTGCTAAGGTCTGCATTGTGGGGAGGGGTAGCTGTCACAACCGACCCTCTCCCAACCTGGCCGCGCCATATGAAGGCTTGAGGAGGGGGTTGTGGAGGTCTCCCTCCACAGTCATCCCCTCATGGGGGCGGCTATGGAGGCAATGCCTCCCTTGCCTCCCCCATCCAACCATAGGTTGGAATAAAATAAAACTAGTACCGACGGTAAAAAAAATTCAATTAATTTTTTTTTGTTAATTCTATCCTTTAACCATGAATGTCGTACATACAACGAATAAAATAAATTTAAAAACCAGAATTTTTATCAACATAAAGATTGTATATATATAAAAACGGATTAATTATAATAAACAAATTGGGGAAATTTTATAAAAATATTCATCTATAGGTGCAATTGTGCAATTTTTTCCAAAAAATCCTAGTTTCACATGAACAATAAAACTAAAAGGATCTAAATTAAAACCAAATTTTTTTAAATCCTCTAGATTTTCTCTACCCAATTTCTATAGAGGTTTCTGGAAATAAATTCATTTTCTAAAATAGATTTAACAACCAATTATTTAATCACTACCAATTTAATTTAAACAATTCAAGAACAATAAACCATAGAATAAAACCTGGTGTTGAAGCTAAAGGAAAATAAGATTTTTGGTGCAAAGCCTCCTTCGAAGATCTCACAATTTCTCTTCAACCGTGCAGTGATTCCAAGCACACAAACAATCGAAAAGTACAACCAAACTTCAACAGAATTTTCCCAAATCAATTCTACAGCCAATTGTTTTTTAAACCCTTCTCTGTACAATTTTTCCAATTCCCATTAATTAAACATGCACTTGATTCATAAATCAAAAATATCTTAAACAACCAAATCTAAATTTTGCATGCAATATTGAAAATTAAAATATCCATTTAATTCCAATTTTCAAAAACTAACTTTAAATTTAAAATGCAGTTTCAAATATCTTTCAATTTTAGCTTTTATTTAATTTAATCCTAATAAAACTTAATTAATTAATTTTAATTATTTAATAAATAAATTCAACCCTTTTGAGATTAAATTTAATTAATTAAATAAACTTAATTTAATTAATTAAATAAATTAAATTTAATCAAATTAAATTTTATTAATAACTTTGAATATAACTTCCAAGCATAATTTTAATTTAATATTAAATAATCACCACTTTTAACCAATGCAATCACTCTAAAAATTGATTAAATAATCGCACACCTTACAGAATCAAATAACATTAAAATAAGGTAAACTATGACTCAAAAACCAAAACAGATGACACACTAAGGCTAGCGCATAGACTTGACACATGTTACCTAGCTACTATCTCCCGTTCAACTTAACCGTTGGATAGACACGCTCAAACCTATGGAACCAGGTGGAGTCGATGTCATGTACTTGCAAACCTAAGAACAAAGTAAACAACAACATATAATATATCCAGCATATAATACACACCGTGAAGAAGAAATCATGAATTCACAAGGTGCTCGCAAGCGAGTGACGCGAACCCATCCTCTTCACCAATACAATCATCATAACTGAAATTTCCATCATACATTAAATATTCTCCTATGCACTCACATGTTATATCAACTAACATCATTACACCAATTAAAACATGTAAAAAAAATCATCATATAAACCAAATCACATCACATAAAATAGGTTGTCTCTCTATAAATAGTGATCAAATACACACACAAGACAAAGTATTTGAATATCCAAAACATAAATCAAAGAAAAACAAGGACACACTATCCAATCCAGAAAGAAAAATGGAGGGGTGTTACACACCATTTTGTGGGTGTTTTATTTTACCACTAAGGCTTTTTAGTTATCTAAGAGGTTTCCAACCACTATATTTAAGCATTCACAAAGCTAGTGGCCAACTAAGGAGATACAGTCAAAGACTCAGATCTCCTACACTTTTGGCTTTGTGAGACCAAGGAGGGTGTTCCTATGTGTGTTCATAATCATGCTTCATGCCTCAAGAACACTTCTATACACAAATATATTCCTATCAATGCAAGTAGACAACATTTACTTGGGTTTTGGAAAACCAAAGAATAAGAATAACTATCTAGAGCTAGGAAAACAAATTCAACATAAGGTTTATATATCGAGAGAGATAGAATTTAATTTTTAAGTGTTCAGATCTTGAACCTTTGCATTTAGAGCCACTGTCTTGTACTTCTAAGAAGGATCTTGAAAGAAGTACCCAGTGCCTCATCCAACCAGAAAGGAGTCACATAAAAAATAACCATGATGTTATTGAACTTATCATTATAATGCTTTACAGTATAATCATTTTACAATATTTAAAACATTACTCCTTAGTGAATCCTAAGTAGATTATCATCCACCAGTAAATATTTTAAAGCATTTGATTAACTCATTAAGTTAAAGAAAGAAAATGAATTACACATCCAAATATACCATTGAAGCTGAATGAAAAAACCATTGATAAATCCATTCACAATCCATGACATGTACATATGAGAGCAATTGTCTTAATTGTTTTTTTATTTTTTTTGATATTAGTCATTAAAAAAGAATAGCATGATTATCTTATACAATTGCCAACCTAGGATGATTTCCTAACTATATCCTTCCTGATACCACAATATAATTTTATGTCCATAGTCTAACCCTCAGGACTCCAAAATCTGATTCCCAACAATGAGCCTTGAAATCTCCTTTATAAAAAAAGAGAGCAACAAGTATCGAGATCCATTGTTTATTTCAAAATGAATTTCATTCTAACCAAATGAAATTCAAATTCATTTCAAAAATTCCTCATCACTAGAAATAACTATAATACGAATAGAGGAATCAAGAACGGTTACACCACTGTAACCAACTGAATAATAACAAAAAACCATGCCACCCATATGCATTACGCATAAGGCCCAGACCATTGAAACAACACCAAAAGCCAAAAAGTACCACCCCAGAAACCCCATCATTTTTCTACACCTTGATTAACCATTTGGCCCTAATACAAGCAACTGCTCCTGGTTCCTGCTTCAGGATGAAGTGAGACAACCACCTTACCCTTTCTTGTACCAATACAAGACCCAACATCATCACATGGTGCCACCACAAAAATTGGATAAATTGTGAGGACCTCCTTGTCCACTTCCACGATCTTAGTCAAGGCCATGAGGTAACTACGGTAGTCTGAATTAGTTTCAGACCCTTCACCACCAGATCCTGTAGAGAGCTCAACAAGTGACATGCAACATCCAAAACTCTTCTTGACCCTCTTAGAAATTGTCCCAAAAGTATCAGGAACAATTTTTTTCTCCACCAAAAATTATTTGCATCCATTCTAACGCTTCATCGTATCGGGGAAATATGACCCACTGACTTATCCATTCAAATTGAGAGCTCAAAATCAACAATAAAATCAATCACCTGCAAACAATAAAACTCAAAATGCAATGACTAATGATAAAATTAGTGAGAATTTATTGAGCTAGCCGATGCAGAGAACACTAATTGCTCCAATCGTAGCATGAGCAAGCGAATGATTAGTAGCTTACATTGTCACCACAAAATAATTCCAAGCTCATAGAAAACAATGTACAACCCATAATAATTATCAGGTGGATGTTACTCACATGTAAGTAAATCAAGATGAAATCCACTACAAGACCTATGCCATTAATGAAAACAACTTGTAGAGCAAAAATAATCCTCACATGGGTGAATTTTAATTTTTGAATTTAGTCCGTCAATGTGAAAAAACCTGGTATGTCGAACGACTCAGATCGAGTCAAAGATTGTTGAAGAATCAAAATCACCACCTAGGAAACCCAACAACCAATCACACCCCTCAAATTCAAAAACCCATGACTGAGCAGTGGGTCCCATTCAACCACCTTGTACCGCATATCAAAAAAATGTGTCACCAACTCGCACAGCTCGCGGAATTTTTAAGAATATTAATCCGATCATGCAAGGTTTGTGAGGGACGGTCATCATTAATCCTCATCTTTAAATATCCACTGTTGAAATGACATCCACTTGTCACTATTGGCACATCGGGACATGCCCCACCCAACCATACTTGACAGATGGAGGAATCTTGCATACCTCGCACCACTTGAGTGATGTCACGAAAAAAACCTACCAGGTCTACAAGGAACGGTCCAGATCAGAACCTCGTGATCCAATGGCCTGCCACCTGCATATGGGAAAAAAAAATTATGATAGTGGGACTGACTAGGAGAATGGGAAAAGAAAACCGTTAGAGGCATAAATTTTTAGGCCTAAGTCTAAACATAGGGAAAGTCCACCCACTTTAGGAAAAATAATATTAACACCCGAATGGAAAGAAAATACCAATAGGTGGGGTGAAGGGGTCGATAACAACACAAAGGACAAGGCTCACTCAGATGACATAAGAGACTGGTAACCCCCAATGATAGGTCAATACAAACAATATAACATAAGGGTTTAGTTAGGTACAAAAAAAATAATTTTAACATAGGTAAAAAAACCCAAAACCGTGAACATTAGACCCCCCATTCACCAAAGATGAATAGACCCACCCAAAACTAGGCAAATTTTTTTGACAAATTTTAAAAGTTCCATTACTATGATAACAACATTCAGTCTTGAGGGAATCTCACTATCTAAGGAAGAAGTCAAAGTGCCTTGCAGCAACAATAGCATTAAAACTCGACCATATGGTTTCTACATTTAAATAATTTAGAATGGTCAAGTTCACTGAAATGCAGCTTGTGATTGGAAAGAAACATACCATAAATCCCTATAAAATATGAAATTGGCAAAGAAAGAGCAAACAATACCTTGCAAAAAACTTACAAATTAGTATGCTAAGAAGCTTCCTAGAGGCTTACACAAGAGACAAATCAAGAAGCTTAGAAGGCATGCATAACTTTGATCATAAAAGTAATGCCATGGTAATTTTTTGTCTCCACAACATAAGAAAGTTGTTTGAAAATATTTCTTAGCCACATAATATTCACGAGTTACAAAATCATAAATCTAATACAAAATTTTTCACTTCACCTTGAAGTTTCAATTAGTATGCTTAATATAGGATTTTATGTTATAAAAATATATTCCAGTGGCATATGAAGTGCATGGTGAAGAATATTACTGAACTGAATCATCTATTAAATTACTTATACAAGGATAATTTTCATTCCCCTAGTGGATGGCCTAAGCAATGTGATATGAAACATACCATCTATCTAATACCTAAGACTGCCTCTTTGTAATGCTTCTATAACACTATTCAATTATTGGGAAATGATGAAGAGATCAATGAGATTGTAGAAATAGAACACAACTTCATTTCTAAGAACAAGAAAGATGAAATTACAGTTACATACATCAAAAGGAAATAGAACCATATTTATTTTCATAATTGTGAACCATATCATTGGTACAGGGCACCGTGTAACTTCATGCCTCTATGGGGAGAATTTGTAAAATTTGAGTCTTCATCATATTGTGATTGTGAAAAGGTCATGTTTGGACCATTTTAAATGAATTTGAGTAATTAATAGGTTTTTAGGAGGTCTATGAAGTCAAAATGAAAAAGTTGTCATTTGTAGCGAAAAAATGCAAAAATGCAAAATGCAAAAAAGTGGAATCTGAAGAGTCATTTTGTAAAGGGAAGGTTCTTGGTCGATTGTAACCAAATAGGCAGTTAGATAACTATTATAAACAACTTTAAAGAGCCTTGTGAAGGCATCGAAGAAGAGAGTACATTGTATCTTGAATAAATTTTGAATAAAAGTACCCTATTTTGTAGAATTTAACATTTTCTTTTTGTTCTCAGGCGTGGTAGTGGTCCGTATAGTACTCTCAAGCTTTAATTATGGTTGGGTTTGATAGGGCTTTGAATTAGATTTCAAATAAATATTTTTTGAGTTAGTTTCATTGAGTTTTGAGCTTTTTAGAGCCATTTTTTTAAGGGCAGTCCAAAAACCCTCATTGTAAGGGTTTGAGAGTCAAATAAAAGCATAAAACAACATTGCACAAATGTAGACCTCTAAAAATTGATGGAATGGGTTATTTTAGGTTATTTTTCAATGTTGGTTGTGTTTTCAAGTGCAGGGGTAGTCAAGTTATAGGAGTTCTATTGCTTCCCTAGTGATTTTTCATCAATTTTGATCATGAAGGCATAGCTATAAGTTGGGATTTTCTACAAATTCAATGTTAAAGGGTTTAATATGGTTTGGATAGCATGTTCAAACCTATTATAATGTGTTTTAAGTGTTGTAAAATTGGTTTGTGGTTTGGAATAGTTATTTCCAATAAAACCTCTTGCATCTGAGCCAAAATTAGGCCTCTAAGACAACGAGACAGTCATTATTTGTGGGTTTCTTTCCAAAAAAAACTCATTATTTTTTGATATGCTTAAGAAGACCAAAATGGGTTCTTGATTTTTTTAATTTTTTATTGAGATTCTATCTGGTTTAAAAGATACACCCAATTTTGTTTATGTGGAACACTATAAGCAATTTGTCTTCTTGAGTATGAATAATGCAATAATGAAAGAAAGTACGTTCTAAGAGTTTTTTTTTGGATTAATCCTATCAATTCTATGATTTTCAAGGTGTGGTAAAGGTTCAGTAAGATTTTGGTGTATTTGGAGCTTGGAAAACCATGTTTCATTAAAGTAAATTTGTGAATGTTGAGCATGAAGGCATAGCTGCAAGTTTGGTTTTGCTACAAATGGAATGTTAAAGGGCTGGAGATGGTTTGGAGAGCATCTGAAGACCTGTTACAAGGTGTTTGAAGTGGTTATTTCCAATAAACCCTCTTACATATGAGCTAAAATTTGGTCTCTAGGACAACAAACAGTCATTTTTTGAGGGTTTCTTTCCATAACAACCTCATTCTATTTTTTTATATGTTTAAGAAGGCCAAATTGGGTTCTTGAATTTTTATTTTTTTGGAGATTCAATCTGGTTTAAAAGATACACCTTATTTTGTCTATGTGGAACACTACAAGCAATTTGTCTATTTGAGTATGAATAATGCAATAGTGAAAGAACAAGTGTTCTAAGAGTGTTTTGTTAGCTTAATCCTATCAATTTGATTATGTTCAAGGTGTGGTAAAGGTTTAGTAAAATTTTGGTGTCTTAAAACCTCTTTATGGTGTATTTGGAGCTTGGAAAACCATGTTTCATTAAAGTAAACTTGTGAATGTTGAGCATGAAAACATAGCTACAAGTTTGGATTTTCTACAAATTTAATGTTAAAGAGTTGGAGATGGTTCAGATAGCATGTGTATACCTATTATAGGGTGTTTGAATTTTTGGAAAAGTGGGTTGTGGTTTGGAGCATTTAATTCCAACAAACCCTCTTACATATGAGCCACAATTAGGCCTCTAGGACAACGAGCCAGTCATTCTTTTAGGGTTTCTTTCTAAAACAATGTCATTATTTTTTTTGATATGTTTAAGAAGGCTAAAATGGGTTCTTGAAAATGTATTATTTTTTGGAGATTCAATATGGTTTAAAAGATACACCTGATTTTGTCTATGTGGAAGACTACAAGCAATTTGTCTTCTTGAATATGAATAATGTAATAGTGAAAGAACTAGTGTTCTAAGAGTTTTTTGTTGGATTAATCCTATGAATTATATGATTTTAAAGGTATCCTAAAGGTTCAGTAAGATTTTTGTGTATTAAAACCTCTTTTTGGAGTATTTGGGGCTTGATAAACCATGTTTCATCAAAGTAATTTTGTGAATGTTGAGCATCAAAGCATAGCTACAAGTTTTGATTTTCTTCAAATGCAATGTTAAATATTTGGAGATTGTTTGGATAGCATGTGAATATCTATTATAAGGTGTTTTAATTGTTGGAAAAGTGGGTTGTGGTTTGGAGCATTTATTTCCAATAAACCATCTTGCATATGAGCCAAAATTAGGCCTCTAGGACAGCGGTTCAGTCATTTTTGAGGGTTTCTTTCCAAAAGAACCTCATTCTTCTTTTTGATATGTTTAAGAAGACAAAAATGAGTTCTTGAATTTTTTATTGTTTTTGGAGGTTCAATCTGGTTTAAAAGATACACTTGATTTTGTTTATGTGGAACACTACAAGCAATTTGTCTTCTTGAGTATGAATAATGCAATAGTGAAAGATCTAGTGTTCTAAGAGTGTTTTTCTGGCTTAATCCTATCAATTCCATGATGTTAAGGGTGTCTTAAAGGTTTAGTAAGATTCTGGTGTATTAAAACCTCTTTTTGGAGTATTTGGAGCTTGGAAAACCATGTTTCATTAAAGTAAATTTGTGAATGTTCAACATGAAGACATAACTACAAGTTGGGATTTCCTACAAATGAAATTTAAAGGGTTGGAGATGGTTTGGATAGCATGTGAAGACCTATTATAAGGTGTTTGAAGTGTCAAAAAAGTGTTTTGTGGTTTGGAGAAGTTATTTCCAATAAACCCTCCTACATATGAGCCAAAACAACTTCATTCTATTTTTTGATATGTTTAAGAAAGACATAATGGTTCTTGAATTTTTTATTTTTTTCGAGATGCAATTTGGTTTAAAAGATACACCCGATTTTATCTATGAGGAACATTACAAGTAATATTTTGGTGTCTTGAAACCTCTTTTTGGTGTATTTGGAGCTTGGAAAACCATATTTCATTAAAGTAAATTTGTGAATGTTTAAGTGGTCTTGCAAAAGTTCATGTTTGTGTATTTGAAGACCTTTGAAGCCCACAATGATCTGCATCAATCATCTCTATTTTTTTCTTGTTTAGAGAAAAACAAACATTTAGAAAAATAGTGCAATTATCTTGTGAAGCAAGTTCTGAAAAATAAAAATATAAAATGCTTGCAAGAAAGGAGAAGGATATGCATAATATTACAAACCCATGGTTTAGGATTTTTAGGCTGAGCCCCAAATGTGGAAAAAATTATATTTCTTTCTGATAAGTGAAAGATCATGCCAAAATTCTTGCACTCATTTTTCTGAGAGCTCGTATCTACAATAGAAGTCATAGGTTTTTGAAAAACCACAGATCAAAGAAAAACCCAAAATACCATTGAATAAAGCCCATGACCATAATCATGAAGCCATGAAGGGAGCCCAAAAATATAATAAATTAAATTTTACACTCTATTCCTTTTGGAAATAGAAAAAATATTCAAGAGAGGTTGTGACCAAGCTATCACCAAGAAAGAGAAAATAAAAAAACTAAAAATATTTTATCATTTGATCAAACCAAGTATGGAGAGTATGATTTGTTTCATTTCTTTTGCTAGTGATCTAAGTCCAAAGAAGCTGAGCCAAGATAGAGGGCTTACAAAATAAGGATGCATGGTAGAAATAAAACACCCATTCAGTCATATCTATTGAGTCCAAATCGAGCTTGTTTTGACAAAAAAACCAAGTTAAGATACAAAAAAATGATGCATAAAAACTTACTCAAATTCTTGTTGTTTGAAGCAATACAAACTCCAAAAGTTCTTTGCTGTTAGCCTCAAGACAAGCAAGGCATTGATGGAGTAAAGAAAGAGAAAAATGCATGATAATCTAAGAAGGAATGTCTTTAAAAATGCATTCAGATAAGTTGAAACAAATGATGAACCATGAAAGCTTTACTTGATTCGGCCCCAAAAAATAATTATATGAAGAAAACTCTCAAAATTATTGACAAAATTGATAGATACTCCTTCAGAAAGCTCGAGGTTTCAAACTCTTGATGGTTGCATGTGCGGGGCAAGGGAGCTCAAAAAAACCATGTGAAAAAACTCAAATATGTTTAAAAAAACTCAAATATGTTTAATAATTAAATCTTTTAAAATTAAAAAAAAAATAGAAAACAAAATACATATATTTAAAAAAAAAAAATTACTATTACCTATTAAATTTATTAATTTATATGTTCAATTAATAATGAAAAAATATTGATGTTATTTTATATAAAATAAAAATATGAGAAATATCTTTAACAATTATTAATTTTAATTTTAAAATATATATAAAAAAAAATTATTTAAATAAAACTAAAATGAATATGAATTATATATATAATTTAATCATTAAATAATGATATTAATTATTATAATTTTAAACAATTGTGTGATTGTGATTGTGATTGTGATTGTGATATTACATTATACTCCTCACACCATAAGATTTTTTTTAATTAAAATAGATCTACCTCTTGCAATTCTTCCAAACCATTCATATTATTATTGTGAAAAAGAAATTCTAAATAATGATTAATATTCAACATATAATTTTTTTTATTATTTATTTATTTGATAACATTTTACAAATTAAATATTGCAATTTTTAATTGAAAATAAGATAAAAATGTCATTTATTTCAAATGCAATTAATTATCAAATTTAAGATAATACTGTTCGATGGTGTGGTTGTATTGCTGATATGTGATTGTCATTGATGTCAACACTATTAGCATTGGTGATTCTGAAGGTTGTATATGTCAAGGAGATTGAGAAAATTATAATAAATATATTGCAGACAACCAGTGAAGCTGAGAAGATCAAAGTGGTGGAAAGTTTTTAAATTTGATAATCAGTTGGCATGCACTAAAGGGTTAGTTGCTCAGTCTATCTAATGTATTTTCCGAATGTTCCAGTGGTAGCATCAATATTTGAGAAAGTGATGAAGTTATATATTCCTATAGTCATTTTGTTACTGTAGCAGGTGTTCTTGGATGAAGAGGATGAGATTCTAGAAATCTCAGTTGTTGTGGATGTTCTTGTGAAGTTCATGGATGTGTGCTCGAGTTTTCATGTTCTTGGTCAACATGCTGGTGGTAGTGTATTGCAGATCCATGAGGATTAATATTTTATTGTTCGCAATGATCAAAGGTGTTTATTTGGGTCCTCACAATGTTGTGACTGACTTGTGTTGATGCGCATTAAGATTTATTTATGTATTGAGGCTGAAAATTGTAATTTATTATTTATTTGTGTTTAATAGTGTAGTTAACATAAATCTATGTGGCAGATATATAAGAGTGGTCTTTTTCCTCATTTTGAGGTATGTTCAGTGTGTGTATGTGAATTACATGTGTGAATAAAGGTCAAATCATTCAATAGCAGAGTAGAGTGTGAAAGAGATTGAGAAGAGTGTGAATAAGGTTGAGCAAAGTGTATTTGTGCCTAACTGGAACTGTAACCATTCTTGTGAAGAAGCTAATTTCTCAGTTCATGCTCATTAGATGGATTTAATCTAATTATTTTATGTAAGGTAGTGAGCCTTCCTATGAGAAGTGGGCTCTAGGCAGTGTGCCTAAATGCAAGTGCATTCCTTATTAATTTTTCATTATATTTCTAATAAGGTATAATATTGTGGACTAACATCCACCGTGGTTTTTCCCCTAACAAGGTTTCCATGTATAAAACCTTCGTGTTCATATGTCTCTAATGTGTTATTGATTTATGCCTACACTTTTAAGTATCAAATCTGCGATTAAAGGTTGATTAGAGTTGAATAAGTATGGTTCTAGTAACAACTGACTCAGCCCCCCTCTTAGTTGGTTATCCTTGTTTTTCCAACAATTGGTATCAGAGCTTGTTCTCTGAAGAATCCTAACAACTTGAGGTTATATGAGATGACATCATACAAGAAGGATAGTCGTAGATTCGATGGTACAAACTACTCTTTATGGAGAGTCAGAATGTAGTGTCATTTGAAGTGCATTGGAAAACCTTTCTGCAAGATCACACAGAGTGCATATACTATTCCTCATAATGGTTTGTCCTCTGAAGATTAGATCAAGCAAGTAGAAACTAATACTAGGGCTATTGAATAATTTTTGAGTGCTTTGACAGATTTAAAGATGACAAATATGATAGGATTAAAGAATACACATCAGATCTGAAAAACTTTGGAGACATTATATGAAGGAGATGCACTAGTGAAAATTTTTAAGCTTCAAAGTTGAAAAGGCAAGTGGGAATAAATGAAGATGAGTGAAGATGAGAACATCCTCTCTTTCTCTCAAAATATAAATGAGTTGGTGATGAGAATTAGATGTGTCGGTGGAACTTTGGATGAAGAAGAAATTGTGGCTAAGATTGTTAGATTTGTGCCTCTCCTACAAAACAAGAGCTCATTTTATTGATGAACTAAGGATGATGACAAATGTGACAAGATACATGTTGATTGGAAAAAAAATTTCCTTTGAGTTAAGTGAATTTTTTGAATCTACTCCTAAGACCGAGTCTACATTCAAAGCTACTCTATCTGGGAAAAGCCAACAAAAATACAATCTAGGAGAGAGTTCCAAAAGGACATTCAAATATGAAGATGAGATGAAAAATATTGAAGATGAAGAAAAATAATTAGAAGAACAAGAAGTATTGATTGTGAAAAGAGAAGCCAAAGGTCATGGTAAGTACAAAGGAGAGCTACCTATGAAATGTTTTTCCTACAGTAAAATAGGTCATTTTGCATCAAGATGTCCTAAAAGAGTTTCTAAGTACAAACCTAAGAAGACTATATTTAAAAGGAAATGCTATTATGCTGAAGAAGGTGTTACTGATGATGAATCTAATAAAGAAACTAGAAATTAAGATGAATGGGTATTCATTTCTATCAAAGAAAATGGTCAGGTGTCCACTAAATTCACTAGTAATGTGAATGTTGAGAAATATCTTGTAGTAAAAATTGAAGAAAAGGATGAGTGGATAATTGATAGAGGATGCTCAAATCATATAATTGGTGATAAAATCAAGTTTGTAAGCTTGGAAAAATATGATGGTAGTGTTGTAAGATTTGGAAACAACACTTCTAGTGTGATTCGTGGTAGAGGCACTGTTTCTTTTGGTGGTAAGAACAATACTAATGATGTTCTTTATGTAGAAGGTTTAAAGAATAACTTGTTGAGTGTTGGACATATGGTAAAAGAGGGTTACAATCTTTAGTTCAAGGATGGTAAGTGCAGAATAAGGGGACGTTCTTGAAATACGATTGCTTCAAGTACAAAGACAAGAGGTAATATTTTTAACTTGAGTGTTGCTAGTGAAAGTTGTTTAATTGCTCAAATTGATGTAAGTTGGTTATGGAATAGGAGGTTGTGTCATGTGAAATTTTATAACATTTTCAAGATAAGCTCTACTAAAGAAATTAGAGATCTTCCTAAGTTAGTGAAGCCTACAAACACTATGTGCGAGGAATTTCAGAGGGGAAAACATACTAGAAATTATTTTCAGAGAAAATAGTATAGCTCTAATGGAGTACTGGACTTGATACATACTGATCTATGTGGTCCATCTAGAATTAGAAGTCTACAAGGAGAAAGGTACTTTGTGTTGCTTATTGATGATTATTCTAGAATGATATGGGTTGCTTTCTTAAGACAAAAACATGAAGCGTTAGAAAAGTTCAAAATCTTCAAAGCTATGGCAAAAAATGAGACAAATCAAAAGATCAAATGCCTAATTTTAAACAAAGGTGGTGAATTCACATCTCAGGAATTCAATTATTTCTATGAAGAGCATGGAATCCAAAGATAGCTATCTGCTCCTCGCACCCCTCAAAAAAATGGAGTTGTTGAAAGAAATAACAAAACCGTTCTAGACATTGCTAGAACCATGATGTTGGAAGAAAATGTTCCTCATTTCTATTGGAGAGAATTTGTAAGTAATGTTGTGTATACCATTAACCGGGTGAATGTCAATAGTAATTGTGGTAAAACCCATTTTGAGCTATGGTTTGGTTATAGGCCTATTGTCAAATATTTCAAAAAAATTGGAAGAAAATGCTACATCAAGAGAGATGATAATATAGGAAAGTTTGATGCTAGAAGTGATGAAAGAATAAATTTAGGTTACTCTACTAGGAGAAAAGCTTACCGATGCTTTAATAAAATGTTGACGAAATGGTTGAAAGTGCAAATGTCAAAGTTGATGAAGATATTGTTAGACCATCCAGATATAGCGGATATGATTCAGATGGTCAACATGATATTATTAACAATGGAAATAATTTTTCATACACAGTTCCGGTGAACCAAGGGAATCAAGAAGCAAAAACTAGAAAAAGTGTAGAAGAAAGAACACAAGAACAAGAATTCAGATAAAATCCTAAAGCTCCCAAGTATGTAAGGTGAAACCATTCAGACATCCAGATCATAGGAGGAAAAATAAAAGGTGTGCAAACTAGAAGAAGAATTTTAGAAGAGTATTGTCTAATTTCCAAAACTAAGCCTAGGAATATCAATGAAGCATGCAAAGATGAATATTGGATGGAATCCAATAAATATAGAATGTAGGTAGATAAAAATGATACATGGGATCTTCTTCCTAGACCTAAAAAAAAAAAGTGATTGGAACCAAATGGGTGTTTCGAAATAAGCTAAATGAACAGGGTGAAGTGGTTAGAAAATAAATAAGACTGGTTCACAAAGTGTACTCACAGATGGAAGGTATTGATTTTGAAGAAAATTTTTCCCCTATTGCTAGAATTGAAGCTGTGAGATTATTTCTTTCCTATGCTACTTTCAAGAACTAAAAATTATAGCAGATGGATGTAAAGTCATCATTTCTAAATGGTGAGCTAGAAGAGGCAGTCTATGTTGAACAATCAGATGGATTTCAATTGACTGACATAGAAAACATGCTATGTCAATTGAAGAAATCTCTATATGTACTTAAGCAAGCTCCTAGATCTTGGTATACTATATTCGATAAATACTTGTTGAAAATTGGATTCAATAAAGGTATTGCTGACAACAATTTGTATTTCAAGTTGGATTAGAATAAAGAATTGATGATTGAATTATTTGTTGATGACATTATTTTTGAAGGTGATGATGATTTGTGCATGAATTTTGGTGATGAAATAAAAAGTGAGTTTTAAATGTCAATGATAGGAGAGCTAAAATTCTTTTTAGGACTACAAATCACTCTGCTAGATGATGGGATTTTTGTATCTCAATCTAAATATGTAAAGGAGTTACTAAATTTTTTTGGCATGGAAGACTCAAAGCCACTTGGTACAGCTATGGTAACCAGATGAAAACAAGATACAGGTCTATGATTGGTAGATTACTCTATTTGACTAGTACCATGCCAGATATAATGAATGTTGTATGCGTGGTTTCTAGATATGAAGTTGATCCTAAAGAGTCTCATGTGAATGCTATGAAAAGAATCTTCAGATACCTAGAAGGGACAGTTGATCTTGGTCTTTGGTATCTTAGGGATGATGATCTTATCTTGAGAGCTTTCATTGATGTTGATTGGGCATGAGATGTGGATGACAAGAAGAGTATTAGTGGTAGTGCATTCTTCTTATGGAAGAAGTTGGTATCTTGGCTAAGAAAAAAGAAGAATTATGTTTCATTATCTACTACTAAGGCAGAATATATTACTGCTACAAACAATTGTACTCAAATATTGTGGATGAATCAAATGTTGAGAGATGTCAAAATTGAGTATGAAGAACCCATTACCATATTATATGAAAATTCAAGTGCCATAAACATTTCTAAGAATCCAGTGTTGCATTCAAAGACAAAGCATATATCCATCAAATATCACTTCTTGAGAGATAAAGTAAGTGACAAAGAGGTTTGACTGGAGTATATACCTACCAAGGAGAAAATTGCGGATATCTTTACTAAGAAATTGCCTCAGGATACTTTTGAGTATCTCAGAGGCAAGTTAGGGGTGATTTCCCCTCCCGATCAGAACTAAGTGATGTAGGTCTTTGCATCAGTCTGTGAATTCAAATCCATATCCTATTCCAGGTTGATGTTGTGGTGGTTGCTACTCAGGGGGAGTAGTTAGATGTGCTAACTATGAGGATCAGTCAAAGGGGGGGAGAAGCAATGTGAAAAATATGAGAGAATAATAAAATGGAAGGAGAAAATAGGAAAAGAGTCCACAATCTAAGGGGGAGATTTTTGGAGAAAAGCTAGTTGGGTTGATGGTTTTTTTCACATCATGTGTTTCCATCACTACCAAAGGGGGATATGGTTGGATGTTGTGGTTGCGTTGTTGATATTTTGTAGTCATTGGTGATTCTGAAGGATGCATATATTGAGAAGATTAAGAAAATTGTAATAAATATATTACAGGCAGACAGTGAAGCTGAAAAGGTCAAAGTGGTGGAAAGTGTTGTAAGTTGATAATCAGGGGGCACACACTAAAGGGTTTGTTGCTCGGTCTATCTAGTGTGTTGTCTTAAATTTTTAGCATGGTATGCATCAAGATTTGAGAAATTTATGGAGTTCTATGTTTCTACAATCATTTTTTTACTGTAGAAGGTGTTCTTAGATGAAGAGGATGAAATTCTGGCAATTTCAGCTATTTTGCATGTCTTGTGACCTTCATGGGCGATTCTAGATCAATTTTCTATGTTCACATTGATCAGAGTGTTCATGATCAGAGATTTTTTTGATGTGTGCTTGATTTTTCATGTTCTTGGTTGACATGTTGGTGGTAGCATGTTGTAGATCGATGGTGATTAATATTTTATTGTTTGGAATGTTCAAAGGTGTTTATTTGGGTCCTCACAATGTTGTGACCAACTTGTGTTGGTATGCATTAAGATTTATTTATGTATTCAGGCTAATAGTTATAATTTATTATTTATTTGTGGTCGACAGAGTAGTTGATGTAAATTTGTGTGGTGGATATATAAGAGTGGTTGTTTTCCTCATTTTCAGGTATGCTCAGTGTGTGTATGTGAAGTACATGTGTGAATAAAGATCAAATTATTCAAGAGAAAAGTAGAGTGTTAAAGAGATTGAGTAGAGTGTGAAGAAGGTTGAGTGAAGTGTATTTGTGCCTAAGTAGAACTGCAATCAGGCTTGTGAAGAAGCTACTTTCTTAGTTCATATTCATCACATTGATTTAATTTGATTATCGCATGTAAGATAGTGACCCTTCCTCTAAGCAGTTAACTCTACGTTATGTGCCTAAATGTAAGTTCATTCCTTATTCTTTTTTCATTTTACTTCTAACAGGGTATAATCTTGTGGACTAACGTCCACCTTGGTTTTTCCCCTAACAAGGTTTCCACGAATAAAATCTTGGTGTTCATGTGTATCTAATGTGTTATTGATTTATTCTTACACTATTAAGTACTGGATTTGAGATAAAAGTTTGATTAAAGTTGAATAAGTTTGATTTTGGTAACAACTGATTCACCCCTCCTCTCAATTGTTTATCCTTGTTTTTCCAAAAAATACTAAATTATCTTCATATTATCCTTTAAAAATATTTTTTTATCCTTATCGCCATATCGTGAGAATTTTCTTACTCCTAGTGGTAGTGCAATGTATATTGCCGTAATGTGAGAGGCTTCTGACTATCTGACAGTAGCACGGTATACCACCATACAACAAAATCCTTCAATTAGCCGAGCAATAGTGCAATTACCACCATACCATGAGAGTATTAATATCGAGCGGTAGTGTAAGGTATACACGGACCTAGTTAACAACTGAGGTGTATGCTGAATAGTGGGGGAAATTGTTGAATTCGCTCTAAACTCGACACTAAATATGGTGCTAAAGTAGGTGCTAAATCTACTGCTAAATCGGACGCTAAAATCAGATCTACAGCCGACAGTAAATCTGGTACTAAATTCGGCACTAAATCTAGTGTTAAATGTGGTGCTAATTAGTGCAAAAAATTCCAAAAATGGTGCTAGCCCGATAAGTAGGGCCGATGTTTTCAAAACAGTAGAGAAAAAAACATTAAAACAATGGGTGGAAGCAAAAAATGGAGCAAAAAAGGGAGCTAATCACAAGGATTTATTGTAGTGTTTGAACTTTAGTTCAACGTGTCACTCCAAGATAGATGGATAGAGTGAGAGGGTCAACTAGATCATCGAGGATATGTTACGCATGTATGTGATGGACCAAAAAACACGATGGTTGGATTATCTCCATTGAGTGGAGTTTGTTTATAATAACAACTATTAGAGTTTGATTGTTATTCATCCTTTCTAGACATTGTATGGACAATTGTGTCGGACTCCTTTGAGTTGGGATCAATTAGAGGACCAATTTTTATTGGGTCCTAAGATGCTTTAGAACATGGAGCAACAGGTGATCTGTATTAGGGAACATCTAGTTGTTGCAGAGGATAGGCATAAAAAGTATTCAGATGTGCATCTAATGGACTATTAGTTTGTAGTAAGTGACCGAGTCTTTTTGCGAGTGTGTCCATGGAAGAGTCCAATCCGATATGGAAAGGGGTCTAAGCTCGCACCTCACTTTTTCAAGCCATTTGATATTCTTGAGAAGATTGGACTAGTAGCTTATCATCTATCTTTGTTGTTCAGTATCTCGTGCATGAACGTCGTATTTCATGTTTCAGTACTCAGGCATGTCCACCCTGATATATCTCACATCCTTGATTGTAACTCCTTATAGGTAGAAGATGTTTAGATGGATTTGGAGCTCATGGTCATCATCCAGCACAGGAGACTCAACCTCAGTGGTCAAGATATTGAGTGGGTTAGGGTTCAGTTGTATCCAAGAGATGATGCATCGACTACCTAGGAGGATGTGACTAGGATGAGGGAGATCTATCCCTATTTGTTCATGGACTTCCAAGAGTAAGCCTAATCCTGGGGGGGATGTCGCACCCCTCTAATTTTCTTATATTTCTAGACATTGCTTTTACTTTGATAGGCTATGATACTATATTGTTATTTGATCACTGAAATTATAGCGATGACAGTTTTTATATAGAGATGTCATGGTACACTGTATGGATGATTATTAATTATGACATGATTTATGATTAGCATAGTTGATTATGTGAGCTGATATTTATACTGTGTTAAATTGATTATTTATTTAATCATGATTAATGTTGTTAGAATATTTTAATTTTATTAGTTAATTGATTTAATTTATTTTGTAAAGTAATTTAATCTTTGAGATTAAATTTATTTTATAAAGTGATTAAATGAATTAGATTAAATTTTATATTAAATTGTTAGATTATATAAGTTTTATTTAATTAATTAATTAAATTAAGTTGTCAAATTAAATGAGTGGTTAATTAAATTAATATTTGATTTTAAATTATTAAATATACAATTCTCTTAGAAAATATCTAGAGAAAATATTTGTGATTTGGTTGGAAAGATATTTTAATTGTGACATCATGTGCTAGAAAATTAATATCTTGTGATGAGAATTAGTTCTCAGAGAGAATAAATGCATTAACTGAAAGAGGAAAGAGGCTACTCCACGACAATGAAAAAAATAAAATGGAATGAAATCTACGTATGACGAATTTTAAATTCACATATTTTCATTGAATTTTTTTTTATGTATAAACCATGTGTATGGGGGAGAAAAGGGGTTGCACCTACAGCCACCACCCATAGCGGGAGCTGACGCTGTGAAGGTAGCACCCATTGCTTCCTTTTGATAGGGAAAGGGTTGGATGGAACAATCACTGTTCCATGCTTTGGATCTTTGATTGCAAGTTCTCTTAGGTGTCTCTCCCACCTTGACCTTTAGGTCCTACGTCATGTATAGGTACCCCTAGTTCTATTGGCCAACCCCACAATCATCTCACTCTCAATCTACCAAGCCAATCTTGGTGCTATGCCACTAACTCTTCCTTAGCTCTTAATCTTCCCTAAAGGCTAATTACTCCCATCTCTCAATTTTTTCTTTGCAGGGGTGTAGAGATGTTTCTACTAGCTTCACACCATCCTCCTAGGGTTCTTGTAACTTCACCAAACTCCATTCTTCCATTGCTTTCACCAAACCCTCATCTAGGGTTAAAATGGCTACTAGCCTTTGAGCCCCAATTAGGCCTCCAACTCCAAGAAAATAGGATTGCATTCCTAAGTTCTCCAAAGTGAAACCATGCTTTCCTTTAGATTATTGACACCTATACCCTTCTCTCAAATAATTTTGGAACCTTAGGTCTCCATTGTCTGTACAATGTTGATGAATTCTCCTCAATTTACCCACAGCTTGGTGACCATCACTCCATCCCTTTCCAATAGGAAAATTGCTTTGAATGGGCACCCCTGCATTTAATAGTGCTTTGCACTTATTGTCTCTCCTAGCCGGGAATTGTCAAGCTCGCCTAGGAGTAGACTTTCTTCATGGCTCCTGGACTACTAACTACTCCTATACCTACTATATTTACAACCATGGAGTCTAGAATCATTCCCCAAAAGCCCGTACACCAGGTACAGTAGGAAAGAGAACTAAATCTCCATTCTTGATCAGTTGCCAATCAGATCAGCAACTCAAAAAACAACAAATTAACTACCAAACACACCTACAAATTGAACACACAAACTTAATACTACAACACACAACTTCTACCACACCTGCTCTACATTCTACAACACGTTATAGAGCCATGATCGCTCCTGATTAATCAAATGCAAAGCAAACACAGAAAATTAAGCAATTCTTCTCACTGTCCACACTTAGCATTCATGAGGTTTCAAAATTACAAAAGCTTCCAACCTTTCACACAGGTCGAGGAATTTCGTATATAGGTCATAAAAGTAGTTAACTTTGCCCATGGTCGGACATGTTGGTTACAAAGTGGCAAAGGTGTAAAATGTTCCATTTTGCCACTTTTGCATATTCAAAGAAAACTAGGAAAATTGAGTTTCCAAACTCATTAAACCTTTCCCCTCCTTAACCTACTAATCACTCCTAACCAAGGAATATTATTAAGTCTCTAACTCAATTCAAATGGTCAACATGACCTTCATGGAAATACAATAAAATAAAATGCATCCTAGACTTCTTCCTAATTCCTAGTGTTTCCTAGGTCCTCCTGCACCACACTCCCCCTCTGCACAAACTCTAAGAAATGTGAGGAGAGAGTAGAGAGACATATATGCCCTACTTCTTGCACTGAGCTTCATCCACCCATGTGGCCTCAGATTCTTGCTTGTCCTTCCACTTGATGAGGTGCTCCATGTATACTCCATTCCTTGTGGATTTTTGCACTCTTGACTCCAAGATGCTCTTTGCTTGTAGTTTGTCTTTAGTAGGTAGGGCTATGTTGCTGACTTCCTTGAAGACCTCCCTACTAGTCTGATCGATATCATTGACTGATCCCTTGTACTTGATCAAATCTACTACATTGAAGATTGGTGAAATTCCCAAATCTGCAGGTAACTCCACCTTGTATGCATTCTTCCCAGACTTGGCTAATATCTTGCATGGTCCTACTCTTTTAATTTGCATCTTGGTTGACATACCCTTTTGCAACCTTGATTTTTTAAGGTGAACCATGAAATAATCTCCTACTACAAATTATAAATCCTTTCTTGATATATCTACCTTGTCTTTCAGTTTTTGTGTAGCCTCAGTGATTGTCCTCTTTACTTGCTCCTGAATCTCTTTCATGGCTTGAGTGAAGTCTTCTGCATGTACACTCCTATGTTCCATAGCTCCTAGATCCCTGAGCTCACATATAACTCTTGGGTGCATTCCATACACAATCTCAAAAGGACTCTTCCCTGTGGTCTGGTTTACACTATCACTATAGGCATACTCAGCCTGTGAGATTATCATATCCCAAGTCTGTCCATATTCTTTAGTTAGGCACCTTAGAAGGTTACCTAGCACCTTGTTAACCACCTCTTTTTGACCATCGGTCTGACGATGGTAAGCTGATCCAAAAGACAGGTTGGTACCTAATATGCTCCATAGAGTCTTCCAAAAGTGACTCGTGAATTTAACATCCCTATCTGATATAATGCTTAAAGGCAATCCATGGATCCTAACAATTTCCTTAAAGAAAAGGTGAGCTATATAGCTTGCATCATGAGTGATTTTAAAAGGAATAAAGTGACTCATCTTGCTAAATCTATCTACCACTACATACACACTATCAAAGCTAGTCTTGGTCTTAGGGAGTCCTACCACAAAATCCATGCTCACACACTCCCATGGTCTATTAGGAATGGGTAGGGGTTTATATAGGCCATCATTTCTAGCTCCTCCCTTAGCTTTAATACACACAACACATTGCTCCACATACCTCCTGACATCTCCTGACAACTTAGGCCAATAGTAAAACCTTTGCACTAGTTCTAATGTCTTGTTGATGCCAAAATGTCCACTAAGACTACCATTATACTTTTCCTGAATGAGATTTTCTCTCATTGACCCTTTTGGAACACATAACTGATTCCCTTTAAACAAAAATCCAATTTGCAAAGTATACTCTGAGTATTGGCTATGAAAATGATTCTCAAAGTTAGAACATACCTTGTAGGCCTCTGAGAAATCTTCATCCTCCCCATAGAGATCCTTGAAGCTCTCTATTCCAATGCTCTTGATCTATATCTCTTGCACTGTCAGCAATCTTCTACTCAATGCATCTACTACCTTCTTCATTTTCCCCTTCTTAAGCTTGGATGTACTCCATCCACTTCAAGTGTCTATTGCTCAACTTCTCTTGGGTGTTGATATAACTAAGTGTCCGATTGTCAGTATAGACCACAAACTCCTTGGGTAGAAGGTAATGCCTCCACTTCCTAAGTGACTGAACCAAAGCACAAAGTTCTATTTCATAGGTAGAGTACTTCTTCTTGGCTTCATTGAGCTTTTCATTGAAGAAAGCTATGGGCCTTCCTTCTTGACTAAGCACTCCTCCTACTGCAACTCCACTAGCATCACACTCCATAGTAAACAATTTGTCAAAGCTTGGAAATAGGAGAATAGGTTGAGTTGCCACTTCTTGTTTCAGTTTCTCAAATCCTTTCTTCGCTTCTTGCCCACACAAACTTAGTTTTCAAACCACCCTTGATTTTATCTAGGACTGGTGCACATATTGTTGGGAATTATGCCTCAACTTTCTGGTGCCCCCCTTTGAAGACTTATGTGAATTCTCTTGTTTCCTTGGAAAAGTCTTTTGTTCTGGCAGAGGCGGAATCGGGATGGAACTTGGCATTGTTCTGTTTGCCTTGTTCTGTCTCCAGCTCCGCTCCCTGCTTTCTTCGTTCTTTGAGTTTTGTTCTGGCGGAGGGGGATCCAGATTGGAACCTGGCATTGTTCCTTTTGTCATGTTCTAGGTTTGGCTCTGGCTCCGGCTCTAGTAGTCTCTTGCTCTCTGCTTGGTTCTGGTGGAGGCGGAACTAGTTTTGGAAGTTGGCAATGTCTATTTGCCATGTTCCTGTTTCTGTTCCTATTCTGACTCTAGGTCCAACTCCTACTTTTGTGATCTAGTTCCTCTAGATGTTTGGATTTTCCTTGAGGAGTATTCCTCCACTTTGTCCATGTTCTGGATTGTTGTTTCTTGCAGTTGCCAGAGGCGGAACCGAAACCGGTTTGGTTCTTGATCTTGGAATTTTGGTAAAGTCTTGTTTATGTTCCTGTTCCGTCCCCGACTCCGACTCCGATCTTTTGTGCTCCCATCTTGGTTTGACCCCGGGTTGACTTTACCCAGTCAGTCCTATTTCCATTGTGAATGTGTGAGCATGGGGCTGCAAGCATGATGCATGATGCATGATGCAAGATTGCAACAGTTGGACTTGCAGGTTGGAGAGCTGAAGGTGTGAAGAGATTTGTAGAGAGATGGAGAGGGTGTTCAAGCAATTTTCTTAGGCAATGTAACTATGAACACTCTATCTCTTGGATCTGGGCATGGGAATCATTGGAGGCCGAATGACTGGGCTGGCCATGAGGTTGGCTGTGACAGTCATCTGAGGAGCTGAGAGGAATCTTGTGGGTACTTGTTACTTCTCCAATAGAACAAGATGTAACTCCTGTATTGGCTTTGAGCCTGATATTATATTATAACTGGTTTTGTATTGCTGAATAATACATTGGCTCAAAATTTTGGAGTGTGGGGTTTTTACCTAAAAGGGTTTTCCCCATGTATATCGTTGTGTATTCTTTTTGTCTTTCATGGTATATGTTTATGTTGAATCTATTTCTTGTTGCATTCACTTCTCTCTGAGGATCAATGGGGGATCAACTATGCTTGTTTCTGCTTTATAGCATAGTTGGTTGTGTCTTTGGTGTGATTTTGAATTGAAATCACTAAGGCACTACTTTCTTAGATGCCTATCTTGATGAAAGACCAAATTCGTATCCCCAACAAGTGGTATCAGAGCTGGTAGCTTGTTGCTCGTGATACCAACAAGTGGTATCAGAGCATGTTTAAGGGAGGTCATGGCTTGATGATACCGACAATGGTATCCGAGCCTTCTCCTGGTTGCTGAAGTTTTGGGTTTTCTCCTATGGTGATTTCTTAGCCTGGAAAGCTTGAGGAAGTCTGGAGAAATCAGGTGGTGAGTGGTCCTTCGGTGAGTGGAAGTGTCTGCTTCATTGATTCAACATACAGTTTGAAAGGTGCTGGGAAAGTATGGAGTGGGTCATGTTGTGGCAACATGATCTGGAGCTCCTGATTGGTAACAATGTTCCTAATGCAAAGGGGATGAGATGTGTTCATGGTTGTGTTGCAGCAAAGCATGGTGTTCATACTGGGAATCTATCTAAGAGGCTCCTTGGTGGTATGGACTAGCTTGTGTCATTGTTCAGCTATGGATTGTTGTGCTTGTGCTGGGTGTTTCTAACTTAGCACTGAAGGCATTTTCTCTGGTGCTCTGATTGCATGGAGGCTATGAGGTGACCTTTGTGGTCTGCAATTTCTGGATAGCCTAGCTCTTCCTTGTGCTTGTGCATGACTGTGGCATTGGAACTAGTCTAAAACAGACCTATTGTTCTTGTGTACCTCTTTCTTACACTTGCATGGTTCAGATTCTTGTCTTCGGCTCTGAAGGTTTTGTGTAGATTTTCCTAAAATGTCTACAGTGCATTCTCTTCTCCTTTCATTGTTCTGGTTTACTGTGATGGTTGTGTGCAAAATCTTGAGTTGTCGAGATGAGCAGTGAATATGGAGGTGCGTGGGTTTTTTGGAAACAAAGTAGTTTTTTGTAGGTTTTGCACGGTCAAGGAAAACTTGTGTTTTGTGGAACTGTTGTTTGTTAATTTTCTAGATCCTAGTTTGTGGGCTGTGACTGGATGAGATAGCTGCAGTTCGACTGGTTTTGAGGAGTGGTGTCTTCTCTACATGGGAGTGTTGGTATGTTTCTCTTTCAACATTCTTGTGGTATGCTTTGATGGTTTTCTAGACTTTGGGGCTTGGGTTGTGGACGTGACTAGCAAATCAGATCTATTGCTAATCTGGTGTTTAAGTCATGATTGTCTACTTTGGCAGTTCTCTTTGATTATCTCAATTTTGCAGTTTCCAGTGCAATGATAGATTTGTAGGTTTACTTTTGGTTGCATCCACGGGTTGTGCAATATTGTAGGTTGTCCTTACCTACATGCTTGTTGTGAGACAACTCGAAAGTGGACTGTCTATATCCACGAGGGTGTAACCATGTTGTGCAGATCTATTAGTTGACCTTGTCTGTGGTCACTTATGCATTGGTGTGGTTGTTTTGAGATGAGAGGAGGAATGGTGTTTGAGTACCTGAATAGTCAGTGATGGGGACCTAAAGCATGTGGATCATGATGTCATGGAAAGCTTGGTACACTGGCATAGTGTAAGATTTTGACAGTGATGGTGTGGTCAGTCATGGTGCTTGGAAAGCTCAGTGTCACATTTCAGTGGGAGCTTTAGCAATGACTAGTGTCTTCTTTGGTGTTACAGAATTTGCATCTGCATGTTCACTATTTGAAGATGTGTAGCACTTTGGAGCCATGAAGGACCTCGGTAGTCTTTGGCTAAGTTGCTAGTGGTTCTTGACAGGTGATGTTGGTTTAGAGTTGTTTGCTTTATGTCATGGTATACTCTTTCTTGTGCATTAGAGTTTTGGCATGTTGTTTTGCTCTTGAAGACCATGGACAGTTCACTTGAAGCATGGTATCTCCCTTGGAGATGTGTAGATCATGGTGTCATGATAAGTTCCTGTTCTAGGTTATGGAACTTTGACAGTGGTCTGGGGGTTCTCTTTACTTTGAGTACATTGGTCATATGCTGGAGGACTTCATGGTTATTGTAGTGCTACAGTTTGGAGTTAGCATGAGATGACAGGTGTTGATACTCATGGATGCATGGAGAATAGAGGTGAGGCTTGAATTCTTAAGTGAATGTTGTTGTTAAAATTGGAAGTTTGAGAAGCCTGCACTTTGGTTGAATGTAAATTCAATAGAGATCTTGAAGGAGAATGCTCTTAGGTTGGCCATGTTGGCTTGTATATCTTGGATGAGGATGTTTCTCTTTTCTTCTTGATCTACTCAGTAGTGGTGTCATTGTGAAATGTATTTACCCATTATACTTTTCAAGTGCTTTATGTTTTATCTTTCATGATATGAATCTTGAGTTGGTTTAGATTCTGGAGGGTTCATAATGAAAGGTTGGAAAACATAGTTTATCTACTTGTTCTTTTGAGGACTGAAAGGAGATGGTTATATGGGTAGTTCTGATCTTCTTTGAGGAGCTTACATCCATGTTTTATTGGATGTTGTCAAGGCTTTTCCCTTTGGGATGTAAAGAAGATCATTCTTGACATAGCTGGCATTTAGAAGTGTTTGTAGAAGGACATGTTTCTTGTTGATTTGCGGTTTCTCTCTTATCTGGTCTTATTCTTCCTAATTGCTCTTGTGACTTTAGATGTGAGTTGCCTTTGTGGTACTGGGTTGGTCACTGTTTGTGGTCATGTGTTATCACCTGGGTGATGACATGAAGGTGCCTATGCTTCTTTCTTCAGTCAACTTTGGAGGTGCTTGGAAGAACTGTGGAAGATGGTTGAGAGAAATTTTTCTTGCAGCAGGTGGTTGCAGATGTTGCAGATCAGTATGGATGTTCCTTGGAACTACATGGTATCATTTCTTTATGCTGGGTTTGGTGGACTTGGTATGCCTAGATCATTTGTGATGGTGCTCTGTTTGCACTCATCTAGACAGTGCCCTTACAGTGGGAGTACTTGGATGTGTTTGGTCTATGACTGGTCGACACAGGGTGCTTGTTTGTTGCTGAGATGCGTGGGTTTCTTTTGATGGAATGAGTTCACTTTTAGGTCATACCTTTAAGGTATGGGTGGTTGGATGTTTCAGCATGAGCTGTGGGTGCTGGTTTTCAGTCACGTGGGTTTGATCAGTTGGATGAGGGTAGTCTGTTCTTGGTTGCCTTTCTAGCTGGTCAATTTTTCCTTGTTCTGGAGTTTGGTTGGAGTGGTGCTTTAATGTTTTTTTGCCTTTGCCATCTAGAGGATCCTTTGCTTTCATTCTTGAGACTGTTGTTGTTTCACCTTAGTGTTTTCCTGTGTTTGGAGTTGTTGCTTATGGTGGTGGACATCTTTCTGATGTTGTTGCAGTGGTCTTGATTGGAGTGTGAGAGCATGTGTTGGTCCTTGTTCGGGCTAGTTTAGAGGATGCCTAAAAGTCTTCGGCAAGTGGGAGATTGTTGGGAATTATGCCTCAAATTTCTAGTGCCCCCCTTTGAAGACTTAGGCGAATTCTCTTGTTTCCTTGGCAAAGTCTTTTGTTTTGGTGGAGGCAGAACCAGGATGGAACTTGGCATTGTTCCGTCTCTAGCTCCGCTCCCCACTTTCTTGGTTCTTCAAGTTTTGTTCTGGCGGAGGGGGATGCAGATTGGAACCTGGCATTGTTCCTTTTTTCATGTTTCGGGTTTGGCTCTGGATTCGGCTCCTACTCCAACTCTGGCTCCGGTAGTCTGTTGCTCTCCGCTTGGTTCTGGCGGAGGCGAAACTAGTTTTGGAAATTGGCAATGTCTATTTGCCATGTTCCTGTTCCAACTCCGGGTCCAACTCCTGCTTTTGTGATCTAATTCCTCTGGATGTTTGGATTCTCCTTGGGGAGTTTTCCTCTGCTTTGTCCATGTTCTGGATTGTTGTTTCTTGCAGTTTCCAAAGGCAGAACCGGAACCGATTTGGTTCCTGATCTTGGACTTTTGGTAAAGTCCTGTTTCTGTTCCTATTCCATCCCTGACTTCGACTTCGATCTTTTGTGCTCCCATCTTGGTTTGACCCCAAGTTGACTTTACTCGATCAGTCCTGTTTCCGACGTGTTCCTCGTTGCCGTGGGCGGACGCAGAACCAAATTGGTTCCTGAACCTATAATTTTGGTGGAGTCATGTTTTGACTCCAGTTCTGTCTCTGTCTCCGACTCTGACTCTGATAGTGTGTTTTTTGGTGGAGTCTTGTTTTGACTCCTATTCCGACTCTGGCTCTGGCAGTGTTAGGTTTGGCTTGAAGCCTTGGACGCGCCCGATGTGTGTTTCACCATTTTGGTTGCTCTATCAGCTATGATTGATGATGGGTCTTGGATGCATGGCACCTGGTTGAATAGTGATTGGATGGTTACCTAACTTGTTGTGTTGCATGTTTAGTCAGTGAAGGTTGGCGAAGCTGAACCCATTTTTGGAATGGCATTGAATGCCTGGGCGACTCATTGCAAGGAGATCTGTCAGATCTAACCAAATGCATGATTTGTGGATGGTCTTCTTTGCTCTTGTTGAGTCGGTTACATAATGGATGAGAGATGTATTATTTCTAAGTAAGTTCGATGAGTCTGCAAGAGTCGTGGATTGCAGAGCAAGTGCGAGATGTGCGAGCTGAATGCGCAACCATGAGACTGCGAGCAGGATGCGCGGGCATGTGAATGTGTGAGCATGGGGCTGCAAGCATAATGCATGATGCATGATGTGAGATTGCAGCAATTGGACTTGCAGGTTGGAGAGCCGAAGGTGTGAAGAGATTTGTAGAGATATGGAGAGGGTGTTCGAGCAGTTTGCTTATGAAATGTAACTGTGAACACTCTATCTCTCGGATCTAGGCATGGGAATCACTGGAGGCCAAATGACTGGGCTAACCATGAGGCTGGCTATGAAATTCATCTAAGGAGTTGAGAGGAATCTTGCAGGTACCTGTTACTTCTCCAGTAGAACAAGATGTAACTCTTATATTGGCTTTGAGCCTGATATTGTATTGTAACTAGTTTTGTGTTGCTGAATAATACAATGGCTCAAAATTTTGGAGTGTGGGGTTTTTACCTGAAAGGGTTTTCCCCACCTATATCTTTGTGTACTCTTTTTGTCTTTCATGGTATCTGTTTATGTTGAATCTATTTCTTGTTGCATTCACTTCTCTCTGAGGATCAATGGGGGATCAACTATGCTTATTTCTACTTTATGGCATAGTTGATTGTGTCTTTGTTGTGATTTTGAATTGAAATCACTAAGGCACTATTGCCTTAGATGCCTATCTTGATGACAGACCGAATCCGTATCCCCAACACATATACCACTAAAGTTTCTTATGAATTTCCTTTAAAACTGAGCCAATCCATGGAAACTTCTTACCTCAGTCCCTGTGGTTGGTGTAGGCCAATTTAGGGTAGCTTCCACCTTGCTTGGATCCATTTTCAATGATCTTTGGGACACTACAAAACTGAAATGTACAAGCTCTTGTTTAAAAAACTCACACTTCTCTAGGTTGATGGCTAACTTCTCCTCTTGTAATCTTCTAAGAACCAACTCCACATGCTTTAGGTTTTCATCTACTATTTTTCTAAAGATGAGTATATCATCAAGATATACCACCACAAATAACCCTGTAAAATCCTTGAGCACTTCATTCATGAGACTCATGAATGTACTAGGGGAATTAGAGAGGCCAAATGGCATAACTCTCCACTCATACAACCCATCTGTTGTCTTAAATGCTATTTTCCACTCATCTCCATCCTTGATTCTGATCTGATTGTATCCACTCTTGAGATCTAACTTGGTGAAGTACTGAGCTCCTCCAAGACAATCCATCAAGTCTTCAATCCTAGGAATAGGGAATCTATACCTGATTGTGATCCTATTTATCGCTCTAGAGTCAATGCATAACCTCCACTTGCCTCCTTTCTTGGTTGCTAGGACCATTGGTACTGCACATGGGTTGATTCTCTTCCTAATCAATCCTTGATCTAATAACTCCTGCACTTGTCTAGCTACCTCTAGATTCTGATCCGGTGTAAGCTTATAAGTTGCTTTGTTAGGCAATGATGTTCCAGGTATGAAGTCGATCTGATGACTAATGACCATCACTTACTATGTCCTTATACTTCTCAAGCAAATTCTAGACTGCTCCGAGTATGACTGTTTTCTCAGTCTTGTCTTCTCCTTTGGACTACAACATGATCACATAAATTTCACCCCCTTGATGTAGGTTGTTAAGGAACTCCTTGCCACTACTTATTAGGACACTTGGTGTCTTTGACTGTCCTTCATCTTCTTTTGACAATGACTACAACTTAAAGGTCTTCCCATCCTTTTTAAAAGAGATAGTATTCTCCTTCCCATCATACATGGCACTTCTGTCATAATGCCATGGTCTGCCCAATAGTAGATGGCATGCATCCATGGGTAATACATCAAAAATTAGCTTATCCTTGTACCATCCAATAGAAAACTCCACCGTTACTTGCTCATTAAAAAGAACACTCTACCCTTTTTTTAACCATGTCACTTTGTAGGGGTTAGTGTGGGGTACCTTCTCCAATTTGAGCTTCTTTACTGCCTCTTCTGAGATGATGTTATCTGTTGAACCAAAATCTAAAATGACCTTGCATACTTTTCCAAGTATTTTACATCTCACTCTAAATAGAGCTCTTCTTTGTTTTGGTTCTTCCTTGACCAGTTGCCTGATCAACACTCTCCTAAACATCATATTCTCCCCTATTTCAGATTCAATATGACTGATCTTAGGTGATTTGATGCTCATGGTGTCCTCTTGTGCATATACCACCATCTTCTCGGCATTTGATGAAGATGCTTTCTTTGGGAACCTATAAGCAGGGTGTCCTACTTGCCCACAATGGTAACATTTCATAGTAGCAAAATATGAATTGCTCCTGCCTGCTCCTCTTCCTCTACTTGATCCCCCTTGATAACCTCTACCTCTTCCATAACCTCCTCTAGAAGGTGTTTCACTCCCATGCCCAGTGAGTTTAGACTCTCCTTGGTTTCTTTGCTCATTTCCTCTACCTTGGTAGCCACCTCTATGTCCTCTTTGATCCTTTTGATCTCTGCCTTTGCCTCTACTCTTAGAAGCCTAATCATGTTTCCTCTTGCTTCTTTCCTCAATCTTGATAGCTAATTGATAGCATTGATGTACTGTATTAGGACTTAGAAGAGTCATCTCTTCTTGGATGTTCCACTTCAAGCCGTTCAGATACCTAGCCACCTTGAGACTTTCATCTTCCGAAACATTGGACCTCATACAAAGTTTTTGAAACTCCTTAGTGTAAGTGTTCACATCTTGGTCTCTTTGACTCAAGCTTTTCCTCTTCTTGTGTAACTGAATCTCATAATCATCTGGTATGTATGCTTCTCTCACTTTTGCCACCATACCTTTCCAAGTTGAAATAGGCCTCTTGCCTTCCTTTTCCCTCTCTGTCTAAATGAATTTCCACCATTTCAAGGTAGATCCTCTCAATCTAGACTTGGCCACCTTCACCTTCTGTGCTTCAGTGAATCCATCACATTCAAAATGGTTCTCCATGCCTTCTATCCAATCTAGGACTAGGTCAGCTTCCAATTTCCCACTAAACAGTGGTATACCTTAAGGTGCTTTCCCACTTAAAGCTTTCAATGCCTTCAAGAAAGGCTCCTCTTATAGAACAGGGTTAGGTTCAGGGGCCTTGTCTTCCTCTACAACCTCTTCACTCTTTGGTACCATTCCCTTCAATCTATCACTGACCTCATCGACCTTCACTTGCTCAATGCTTGTTCCAGTTGAGCTAGTCTTTCTCTCAACCTCCTATTATCTTCCTCCTGATCTTCCACCTTCTTTACCAACTCAATTTTTGTCACCATGGTTGTTGAACCACTAGATTCAAGGTCCGGCATACAATTTTCTTCCCAAAATCTTTAACTTGCTCTGATACAAGTCTGATAGGGAAAGGGTTGGATGGAACAATCACTGTTCCATGCTCTGGATATTTGATTGCAAGATATCTTAGGTGTCTCTCCTACCTTGACCTTTATTTCCTACCTCATGTATAGGTACCCCTAGTTCTACTAGCCAACCCCACTATCATCTCACTCTCAATCTACCAAACCAATCTTGGTGCTATTCCACTAGCACTTCCTTAGCCCTTAATCTTCCCTAAAGGCTAATTACTCCCATCTCTCAATTTGTTCTTTACAGGGGTGTAGAGATGTTTCTACTAGCTTCACACCATCCTCCTAGGGTTCTTGTAACTTCACCAAACCCTCATCTAGGGTTAAAAGGCTACTAGCCTTTGAGCCCCAATTAGGCCTCCAACTCTGAGAAAATAGGATTGTGTTCCTAAGCTCTCCAATGTGTAACCATGCTTTCCTTTAGATTCTTGACACCTATACCCTTCTCTCAAATAATTTTCAAACATTAGGTCTCCACTGTCTGTACAGTGCCTCAAATTGGGAATGTGCATAAACCTAGGTCATTTTGGGTCTTTTCCCTATCTTCTTGCAGGTTGTCAAGGTTTCCTCTCACCAAATGAATTGATGGAGTCTCCTCAATGTACCCATAGCTTGGTGACCATCACTCCATCCCTTTCCAATAGAAAACTTCCTTTGAATGGGCACCCCTGCATTTAATAGTGCTTTGCACTTATTGTCTCTCCTAGGCAGGCACTGTCAAGCTCACCTAGGAGTAGACTTTATTCATGCCTACTAGACTCCTAACTACTCCTAGACCTACTATATTTACAACCATGGAGTCTAGCCTCATTCCCCAAAATCTCGTACACTAGGCACAGTAGGAAAGAGAACTAAATCTCCATTCTTGATCAGTTTCCAGTCAAATCAGCAACTCAAAAAACAACAAATTAACTACCAAACACACTTGCAAATTGAACACACAAACTTAATAATACAACACACAACTTCTACCACACCTGCTCTACATTCTACAACATGTTACAGAGCCATGATCACTCCTGATCACTCAAATGCAAAGCAAACACATAAAATTAAGCAATTCTTCTCACTGTCCACACTTAGCATTCATGAATTTTCAAAATTGCAAAAGCTTCCAGCCTTTCACACAGGTCGAGACATTCCCTATATAGGTCAGAAAAGTAGTTAACTTTCTCCTTGGTTGGACATGTTGGTTACAAAGTGGCAAAGGTGTAAAATGTTCCATTTTGCCACTTTTGCCTATTCAAAGAAAACTAGGAAAAGTGAGTTTCCAAACTCATGAAATGTTTCCCCTCCTTAACCTACTGATCACTCCTAACCAAGGCATATTATTAAGTCTCTAACTCAATTCCAATGGTCAACATGACCTTCATGGAAATACAATAAAACAAAATGCATCATAGAATTCTTCCTAATGCCTAGTGTTTCCTAGGTGCTCCTGCACCACCTTCACAGGCCGCGTGTCCCTCATGTGGTAGCAGGTTGTGTAAATAACCCAACGCTGCCAATATAAATGGCAGCCAAACAAAATTTATCCGCTTCCTTGAAATTTGGATTTAATATATATAGTATATATATTGTGCATGAATATGCATAAAAATATATATTAATACATAGATTTATGTGTATATATGTATATATATATTAATATATATATACTAAATTGTGTATTGGAAATTGTAATTAATTTTAAAGATATATATATTTGTATGAATTTCTTATTAAATTATGATTTCTTATGTTCATGTAAGCTAAGGAAATATGTTAGTTGTGCATATAAGTCTTCCAGATGTTGTAGAATTGTGAGGGGGTTGTGATATTTTTCAGCCATTTATTTCCCTTGGGTAGTGCACTTTGTTGTAATTTTTGTTAAATAGTGCCTAGTTACTACGAATAGGAAGTGTTGCCTCTTTTATTATGGTTGGGATTTAATATCCTTATGCGTGCACTTTGTTTACCCTTGGGTTTTGGATTAGATCCTTGTGTTTTCAGTAGGGGAGTGGCTCTCAATGGGTTTCAGTGCACAAAGTGTAGCCAGGGTAACTCATGTGAGAGTTAGTTACTTTAGTGGAAATTAAATAAATATATTACGGGAAAGAGTAGCTAAACACTTAACTAGATAATTGTGCCTCACTCATTGGATCAAGGGCTTGTTTAGACCTGGGATGGGACGAAAAGGCTTGGAATGGCAAGACCATTATCTTGTCCCTTTGAAATATATTTGATTCCGCATTGGTTTTCATGTGGGGCAAGGGATCGTGAGAGGCTACTAGGGTAATCCAAGATGGGTGTCGAGGCCTAGGAAGATCTGCCATGGTAACCCATGCTACTTTTTGATGACACTCCTCCTATGATAACATTTTTTACTATTCAGTGGATGAACTTGATTCTTTAACTCTGGAAGCAATGTAACCTTCATGTTAAGTATTGTATCTATATAATTTAGTTTTATGATTGTCTATGTCTAGTGATTATTGGTTTTTCCTAGGAAGCCCTTTTACTATCTCCTAGCATGGGGGGTGATCCATTGGGTACCATTTGGTTGGGTGGAATTTACACATTCAATCATTGGGTTTCCACTTCATGTTTGTCTTGGAAGGATATTCAAGATTGGAGAGCTTGCATGTTCCAGTTGCTTTGTACATTTTCTTCTATTCTCATGGATCAATTGGATATTATTGTATATGTACGACTCCTCATTTAGATTCGAGGAGGATTCTTGTATAATTGTAATTGTAATATTATTTGTATGATCTACCTCATTTTGGAAATGACCTTTATAACTGTTATATTGAATGATTACAATCTTTGACGGATTATTTTATGTACTTTGTAACTTTTGAGATGAGTTTAATGTTATCAAATATATGTTCTTTATTTTATGAGTATAATTTTGTATACCATTGGCTAGTTAACTTTTGTATGTTATGGGATTCAAATGAGAGTGTTGTTGGGTACCTTAGAGGATGTATGTGTTAAGTGTAGTTCACTTTATTTATTATAATCGCACTTTTGAAAAAAAATTGTTACACTTTCGTTGTATTTGTATCATCCTCTAGTGTTATGTGGAGTGGCATTATATTCAATCTATTCACAATAAATGAAAATCAGATCTGGATAAATGAAAAATGTAGAACATGAATTCATGCATATATGTACATATAGATAAATATACATACAAATACATATATGCACACACACACACACACACACACATATATATGCACATATACTAATATATATACTTATATATATGTTTTTGTAATTTCCTCATTGGATTTTTATATTTTGGTCATGGTTTTGTGTTTTTCCAATCTAAATTAATTGTCTATCTATGAAATAGTGATAGATAATGAAGCATGTCTATATGTTCAAGATGTGTCTTATTTACCATGCATGTGCATTATGCATGCATTTTGAGCAACTGAATAAAAAACACAAATAATTCTTTGCTTGACAAACTTAAAACTTCAAACCATAAGCCACTAATGCCACTTGTACTTCAGTTTACTCATAATAAATGAAACTTCATAAATAGTAAATGGAAATGCATTGTCTAAAATGCCAAGCATCACCAGAAACAATGGGTGGCTAGAGACAACAACACCTAAAAATCATGAAATATTTCCAATAGAAAAGTTTTTTATAATAATTAGATGAATTATGAAATGAAAAAACCATGACGAAAATACCAACATTCAATAATTTAAAAAAAAATCAATAATTTTCTTTTAATAAATTAGTCTCTAGTACATCACCACAACAATATATATTTTACCCACATGAATTCCCATGCACCATTTTAATAGGAAGCATTCTACTGAAAACAAAATTCACAAATAATAAATGCAAATGCATTGTAAAAAATGCCACACTTCACTAGAAAAAGTAATTGTGAAGATAGAACTATACCAAAAAACTCATCAAATATTTCCAAGAGAAAAGTTTTCTACAACAATTGAATAAATAAATTAAAAAATGACAAAACCATGAAGAAAATATGAGCAACCAATGAGAAAATTGTAAAAAAACATTGATAGTTTTCTTGTAATAATCTTTTCCTCGAAACATCAGCATAGCGATATAAAAATATTACTAGCACACTTCTCAATGCAGAATTTCACTAGCAAAAATCTAGCCAAAAACATTAGTCTCGCACCTATAAGTAGGAACTAACAATGTAAACACAATTTTTACAACATGCATACCAACAAGATCGTTCTATACCCTCCCAATGGCCACAAAATATACACCATCAGGTTTTGCACTTATACCTAAGAGACACAAATCACAAAATGGATCAATGAGATTGAATAGAATATTGAAAAATTAGATTGAGTGAGAGAATGTGCAAAAGAAAGTTTCTCATTTAGAAAATGGAAATGAAAATTGAATAAGAAAATAGAAATATGTAATAGATTAGTGAAGAGAACAACATAAAGTAGAAGACTTAACTAAAACAAAGAGATAGTCAAGTGAAAGAAAAGGTCAATCAAGTAAAAAATAAAAAGTAAATTCAAGAGTTAACCAAAAAATAAAATAGAGAATTAAAAATTTAAGTATAGAGGAAATTGTCTGAAACGAAAATAAAGAAAAAATTAATTAGGTCTTGCCCTAGCAGAAAAAAGATTATCATGCGCCCTCAATAAATTTGGAAAAGAATTGACACAAATTCACCAACAAGATGATCTAATACATCTACACAGAAGAAATATTAGATACAAGACAAGAGTAGTAACAATGGAACAGCAAGTAATTCAATCAATATTGGATATGGACAAGATTAATTGATTACAATAGAATGGATCAAACAAAAATTGGCTAGAAGAAAAGGTTACTGAAAAGTAAGGAATAATTAGTAATCTGAATAGATGAAGGAAGAAGAAGTGATGAATATATATCCTCACAAACCTTAAAAAGTGTACATTTATCAACATCGATCATTTTTATTTTGTAAATAGATGACATACACTGAGGTATTAAAAAACCATGGTGTGAAATGTTATCACTTTGTGTACAAACTAAACACATTGCAAACAAGAAATTCCATAAGTCTTTTATTGAACAACATTTATGAACCTATTAAATAATTCAATGATAAGGAACCAAAAAGATTAATCCATTTGAGAGACATTAAAAAAATATGAAATGACACGATAAAAAATATACGAACTTTCAAATGCATTCTTCTTTGACAATTTTTTTGATGAGGATCAAATCTATGTCTGTAAGGACAACATAGATTAACCCATTAGAAGGACATAAAAAATATATGAAATGACACTGTAAAATATATAAGAACTTCCAAATGTCTCATTTTTTTACAGATTGATTGATGAGGGTCAAATTGGTGCCTCTTGACAGGCTTAAAACTGGACACCAAAACCCATTAATCAACAAAAAATAGTCATTAAAAAATACTAAATTCCCTCACTAGAAACACACGTGTTGAAAAAACTTCTTAGTACTTCAAAGAACTTTAAAAACCCATGCGATGTTAGCAAAGAACAAAACATTGGCAATTGACAAATTGACTTTATAACAAGGCATTTTGCACCTATTTAGACCTAATTCTCATTTCTATTTAATAGATTGAAGTGGAGTTTCCAATGACTAACTTAGATGTCAACAATAATTAATCATGGTGGTAAGTATTTAACTCAAAAATATAAAATAACCCATAAAACCATTCAAAATGTAGAGAACACCGAACAATAAACATTAAACCATAAAATGCAAAGATATTAAAAACTATAAAATGAGACTGTAAACAAAACAAATGAATACAAAACGCAAATAATCCACATCACAAATTGATGAAATGATTTTATACCATGACATTTTGCACTTATGCAGATTTAATTTTCACTTTCATTTAATAGAAAAAATTATTGGAAAGTCAACTTATATTCTTGAGAACAAGATGCCTGAAGTTGAACTATCAAATGCAAACTAAAAATGGTGTTGCGTTGATGTCAACATTGATGGTAAATCATGGATATTGATTGATGCAACACCATATTACAAATGGAGACACACAACAAGAAAGAGGAATGATGGAATGGATGACCAAAAGAATTTATTAGTTCATTTGAGAGATATAGAATCAAACGAAAATAAAAAACCATGAATGGGGTAGTTGGCTACACGATTCATATTCTTTTATTCCAATCAATATCTTTCCAAGACAAAATATGTGAGACCAACTTGATAGCTATTCCCATTGACATATTACATAATAGATTGCACTCATTTTTATCCACTGCATTATATTGGGTCTCAATTGAGTTGGAAAATATGATTATTCAATTATTTTGTATTTTGAAGAGCCCATGTTTTTTCATTTTCCAACAATAAGGGGGGTTGTTTCAATTGGAAAAGAGAGATAATTCATATTCTATTGGTATCAACACCCATATTGAACCATTTAAAAGTTTGAAACAACAGATGGAAAAAGATAAGTTGCATAAAGAATTACCTAAGAAAAATTTAATAACAACAAAGAATTAGGTGTAGCAAACATAATTGTCAATCTTCCTCCAAATGCAAATTTTACCATGGTGAGAGGGGACTACAAAAAAGAGATGAAAAGAGGTAGAAATCATATGCTTATGAACTAGGGGGAAATTGAAAGGATAAAAAGAACCAGTTCACAGTGTCTATGATGATTGGGTTGCAAGTAAAATCAGTCATTTTACAGAGAATAGAAGGAAAATATCATTGAAAAGATAGTCAACCAAGAAAACAGATAAATGATAATATATTGATCATGCCAACGATATAGAAAGGTTACAAATGAAATGCATAAACTCATGTGGTAAAATTAAGGAAATAAATGCATTAAATATGTCACGTAGTTGTTTGTAGCGGTGTACAATAGATAAAAAAATGAGTAGAAATGAAGAAAAACACCATATAGGGCACATAAGATTTAGTTGGATAAACTAAAATTGATTTGCATATATATAAAATCTAAATTCTATGTACAAAATTTTTATTGATAAGTTAAAAAAAATTGCTACCACTATACTATCTTAATTTGTGTTGAGATAAATGGACAAATAGAACTATGAATTTCATTAAGTTATTTTTCTCTTTAAATTAACACCAATGAACTATAATGCTAATTATTTATCTCAAAAACAGAGAAAAAACCATAAATCTATTAAAAAATAAGAAAAAGCATGCATTAACCCATAAAATACAGACAACAACAAATAATAAACATTAACCCACAAAATGAAAAGATGTAAAAAACTATAAATGATACTCTAAAACATATACATACATACAAATACCTCATTTATTTCTTTCAACATGATAGACATAAACCCTCTCAATAGGCACAAATTTCACTCTCTTCAAGAAATCCAACCAAATGAGTAAACAACGCAAATAGTCACAAACAACCTAAACAAATGAACAAACAATGCAAATAATACTTTGATCAAAAAACATAAAACCTCCATAGAAAATAATATGAACAGTTCTCATTTTCATCCAATAGATTCAAGTGTAGATGACATGCATGTGTCCAAAGAAATGATTACTTCCATTCTTAACCATGGCTAGTAGAAAAATTGAAATTAATGAATTACAGTGTTAAGTCTTTAAATCAACAATAGATAATAACCCATAAAAGTAGTCAAGGATAGAAAATAATATACGTTAACACATAAAATGTAGAAAACAACAAACAATAGACATTAACCCATAAAATGCAAATATACCAAAACATTTTCCACTTACTTAGACCTGATTTTCATTTTGATTTAATGAATTGATGTGCACTTTGCATGCATGCGTCCAAAACATCAGCATAGTGATATATATTTTACCCACACGAATTTTGATGCACCATTTTAACAAGAAACATTCTGACAGAATGAAAATTCGCAAAGTGTAAATGCAAATGTATTGCTTAAAATTCCATGCATAGCTAGAGACTGCCTATGAAGGCATGAGTACACCAAAAAACTCATGAAATATTTCCAATGTGAAAGCTCATTGAAATAATTAAATAAATAAATTACAAAATGACAAAACCATGATGAAAATACGAGTAGCCAATAAAAAAATTGCACAAAAAAATAAATATTTTTTTGCTTTTAGTAAATTAATCTCTGAAACATCAACATGGCAATATATATATATTTTACCGGCACAAATTTTGATGCACCATTTAATAGGAAACATTCTACTGAAATCAAAATTTGCAAATAGTAAAGGCAAATGTACTACTTAAAATGTCACCCATCACTAGAAATAGTGGTTGTGAAGAAACGACTATACCAAAAACCTCCTCAAATATTTGGGTATGTGAAGGATCATGATGGGCCAAAAAGTGGTGATATGTAAGTGATATGATGGACCATGTGGCTGATGACTTTTTTTTAACCCAAAATTGATGAAACGAAAAGGGTTTATAAAGAAAAATCTCTACTTTCCACCAATATAAATCATGCTTTAATCTGAATTTAATAAATTATTATTATTATTCATTTTCTATTTGAATTATGACCAAAGTCTTGATTGATAGGCTGATTGAAAAACATCTATAGCTTTCAAACGACATCACATTTTTTAATCCAAAACATGCATCACATTCTATGCTTCACATACTATAGGATTAAAAAAAGTATTAATTTCATGAAGTTTTGACCAAATTAAGCTGGTCATTTACGAGTTTTTATATTTTTTTAAAGTTGTAATAAAAAATTCATAATTAATTATTTACTTGGAAAAGAATTACAAAAAATATGCATCACATTAAGACATGATGCCTCTACTTATATATTAAATCTTAGAAATAAATATTCATTTTAATGTAGTTAGGGTGGTCAGACAGACACGTACTTCTTATTTTTTCCTTGAATTTTAAGTAATATTGCATTGAAATTTCAAATTTTCACCAAATACATTTTTTAAAAAATAAACCTAGCAGTTTAAAAACTAGCTTCAATTTACTATAGATTCTATTCTTACATATTTCTAAAAAAATATAGATAACTTATTCAATCATTTATGTCAAGTTTCCTAACTTTGACTTTTTGAATTTTCATCACCACTTAAGGACCTGTTCTTTCCATGATGATCCTGCACATGCCCATTTCCAAGTGAAACATTCACTACAACAATTAAATAAATAAATTAAAAAAAGACAAAAGTGCAGAGAAATATGAGTAGCTAATGAGAAATTGCAAAAAAGATCAATAATTCACTTTTAATAAAATTTTCCTTGAAACATCAGAACAACGATATGAAAATTGTACTAGTACGCTTTTTGATGCACTATTTAAATAATAAACATCCAACTTAAAACATTAGTCTCCCACCTTTAAGGCGGGGACTAATAATGCAAACAAATTTGTTACAACATGCATACCAACAAGTAGTGCTAAAACCTCCTAACAACCACAAAATGTACACCGATAGGTTTTGCACTTATACCTAAGAGACAAAAATTGCAAGGTAGATCGATGATATTGAGTGATTGAACGTGCCAAGTAAATTTTCACATTCAAAAAATGGAAAATGTAAGAAAGATGGAAAATAAAAGTGAATGAGAAAATAGAAATATGTAGAAGATCAGTGAAAACAACAACAAAAAGTAGAAGACTTAACTCAAACAAAGAGATTCAAGAGAAAGAAAAGGTTAGTCAAGTGAAAAAGGAAAAAAATAAATTTAAGAGTTAACTGAAAAAGAAAATAGAGAATAAAAAAGTTTAGTAATGTGGAAATTATCTCAAACGAAAATCAAGAATTTTTTTAATCAAGTCTTGCCCCTGCAGAAACATGATTATGATGTGCCCTCAATAAATTCGACAAAAACTTTAGAAAAATTCACCAACAAGATGATCTAATGCATCTACATAGAAGAAATATTAGATTCAAGACAAGATTAGGAACAATGGAAGAAGAAGTAATTCGATCAATATGAGATATGGACAAGATTAATTGATTACAATAGAATTGATAAAAGAAAAATTGGGTCGAAGAAAAAGTTAGTGACAAGTAAGGAATAGTTAGCAATTTCAATAGATGAAGGAAGAAAAAGTGATGTTCACATATCCTCACAAAATTTGAAAAGTGTACATTTATCAACATCAGTCATTTTGATGTTACAAATGGATGACATACACTAAGTTATTAAAAACCCATGATGTGAAATGTTATCGCTTTGCATATACTAAACATATTGCAAACAACAAATGCCATAAGATGTTTTACTGAACAATAGGCATGAAACTATTAAATCATTCAAAGATAAGGAACCACAGAGATTAATCCATTAGAGGGACATTAAAAAAACTGAAATGACACTGTAAACCATATACAAACATTCAAATGTGCTCTTCTTTGATGTATATTTTTTGATGAGAATCAAGTCTATGTTTTTAGGGACAATAAAGATTAACCCATTAGAGGTACATTAAAAAATATATGAAATGACACTATTAAATATATAGGAACTTCCAAATGTCTTCGTTTTTGACAGATTGATTGATGAGGGTCAAATTAGTGCCTCTTGATAGCCTTAAAAATGGACACCAAAACCCATTAATCAATAAAAAATAGGCATTAACAAATTTTAAATGCCCTCACTCGAAATGCACATGTCAAAAAAAAAAAACTTAGTATTTCAAAGAACATTAAAAACCCATGCAATATTTCCAATGAGAACAAAACATTGACAATCGATAAACTGATTTTATAACAATGCATTTTGCACCTATTTAGACCTAATTCTCATTTTCATTTAATATGTTGAAGTGCAAATACCAATGACCAACTCAGAAGTCAACAATAATGAGTCATGGTGTTAAGCCTTTAACTCAAAAACAAAAACTAACCCAGAAAAGCATTCAAAATGCAAAGAACAAAAAACAATGGACATTAACCCATAAAATGCAAAGATATTAAAAACGATAGAATGAGACTTTAAAAAATGTAAATGAATAAAAAATGTGAGAAAAAAAATACAAAACACAAATGAATAAACAACACAAATAATCCACATCATGAATTGATGAAATTATTTTACACCATGACATTTTGCACTTATACAAATTTAATTTTCACTTTCATTTAATAGATAATTTTACTGGAAAAGTATCTTGTATTCTTGATAACAGGATGCTTGAAGTTTAACTATCAAATGCAAACTAAAAATGGTGCAGTGGTAATGTCAACATTGATGATAAATCATGGATATTGATTGATGCAACACCATCTTAAAAATGAAGAGACACAACAAGAAAGCTAAATGATGGAATGGGTGACTAAAAGAATTTATCAATTCATTTGAAATTTATAGAATCAAACCAAAATCAAAAACCATTAATGGGGAATTTGGCTACACGATTCATATTTTATTATTCTATTCAATGTATTTCCAAGGAAAAATATGTGAGACCAACTTGATAGCTATTTCCATTAATAGGTTACATAATATATTTCTCTCATTTTTATCCATTGCATTATATCGGGTGTCAACTGAGTTGGAAAATATGATTATTCAATTACTGTGTATTTTTAAGAGCCTATGTTTTGTCATTTTCCAATAGGAAGGGGGGTCATTTAAATTTGAGAAGAGATACCATTCATATTCAATTGGTATCGGCCCCCATATTAAACCATTTAAAACTTTGAAACAACAAATGGAAAAATATAAACTGCACAAAGAATTACCTAAAGAATTTTTTTAATAAATACAAAGAATTGGGTGTAGAATTTTTTTTTGTCAATCTTCCTTCAAATGGATATTTTACCATGGTAAGAGGAGACTACAAAAAAGAGAGGAAAACGGGTAGAAATCACATGCTTTTGAACTAGGGGGAAATTGAAAGGATAAAAATAACTAGTGTGTAATGTCTATGATGATTCGGTTGCAAGTAAGATTAGCCATTTTATAGAGAATAGAAGGACAATGTCATTAAAATGATAGTTAACCAAGAAAAAAGACAAATGATCGCACATTGATTATGTCAAAGGAGCATAAAGGTTACAAATCAAATGCATAAACTCATGTGATATAATTAAGGAAACAACTGACCTTAAAGATGTCACATAGTTATTCGTAGTGATATATAGTAGATAAATGAAGGAATATAAATAAAGAATAACACAATACATCACACATGATTTTTAGTTGGATAAACTAAAATTTCTTTTCAGATATAGAATCTAAGTTCTATGTACTTAGTTTTTATTGATAAGTTAAAACAAATTCGCTACCACTATACTGTCTTGATTTGAGTTGAGTTAAATGGAAAAATGCAACTATCCATTTAATTATGTTATTGTTCTCTTTAAGTCCACACCAATGAAAGAGCATGCATCAACCCATAAAATGCAGACAACAATAAATAATAAACATTGACCCACAAAATGCAAAGATGTAAAAAAATATAAAATGAAACTCGAAAACATATATGAACTTACAAATCCCTCCTTTTTGGCTTCCAACACGATATGCATAAACCCTCTCAATAGGAACATATTTCACTCTCTTCAAAAAATCTAACCAAAGGAGTAAACAATGCAAACAAACACAAAAAACTTGAGCAAATGAACAAACAATGCTAATAATACTTTTCTCAACAGACTTAGATTTCTATAGCAAATAATATGAACAATTCTCATTTTCATCTAATAGATTTAAGCGCAATTGACATACATGCATGCAAAGAAACAATTACTTCCATTCTTAACCATGGCCAACAAACAAATCAACATTCATGAATTAGAGTGTTAAGTCTTTAACTCAACAACAGACACTAACCCATAAAATTAGTCAAGGATAGCAAATAATATACCTTAACACATAAAATGCACACAATAGAAAACAATAGAAATTAACCCATAACATAAAAATATACCCAAACATTTTCCACTTACTTAGACTTGATTTTAATTTTTATTTAATAAATTCATGTGCACTTCACATGCATGAATCTAGAGAAATATTAGTTCCATTCTCAATCATGACCAACACGAAAGTCAACACTAATGAATTATGGTGTTAAGTCTTTAACTCAACAAAAGAGACTAACCCATATATACACTAAAACATATCAAACAATACACATTAACCCATAAAATGCATACATGCAAAAAACTAAAAAATGACATTGTAAGAGATATAAGAACTTAAAAGAACCTCATTTTTCAATTCCAAAATGCTACACATAAAGCCTCTTAAAAGGCATTGATTTCACCATCATCCAACAATCCTAGAAAATGGAAAATGAAAGTGTAAAAGATACATAAAATTACAAATGCCACCTGTGTCATTTCCAAGACGGTAGATGTAAACCCTGTCAACAGACACAAATCTCTGCCTCATGAAACAACCTGAGAAAATAAACAAACAACACAAATAATACTTTGCTAGATAGACTTAAAACTTCACACCATAAGCCACTAATTGCACCTACACTTTACTCTACCCAGAATAAATGAAAATTTGCAAATAGTAAATGCAAATGTATCACCTTGAATGCCATATGCCACCACAAACAACAAGTTCCAAGACATGACCATACCAAAAAACCCATGAAATATTTCCAATAGCAATGTTCGTTACAATAATTAAATAAATTACAAATTGAAAAAGCCAGGATGAAAATACCAACAACCAATGAGAAAATTGCGAAGATAAATCTTGATAACTTGTTTTTAATAAATTAATCTCCAAAACATCAGGATAGTGATCTATATAGTTTACCTACATGAATTTAGATGCACCATTTGAATAGTAAATGCAAATGTACTGCTTAAAATGCTACGCATCACCAGAGAGTTACTATGAAGACACGACTACACAATAAAACTAATGAAATATTTCCAACACCAAAGTTCATTGGAATAATTAAATAAATAAATTATAAAATGGAAAAACCACGACAAATATACCAGTAGCCAATCATAAAAGTACAAAAAACATCAATAATTTTCTTTTAATAAATTAATCTTTGAAACATCAGCATAGCGATATATATATTTTCCCGCATGAATTTTGATGCACCATTTTAATAGACAACATTATGCCCAAATATAACTTTTCAAATAGTAAATGCAAATGTACTGTTTAAAATGCAACACATCATCAGAAACAATGGCAACGAAGAAACGACTATACCAAAAAACTCATCAAATATTTCCAAGAGAAAAGTTCACTACAACAATTAATTAAAAAAATGACAAAATCATGAAGAAAATACGAGCAACCAATGAGAAAATTGTAAAAAAATGATAATTTTCTTTTAATATTTTTTTTGTGAAACATCAACATAGCGATACAAAAAATTTACCGGCATGCTTCTATATTACCATTTTAATAGGCAACATTTAGCCGAAAACATTAATCTTCCAGTTTTTGTTGTTGTTTCCCTAGCTTTTACATCACCAAAACATTAACTGACAACATCTTTAATCAGTACCAATGAGCATAGCACATTTCAAGTGTTGTTTGTGCATACCAATGATAACCCTACATTGTGGTCTTTGTACGCAATCCACTAATAAATATGGTTTTTTTACGTACCAATGATAATCCACTCATAAATATTGTCTTTGTACGTACCAATGAGAATCTAAATAAATTAAAGTGTGCCTACAAATCTTATCACCAAAAACCTACAAATATACATGAAAGAGACATAAAATTAAATCGAATATATATCATTACATTATGATAAATTTTATATATGGTAGGGGAGATGTACCAATAGCCACTAGGGCTAACTTCGTGCATTCGTGCAAACTGCAAAATAGGTCTGATTTCAAAATAAAAATTGGGCTTTTTCATAAGTGAGTTAGGACCTTATGTAACGCCCTGCCATGCAACCCTAGAGGATGATGCAAACAACTACTTAAACAGGCTAATTTTTTTCTGTTTAAGTAGAATTAATATACAAGTTCGCTTCCTAATGCAACCATCCCCTAAGGTTACGAGACAGAATCTACTTAACAACCCACAACAACAACATAAATGAAACCATAACATTTATCTACTCAAGATAATAAGTATGCATACATTCCATACTAGATAAATTACATACAAAGATAATAGATAACTTTCAAACTTATTTATCCATAATTAAATATTACAATTACAACTCTCATTCCCCGAGTGAGGAGAGTCAAAATAAATAAGGTTAAAGTTTACATCTTTCCACCTCGATAACATAGAGGGGTAAAATAATACAAGATCAACTGCAATGAAATAAAGCAAGAACTGAAACTGAAGCCACGAGCTCTCCAACTGGAATTCTCGTCCACACGAAAATGAAGATACAACCCAATGGATTTAGGTACATGCCACCCAACCAAGTGGAACCCAAAGGCCCACCCCCCGTGCTAGGAGATAGTAACCAGGAATCCTAGTCAAGACCATCTACCTCTAGACACAGGATAAATTAACACTGAAGTAAACTGAAACATCTAATCACATGAACCTCACAAGTACATCCCAAGGTACAACTCAAATACCATGAAATTACATCACAAGCACAACATGAGTACCACACAAGTACAACTCTACATGGTCACATTGCTTCCAGGAACAAAGCAAAATAACTATGTTAAGAGACCCATACACATAATAAACAGATACCACTATGGTCACATCCGGTATGTTGCAGAAACCATACCCACAAAATCAAATACCAACTATGGTCACATCAGGTATGTTAAGGAAACCATACCCACAATAAACAAGAACCAAATATGGTCACATTAGGTATGTTAAGGAAACCATACCCACAATAAACAAGAACCAACTATGGTCACATTAGGTATGTTAAGGAAACCATACCCACAATAAACAAGAACCAACTATTGTCACATCAGGTATGTTAAGGAAACTATATCCACAATAAACAAGAACCAACTACTGTCCTAGATAGAGTGTCATCACATAGCTCATCATGGGTTATCCTTGGGAATCTTCATAGGCTCCATCCCCCACAAGAAAAGGTTATCCTGGTGACCTTTACCAAATCTCGGCCCCCAGACTCACTCATGCAGAGCCAAATACCTTTTGTATAGACAAGATAGATGACCTTGCCATTCCAAGCCTTCCCATCTCATCCCAAGTCTAAACGAGCACTTGGGTCCATGAGTGAGGCATTAATATCTTAATTAGTGAAAAGTTAGTCCTAAACTTCTAAGTATTGTTTTAGTTATCACTTGATTAAACCACTTACAACAAGTTTTCCTGGCACCACTTCATGTGCCAACCCCCGTTACAAGCCACTCTTCTACTAGACAACACACACACACCATCCAAACATCAATGGAACCAAGGTGCAACAACCAAGATAACACGTCCACTCCTTTCTTAGGAGGCGACAAAGATAAAACCATCTCCAAACAATGGAGGTAACAACAATAAAAAAACTACTATTGACCGCTCCTGACAAGGAGGCACACATTACAAAATCCACTCCTTTCTCAGGAGGCAATAAAGATAAAACCATCTCCAAACACTGGAGGTAACAACAATAACAAAACTGCTCCTGACCGCTCCTGACAAGGAGGCACACATTACAAAATCCACTCCTTTCTCAGGAGGCAATAAATGTCCCCGTTCATGAAAACTGGGTACTAACATAGACACAATCCTCATGCACTATCCAAGAGAATTCACAATAGGTTGACATCACAAACGACAACCCAAAGGATGGAAGAACCCATCTGGAAGACTTACGAATAACACACCCTTTAACCCATTTCCCCAAACAAGAGTACAAAGGGAATATTCACTAAAGGCAAATGAAATAAACTACCTTTGGCTATTCTAAATCCATTCCTCATTGAATTACGTAATTCCATACCTTGATAAAACTGAATTAAGAAATCATCATTTCAGATAAGGGAGAAATTAACACTAATATTTAATTCCCTAATTTCTCTTAATAAAATAAGCATTTCCAACTATTCAAAAAATAACATTTTAAATAAATAAATGCTCTCTCTCTCTCTTTGAAAAAATCATTAACTTATTTAACATCAATCTAATATTCCATCCGATATATTAATTCTAAAATAAACCAATAGTTTGATTGAGAGAATAGCATTTTCATTTTCACAATCACATTTAAATCATATGATTAATTTAAATCATATGATTAATTTAAATCATTGATCAATTCCCACAATTAAACTTAAAACAACATTTGGTATAAATATACTCGTAAAAATACATATACCCTTTTAATTTTCCACACAATATATATATATATTTAATATTATAATATTATATCCTATTATATTAATTATTAATGCATATTATATTGAATATAATATACATTAATAAAATTTAATATAATAAAATATATTATAATATTAATATTTATACATTTGATTATATTTGTTTGAAAAAGAGCCAGCTGCACCTCAGTTCGTGTGTGCGCCCTAATCACATGGGCGGCTGGCTTTTCTTTTCGTCGGCCATGGATTGACAGTGGCGGCATTTTGGGGTGGGGCGGCCAACTGGTTTATACACAGCTGACCCCATTGTTGGGGGCGACTGTGTATAAACACAGTCAACTTCCCCAATGGGGCCGCGGCTGTGTCTATACACAGTCATCCCCAGCAGCGGCGGCGGCTATGTGCGGAGAGAGGGGAACGGGCGAAGGAGGCGGGGGTAGGGTTACGGGGGTGGCATCGGGCGCGGCACCCCCACATGCCTCCCATGGGGGCATGATGGGGTGAGCCCCTGGCGGCTCCCCCAAAGCCCTCCCTCAAACATATTTTTTTTTATATTTTTTTAAAACAAAAAACCTACAGTTTTAGAAATCCGCGCCCATACCTAGGCATTTCAAAAGTTATTTTTAACAGCAACCCTCCCTTCTAAAATATTTTAACAATAGTTATATGCATTTCTATATAACTATATATGTATATTTACATATATATTTGAATTTAACAAAACCCCATTTAGATTGAGAAATAAATAAAACCAAACATTTAATTTCAATCAAGAACACCATTTTTGAATAAATTCTCATTTCTAAAAACAAGATCCAAGTGAGAGAAAATTTAAAATGGGTTTTATTTGCAACTAATTCAAAGGATTTAAATGTTTTCAAACAACAAATTTTATAAACACCAATTTCAAAACAAAGCATGAACCTTTTCAAATCCAACAAACAATTTAAAATAATATGAACCTGATTTTCACAAGTTCAGAAGATCCAGATGATGCACGGATCCTGGCTTCGATTCCCTCTTCAGATCAACCATTTTCACAACTTCAATCCAAAACCCACAAAATCCAACCATACCTCCTCCCTCCATTTTCCATTTTTTTCCAAAACTTCATAATCCAAAATTGAGATCCAAAATCCAAGCATAAGGATAAAACCCTAAAAATTCAACAACCCCCTCATAAATTCTTCAAAACAGAAAAATAGAAAAATATCTAATTTCTTTAATTAATTTTTGAATTCAAACTTCTAATTTGACTTTTAATTAAATTTTCAATTTTGAATTCCAATTTTCACAAATTGACTTTCATGTTTTTTCTTTATTTTCAAATTCAACAAAATAACAATTACTTCAACATAAATAAATTAAATTCTTTCAACATCATAAATTTAATTAATCAATAAATAGATTTATTCAACGATTAAATTATTTATTAATTAAATTAAATTAATAATAAATAATTTATATTTCAACATAATTCCAAATTACATTACTCAACAACTTAAATACATTAAGCTATTTAAATCACCCCTTTTCTAACTTGCAATTAAATAACGAAGAGAGGGCACAATAACCAAAGCAACACAACCTGAGGAACAACTGACGACATACAAGGACTAGGGTGATGACTTGGCACGAAAACCTAGCTACTATCTCCCAATTGAATACTGTAGGGCATTGGACATGCTCTCACCTATGAAACCAGGTGGAGTCGATGTCCTGTACCTGTCAACCTGCAAATACAAAGTATATCCACATACATATATATGTTAAAATTAAAACACGCCATGAAGAGGAAATCACAGAATCATAGGGTGCTCGCAAGCGAGTGATGCGATCCGTCCCCTTCACCAATACAGTATCACTGACTGACAAATCTAACATCATTAATATAATCAAAAGCATAAACATCATTAATTCAATTATCCACTATGCTAATCCAAAGCATGACATAATAATAACATCAAGATAAAATACCAAGTACCAAGGTCAAAGCACTATCAGAAAATAAGGCCTAACCAAACAGAACACTGTTCCATCAAAAGAGAAAAATGGAGGGGTCTTACTCCTTAAAAATAAAAAATTGGCTTCTGAGTGTTTAAAACGTGCCTTGTGGAACCCATAAAACGAAAGGTATTCAAAAAGTGTGTTTTTAAACATTCATCCCATACATCTTTACCACTTCATGAGTACCCGTTCATTAGACAAACGATAAGACCCACAAAAATTTAAAGTATTTTCAATAGTTTTCAATGTGTTTTATATTTTTTGGTCAACTACACATTCAATAGTGAATATATATTGGTGTAATTTGTAAATTTTTATTGGCATAATTAAAACAATGCAATGACTAAAATGTAAATGGTTATTGGGCGATTGGGTGAGCAAGGAGTGAATGGGTATTGGATCATGGGCGACAATTGAGTCTTTTCCCTTATAAGTATAACGAAATTCGTATGGCATTTTGTATTTTTTTCCTTCAATATTTTTAATTTTTTAAAAAAAATTTAGAGATTTTTGTAATGATATGATCTTTACTAAATTTTCAAGTGATTATAAGGTTTTATCTAGGTTTCATTGTGATAAAGGTTTGTTATATGCTCTTAAATTTTATTCATATTCTAGATAAATATTTTCTTCATTAGATGGCCCTCCCAATCTATCCAATTCTTTATCTACTAAACTTTTATAATTTAGTATTGAAACACATTCTCTCATATACATATCCCTTTAATGTCCAAATGGATAAAATAAATAAATAATAAAAAGAATTGAAATTTGATGATTTCTTGAACATTTTCATGAAATGCATTATGTTCACACTAAGATAATAATGACCTTTCCATATGGTATTATTGGTATATTTCTAACATCTGTAGTCATATTCTCATGCACAATATTATTCTTTAGCATATACTAAACCTATCAACCAAAACTTTACAAAGATTCATTGTAAGGTATCTTTGATGGTAAAATGCAAATTAAAAAACTATTAAAATTTAGATTCATTAAACCTATCAACTACTCACTATGGATTTGAAATTTCTTATGTATGGAAAAACCTAATGAATGAGTTCACACTTGCATGCCTTTTAGAAAAAAAATAGTAAGGCATATTATAAAGATGACTCTATGTTGGTTAATACTGATAATATAGTAGACTCTATAATTGGACATAGGATGCCATTTATAAATATATATTTTTAAATATAACGAAAATTTTAATAACCACAAAATAATTTATGACTACTTTTACTACTCCTTTGAGAATATTTTATTATTACTAATTAATTTTTACTTTGTAATGTCAAAATTACATTTTCATATAAATTTATAGAACAAATTCTCTCATCTATCTTAGGTCAATTTCAACTTGATTTTATTTATTAAAGATATTATCAAATAGGGATAGTCTAAGAGCCAATAGCATTAGAAAGCTATAACCTAAATACCCCCTAAATCTAGATATATGAGTTTTTCCCTCTTGAGTCACATGTGATTATTGACTCGAGAAAGAAATATAATCTCTCATTTATCTTATAAATATTAGAACACAATCTTCCCTATCCTTGATCACAGTGCGACATAAGAACATGCTTTATTTACAGCCCCATGAAATGTTAAATGAGATTAGGATCAAGGAACATCATTAATAAAAATATGGTGGACTATCATTATTGTGGATATTTGAGTATGTATATATTCATAACTTTAGATTATTGATTTCAAAGATACTTGTATACATTTCAATTTTTCAATAAGTGGTGTACTTGTGAAAAAATTGGCATGTTCTCATTCACATGCAATAAAATATGGTTGAGAAATCCATTAATATGCTATATTAGTTATGAGCTTTGTTAGGTGGTTAAAAAAACGTACCATACTCTTTCAAGAAAGATCTAGGGTTACCTCCCTTATCTCCTTTTTATCTAGATCCTTATTAGTTAGTGTGTGTATGAAACCTTGCACAAACAAAGGAGCATATTCTACTATTGATCAAGAGGGTATTTTTTCAAGACTCCTCCAAGATCATTTGATATCCCTCCCTCCAAGAACAATAAATAAATTTTACTCCAAGAATTAATTTTGTGCATATCATAGAGTTCATGATCATTCTACTAATGAATGTAATGTAATGCCCCGCCACACAACCCTAGAGGAAGTTGCAATTAACTACTTAAATGGACTAATTTTTTTTATTTAAGTAAAATTAACATATAAGTACATTACCCATTACCAACAACCTCTAAGGTCACGAGACTGAGTTTTCTTTAAGACCCAAACAAAACCATGAATGTAACCCATTAAATTAAGCTACTTAATAAATTAGAACACATGCATTCCATAAAAGATAAATTACATCATAGCATGAGAGATAAATTTCAATTTAAATTATCGATAAATAAACAATAAGATTACATCTCTCATTCCCCAAATGAGGTAAGTCCAATAAGCATAATTACAATTACAACTTTCCACCTCGATAAAAAATGAGGGGTAATAAATCGCAAGCTCAACTGAAATGAATAAAGCATGAAATGAAACTGGATCCCACGAGCTCTCTAATTGGAAATACCATCAACACGGACCAGAAGAAAGTGCAACGGATTAAGGTGCATGCCACCCAACCAAGTGGTTCTCGAAGGCCCACCCCCCATGCTAGGAGATAGTAACAAGGAATCCTAGGCAAGACCATCTACCTCTAGACATAGGCTAACACATAATTGAACCAAACTAACACAACCAATCACATGTACCACATAAGTATAACATAAGTACAACACAAGTACAACTCAAGTACAAATCTAGTACAACTCTAGCATGGTCACATTGCTTCTAGATTTCAAATAGATCAAATATGTTAAGAGAACCATACACAGAATGAAATACCAACAGTTGTCCTAGATAGACTGTCATCACATAACTCATCATGGGATTTCTTCTAGGAATCTTCATAGGCTCCAGCCCCCAATATGGGTTATCTTGTTGGCCTCACTTGAATCCTAGCCCCCATACTCACTCATGCGGAATCAAATAGCTTTCGTAAAGACAAGATGGATGACTTTGCCATTCTAGGCCTTCACACTCATCCCAAGCCTAAATGAGCACTTGTGTCTATGAGTGAGGCAAAATTATCTTGATTAGTGTGAAATGCTACCTAATCTTCTAAGTACATTGTTTTAATTATCACTTGATTAAACACCTCTAAATGTTGCCCAATTTACCTCTTTGGGCTTTAGCCCCTACAAAATCCACTCTTCTACTTGACAACATACCATCAAAATCAATTACCAAGGAAACCCAAGTGCATACAAAATAGATATACAACCACTCCTACTCTAGGAGGACACATAAAATGAAACTCACTCCAAACACTAGAGGCAACAAATCACATAACAAGGCTGCTCATTACAAGGAGGCACAAATCCCATAATCCACTCCTTCCATGGAGGCACAAAACATCCTCATTCGTGGAAACCGGGTAATAACATTAACATAACCTCATGCACTACCCAAGGGGAATTAACAAATGGTTGACCTCACAAAATGACAACTCCCAACCTCTAGGGTCCTCTAGAAGACTTACATAATAAAGACACATAACCCATTTCCCCAAACATGAACACGTATGAATTAAACACATAAAGCAATTGCAAGGAAATAAAATAATTTCAGATATATTAAATCCACTTCCCTTAATATAACTCGGTAGGTTTATTGTCTTAATGAAACTAATTCAATAGGCCTCTCTTAGACAAAGAAAGATATTTAATTTCCTAATTTCTTTTAAATAATAAGAAAACACATGTTTACTTCATCATTTCAAATCAGGTAGACAACATGACACGACAACCCACATATTTAAAACCCTATCTGGAAGACATAAAAACCCTTTCAAATTAATTTATCCCAAAGCGATAACATAAGGAATTATATTTAAGCAAGCAATTTAATCAAAATTAAATCTACTTTGGATTTCCTAAATCCACTTCTTAATTAACATTCAGTACTTTATTTCCTTAATGAAACTGAATTTAGTAACGACTCTTTTGGACAAAGATGAAATTTAAACCAAATATTTCATTCTCTAGTTGTTCTCAATAATTATAAAAATAAATTTTTATTTCAACCGTTCAGAAAATAACATTTTAATGTAAATAAATGTTTCCTCTTTACGACAAAATCATTCTGAAAATAGTTATCTTATCTTAACATCCATATTATTTAAAAAAAATATATTATTTTAAAATAAAGTCTATAATTTGACTAAAAACACAACAATATAGACTCCTTAATTACCTTAAAAACCTACCCTTAATTAAATCAATATTTTATTATACATGTACATATATATTCAAAATATATATACATATATCATAACTTAATGCACAACTAAAACAATATATCTTATCACTAATAAATATTGATAATTTAATATTATAAAAGAAATCTAATTTAAAATATTATTTTAAACATTTCCTTCATGAATTCAAAACATGACAATTTAAAAACACTATTTCTCCTTTGCAAATTGAATCATTTTAAGGTCAAATTAAAACATAATACCTTCAAATCTAATATTTATCTTTTCCAATATAATATTCCATAATAATTTCACCAATTTGACTAGGAGAACAACATTTAAATTTCCTCAATTATATTTAAATCATGCCATTTGAAAATCAACCTTCTCCTATACATAATAAATCTATGTCCACAACAATAAACATATATTTTAACATAATATATAACAATATTTTAATATTATAAATTATAATATAAAATATTATTTAAAAATATTTTAATATTACAACATATAATAGACAAGATATTATATATATATTTATTTATTTATTAATAATATATATTAATATTTTAATATTATAAATTATGATATATAAATGCCATACAAAAAGGGCCCCACACGTTTTATTATGGGGAAGCACACATTTTAGGGTTTGGGCGATAGCTTCTCAGCTGGCCATGGCAGCAGTTGTGCTAACACAGTTGACCCACTCAGTGGGCGGCGACTGTGTTAACATAGTCGCCCCACTCAGTCGGCGGCGACTATGTTAACACAGTCGCCCCCAACTTGGTTGCAGCAATGGCGGATGAAGGTGTGGGGGTTGCATTAGGCATGGCTCCCCCTACATGCCTCCCATGGGGGTACGGTGGGGGTGAGCCCCCAACCCCCCCACAAAAATATATTTTTATTATTATATTTTATTTATAAAAAACAACATTCCAAATGAAAACCCATGCGGATAAAAAAGTCCGTGATTTGGGCCAGGCGTCGAATCTTAACACCACTTTTTATAGTAACCCTAAAATGAAATATATATAAATAATATACATAGATATATATATATGCATATATATATATATATGTATGTATGTATATATATATATATATATATATATATATATATATATATATATATATGGATATGGATATATATTATATATTTTCAAAGAGGAATTTTCAGAATAAATTGGGAAAACCCTTTATAAGATAACTATTTTTAGTCAAGAATATATTTTATTTTTTAGAAAGATCAAATATAAATAGAGGTTTTCAATTTTGAAGCAAGTTTTAACATGGGTATTTCTTGCAAACAACAAATAGAGTTTAAATATTTTGAAACAACATAATAAAAATTTAAAACCTTTCAAAATGATAATGGAGCAAAGCCTTCTCCTGAATTTCAATATCCTTCCCTGCATTCCAATTCAGCTTCACCAGAAAACACCAAATCCAAAACCCACAACCAACAACAATCTTCTTCCCTCCTTTTTTTTTAAATTTTCACCCTCTCCAAATTTTATATGAAAATTCCAAATAATAGCCAAAAAAGAAAAAATATCTATTCAACCACCATAATAAATTTTCAGAAACAAAATAGAAATATCCCAATTTTTCAATTGCAATTTTCTAATTTAAAAAAAAATGAAATTTATAACTTTTTTCAAAATATCTCATTTAACTTTTTCAATTTTCTATTTTCACACAAAATATCTATAACTTCCAAACTGCATATCTTAATTTAATTTCGACACACTTAGTTTAATTAATCAATTAAATAAATCTAATCCAAGATTAAATCATTTTATTAATTAAATTAAATTAATTAATAAATTAAACAACATTTCTAACGTTATAACCAAATTAATTTAATTAACAACTTAAATACATAATGCAATTAATCACCATTTCCTAACTTGCAATTTAAATAGAACAAGGCAAATAGCACAATGTTAACTCAACTGAACCAGACAAAACTCGATGACGCACTATGACTAGGGTGATGACTTGGCATAGAAAACCTAGCTACTATCTCCCAATCGAATACCATTGGGTAATGGATACACTCGAACCTGTGAAACCAGGTGGATAAAATTTCTTGTATCTATTAACCTGTGCACAAAGAGTATATCCATATGTACATATATATCATAATGAGACAAACCATGAAGAGGAAATCTCAAAATTGTAGGGTGCTCACAAGCGAGTGATGCAATCCCGTCCCCTTCACCAATACAATATTACTAACTACCAAAATCACTTTAAAGATAGCGATCAAATAGTAACTGAGTACCATAGTCAAATTACAAACATTAAACACACATAATAAGGTGTCTAAATATCCAGAAACACATCAAAGCAACAAAACAACACAAGGACACACTGTCCAACCAGAAGGCAAAATGAAGGGGTATTACATGTAAGGTTTTAAGTGATAAAATTCAACATCTTAAGGAGAGTGGTGCTCTTCCTTGTGTTGAAGCACCTAATTCCTCTAATTGATATTGTTTTTTATGGAGCATGTTTCTGGTTAATCATTTTGGCTCATCCTTGTCTTGCACTAAGTTGGCGAAAGGAGTTAGTCATCCTTGTCCTCGTATACCACCCTTCATTTCCTCTTTTGGCTATTTGATCACCTTTCATGTATATGTAAGAACAAGCTTGGTATGTGGATGACATGCCTTAAGCTGGCTCACATGTGACGTACTGAGTTATAGATTTTGGGGGCAACCCTTTCCCTTCTCATGACGTAGCTTATTAGAAACAAATGACTTGGTATAGGGCTTTCCAAGTAACCTCTCATGTATTCCTCTACTTTAAAGAAATAGCTCACAACAATTGTGTTAGCAACCACTTTAAAGTGGGGGCATACATCGACACTCATGTTTCATTGTACAATTTTATTTCTTCTTGTAATGTATCTTTTTCTTGGTGGTATCATTGGGTTTGATTTCCTCTGAGAGCATGATATCTCTTTGATTTGTCCTCTCATTGAAAATAATCAAATATTAAATCAAGAGATAACTAAGTGATTTAATTAAATCTTGAATTAAGTAGTAAATGACTAATTAGATAACTAAGCAATTACCTAATTATAGAAGAATATGCTAGGAATAATTCTTTTTATGAATTAATGAGTTATTTAATTCTACATTTAAAATTTGTGGATTAAATCAAATAAATAGATTTATTTAATTGACTAGAGAAAAGGTTAAAGAATAATTAAATAATTTTACATGATTATTTAATTATAGTCGAAAGTGTTATAAGAATAAATTAAATAATATTTTATTTAATTTTAGAGAGAGGATGGATTCAATTAGCAATGTAATTAAATAAATAATATTTAATTAATCAATCAAGCAAGAATAAAGGTAAAAAATGAATTAATTAAATAACTAAAGTTATTTAATTAATAGAGAATAGGTGACTTTAAAAAACAATTAAATAATTAAAATTATTTAATTATGACAATAAAGATGAGAATTATATGGAAAATTGAATTCGTAGGCTAGACCAATTTTTAGTGTCTAGAGTTTACCCCTCTTTGATATAATGTCATTTTGACATTGCGTCAAAGAAAATCACTCAAAAATATGCCCCACTGAAAGGGAGAATGACGAGGAGGTAGTGGTATGCCCCCTAGAGAGGATAAGTGGGTTCAAAGAATCATGAGTGTGCTCTCAACATGGATGAGAGAACTAGAAGATGGACAAAAGGATAGAGGAACATAGATAAGGGTGGTGAAAATGCAAAAAAGAAAAAATGTTAGAGTGAAAATGATGAATAGTAGCATAGAAGACATGGATGTTAGCATGCAATAAATGGATGTTAAAATAATTTTAGAATCTTCAATATTTTTCCAAATACATACTAGGCCTTGCATTAAATAATCATTGGGAACTAAATGATACAAATGGATAAAAAACCACCATGATATGAGATAGACCAAGGTGTGGAAGGTCATCCATCTGCTAAAAATAGACAGTCACACACAAGGAGTGTCTTAACTCATACTAAGAGAAAAATTTCCCTAGTATTTTTGTCTAAAAAAACCACAGACAACAATCAAATAAAACAATGAGTAATGAGACATCATTGCTCCTCTAAATCCTTCATGGGACATCCTTGAGAAAGCTAGTAACCTTACTTGAAAAGAAATTTAAAAGACAATCGAAAAATAACAATCAAAGAAAAAGAGTCCTGAGACATCCTTGCTTCTCTAAATCCTTTATGGGACATCCTCGAGAAAGCTAGTAACCAAACTCAAAGACAAAGATAAGTGAAAAGATAAGACAAAAAAAGCCATAAAGTCAATGGATAGTAAAAATATTTGCCAAAATTTGATTTATTTGTTGTTTGTTTTCTTGTTCGATGAAGCCTTATTTTAGGAAAGATGCATATCGTATAAGACGTCGATTTTGGTTTCGAATATGTGACCACAAGTTGAAGAAAGTGATGAAGCCTATTTTCAGAAAGACACATACCGTATAAGAAATCAAGTATGGTTTTGATCATGTGGCCACCTGTTTAAGGAACTGATAATGTTTGATTAAATGATAATGTTTGTTGTCAAGAAGGACACATCTTGTGTAAGATATAAGTTGATTATTTTGGAAATTTGTTTGGTTTGACTTGATGACATTGTTGACTTGTTTGTCTAGTTGATGTGTGACTTCTCTTGATGTTTTGACAATTATTTGTGTGTGATGACAGTGTCTGACTTATGTTGACTAACGTGACGTACCTCAAAGGACAAACTTAGTGCTATCTTGGGGGCTCATCAATTAATGGCCTTGCCTACGCTATACATTCAAAGACCTCATAGTTTGACACAACCAATGAATTTGATGTAGACATAATGATTTAGGATTTTATTCTGACAAACCTAAAAGACTAATCGAAAGGATTGACGTGTGTGATATCTGATGCACGTGTGATAGTGAACGGGATAAACTCTAATGGACTGACCTAGTGTGGCATTGGGAGCTCATTGATTGATAGCCTTGATTACATTATACAAGTAGAGACCTTGTAGTTCGACTTGACTTTGACTGACAGGACTAACTGAAATAGATTTGAAGATTTTTTTATGGTCTGTGATAGTGAATGTTATGAACCCTAATGGAATGACCTAATTCCTTAGGGGTGCATCGATAGATGGCCTTGCCTACGTCCAGTCGCAGAAGAAACATAGTTCGACAATGACTATGACTATCTGAATGAATTGACTTTGACTCTTTTTTGGTATTTTTGAATGATATCTAAATATTTTTGGGTTTTGACATGTTTTAATTTTTTTTGTCTTTTTGAGGGTTTTTATGATTTTTTGGATTTTGGATATTTGATTTTTTTTCTTTTTCATTTTATGAGGGTCATGAGAAAGGCATGTGAATGATGCCTATAAACAAGAAAACAAGCATGCACATGAATCTAAGGACAAAAATTATCTTTCCCTTTGTCAAGTTGAATACCAGTTGGCAAGTGATGATGATGATGACATTGTTTGATGTGGGAAGGACATATCCCAAAAAAACATGAGGATGATGATAATGTGACTAAAGGAGCAAGGTTTACAAGAAGGCTAGAAATAAGGCCAAGGAATATTTTGGATGATGTACTAGATTGCATAGAAAGATTGTATGGATTGGGAATGTTGCATTTGGAATGAACTTGTTAGGACTAGATGGGATGATGGAACGATGTTGGATTAAAATCCTTAGACCATTGACAAGGGAAAACCAAGGCATGTGATAGGTATAAAAGGATAATGGATTGATTTTTGGTAAAAGATAGGAGACATGAGAATTATTGGCTGGGAGAATTATCATTTGGTCTCCAAGGACAATGTCACATATGGATAATGAAGCTATGAAGGTAATGACATAACGATTCATGGATAATTTATGATATGGACCAAAAAAATTTCCAAACCATGATTTATGTTTGTACCCTAGTACTTATCAAGATCAAATTAGGTGGGAAAGTGGATGTGAGTGGTAGGGCTTAGATGGATAAATGGAAATGTCATAATAAATGTCATATGAAGGGTATGTCCACATAGATAATTACTTATAAATGATGCTTGTTTACTAGGTTTTTTACATGGTACTTATCCAAAGTTCCATAAGAATGGTTTTCACAATTCGACAAAAAAATTCTCTTTACTATTTTTTAAATTTCTTAAATTTGTTTAGTGTCACCAAGATGTATGTTTGCCAGGTTTTCATCAAGGTGACGATGTTTTGATATTTTTATTTTTTTTATGTATATTTTGGATGGCCTTGATAATTTAGATGATTAATAATTATTTTCAATTCATTTATGGTGCTAATGTAGAGATTGGAGCCATGATATTTCAATAAAGACCTTTATGAAGTAGTTTCCTTGTTAGGATCGTAGAACTTGCATACAACTGATTGATGTCATTGTGATATTTGTTGATACTAGAGTTGGCCTTATCAAAATATGCACATCACAATAGAGTTCCATGAGAGTCCTTACAATAAAGAGTTTATGCCAAGATGTGATGGACTCATGAGGTATGTCTTCTAGAATGATGGATAATGGTAGATGTGGAAGGATTGTTTGGATGTTTGGATGAATCACCTTTTATTTTCCAAACTTGGGATGTTGGATGGAGGAGTTTAGGATTTTGATTGGGATAGTGTTTGGAACCAACACTTTTATATGTCTTGCTTGATGACCATTTTGAAGGAGGTGGACATTTATTATATGTGGAGGACCTTTTTTCTTGTGGCTCCACATTTTGATTTAATTTTTCTTTTGAACAATTTTCTTTGCTTGATCCATTATTTTTTGGAATCCATTTTAATTTCATTTTTCCACTTGGATTTTTGATCAATTCAATGACCTTTGAAATTTGATTTTCAACTTTGGATTTCTAATAATTTTCTTTTTTTTGGTCCCAATGGGTAGATTTAATGAATTGGGAATGATGGTTTGTGGTGTGGAGGGAAGGAGTGTTGTCAGAAATATTATGGTAAGAACTACTCCTAGCTCCTATTTTGATGTTTCTATTATATAAATTTACCCCCAAAATTCTGGATATATCACTAACATCATTTGATTTTCTAATCGAAGAATAGCCAAGACCCTGATGTCTAAAATTTTCTAGACACTATACTAGTTCTAGAATTCCTTGCTCATGTAGGCCTAGTCCTTTTCCCTGATACTACATGATTTGAGTTTTTTTTTTGTGATGGGATATTTGTTATTCTAGAAACAATATGTGGTCCCATCATTATGTATGTGGAGATCATTGCTCAGTATTTTATCATCTCCAAGAAGGCCTGCTCTGACAAAGATAGATGATCCTAGCTGATAAGATGTGATAGCTTCATTGACATGTTGGATACATTTTTGATTAATATCTTTGGTCTAATTAGATTCTAACAGGTTTTCAAAAGATATCTATGCTTCCAAGTCGATGTTGAAACTGTCTTTATGGTCATTGTCATAGAGTCCAAGGAATTCAACTATAGCTTGATCATTTTAAAATATGCAGAGAGTAGGAGACTCTTGTTCTAAAGTGTGATCATCTATGTGTCCCATAGAGACAAGTATCTCATTTTGGGAAATGATGGTGTTGGGAGTTTGGGTAGGATCGAATTCACATGTTTGATCATGAATGGCATAAAGGTTGATGAGTGGATCATTTTGGATTTCTTGATCAACAGTAGTATCTTGATAAAATATGGGGTTGTCTTGAATGATATGGTTGGGAAGGGAATCTTGATCAAGGATAGGTTTATTTTGGATTCCTTGATTATCTAGAAGTACTTCTTGGATAGACTTAAAGATAGGGTCATGAGATGGACTACTTTGATTTCGACATGAAGGTGAAGCCATGATGTCATGCTTTGGACCTTCCATTTGACATGTATCCTCAAGTTTAGTAGATGGGAGTTGAATTTGGAGACCATAACTAGATGTAGATTGAGATGAAATGGATTGAAAGGGATTAGTGGATGAAGGACTAGGATAGGACATGAAGGCTTGGAAGGGATTAGTGGGAACTTGGTTTTCCTTGTCAAGGTTGGGATAGGTATGACTAATAGATGTTTGTCGTGGATTAATGGCATAGGTTATGTTTAGTGACTCTTGATAGTGAGGGAAGATGGATAAATGACTAGGCCTTATGGATTGTTGGTAGGAAAGGTATGTGGTTAGTTGACCATGGTTTGAAATTGATTGACATTTGGATTGGATAAATTATCTTTTGAAGTATATGGCTTTTTGGTATTGATCATTACAGAGTAACTTGAATTCAACTTGACTAGCAAGCATATCAAGGTAAATTGCAGGCATGGTGAGGTTATGACAAAAGGTGGATTATGACTAAGGTATAACAATGAAAAGAGGGTGGTTTAAATCTAGGGTATGTAGCCTAAGCTATGTTTTTTAGATTATTTTTTTAAAGGATGAATGCTAATGCAACTATTTTTTTGGTAAATAAGTTATGTCTAAAATGATAGTGTCCTAAAATGACTATGTATAAGTATGCAAAAGTGTAAAATAGATTTTAAGGTAATCAATTTTGAAATATTTGAAAAGAGGTTACTAACCATCTAAAGTTTGACTAAGGCTTCAATTTTGTTTTTCAAGAGACATTTTGTAAGACTAAGAGATAAAAGTGAGCTCCCAAACTAGACTGTTGAGCTAGAAAGACTCACCAAGATGACAAAAGATATGTGTGACAAGTGACAAGGTTCAATGATAATTTTTGTTGAAGCAAGAGATTATCCAGTGTATGGAAAGGGCCTATTCTAAAATTTGCAAAGGTGATTGTTCTAAAAGTCTGATTGATCTAAAGGTAATTAAGACTCCTAAAATGTAGCTAAATTTCGCAAAATAATATGTCTACCACTATGACTAAATGATACCTATAGGATGCAATTGTGAAAAGTATGAGCAAATTATTCTGGTTTTATTGTGAGATCATTGTGAAAGGATAAATTAGAGACTGATATAACTATTTTGACCTTGGATTGTGACAGTGATTTTTGGTTTTCTGGTAATTAGGCAATTATGGTTTAGTTTTACAGATGCATTGCAGAATTTAATAGATGTGGTTCTCAATGTCATATGTGGTTTTTTGGTAAACTATGTCTCAAGTTTGTGACAGGAAAGTGCATCGTTCCAGACTAAAAATGTAGCTCATCAAGTCATATGCGTCACAAAGGGTCTCAGATGTGGTTTTCAGTCTATCAAAGTAGTAGATACTTGTTTGACACTTATGACTCAATAAAGGTGATGTAGTTTTCACATTGAAAAATGTGACTCAGTTTGATAGATGCGAGTTTCTGGTTAACAAATGTAGTTTTGTGGTAAATTGGAGGTTTGAATCAATTTGTTTTTTATCAACTTTTCACAAATACAAACATTAAAAACACTATGTTTCAGGTTTGATGAACATGAACATGTATCAATCCAGAAGACAAGTATATTCCTAAGGTTGACAATTGCAATATCTGTTGAATTATCACTTGTGTTTCTCCAATTGTGCTTATTCAGAGCAGATGATTAGAATCTTGACCACACTGGCTCCTCTCCATTGGTAATCACTTCTATGGGTCAGTCAAGATTTAGCTCTCATGAATCTCCCATGATGAAATTTTCATCTCTACTAAGAATCACATGTATGTGAGATGGCTTTAGAGGTCTAACCTCTTGCACCAACAAATAGAAGGATTTTTGGTTAATCTAAAAAAAATGGTTTTTTAGTAAAGACAACCATTCTAAAGGCCACATAAGAGGCAAGATTAGCTCTAATAAGGAGGATTTCCAACCTGTAGATGTTACACTCTATAGGATTTGATGCACCATAAGGGTACTGATGAAATCACTATCAAAATCTTGTCTACATGAAGTCCTATAATGTTGAGTTTTCCTCAACATTAAAATTTGTATAGTCGGGAGTTACTTTGATTTAGCTCATCATTGGTTTTGAGTCGCTTTGGGGTGAGTACCTTTTCCCACTAAAGCAGGCCCATATCTAGAGATAATAATAATTTCTCTTACACCCAATATCGCACAAGTGTGCAAGGGGAGAGGATACTTTTGTTATCAAATCGGGTTCTAATCTAATAGAATGTGTGAATGTACCAAACACAAATAAAAATAATTTATTTGAAGACCCAAATGAAATAATTATCTAATATAATATGATAATTTATTTGAAAATAATCTTCGATGAGCATTCTACAAAATAGTTCATTAGTAGTTTGATCTTTGTCTTCATCAATTATCTTGTAGACATTGTTTGTATATTTCTCTTCTATGAAACGTCCTACAAAAACTATATTAACTCCTCAAGAACACACATTGCAAACTCTAAATTAGTCGTAATGAAAACTATAATTAAAAATTCAAATTTAGAATCGGACATAAAAAAAATTGTTAGCAGTCAAATGCATCACACGAAGCCACAAATGCATCACACAAATACAAATGCATCACATGGAGTTAGATGCATCACAAAAAGTCAGATGCATCATAGGAAGCCACAAATGCATCATAGAAAGTTAGACGCATCACAAGAAGACACAAATGCATGATTTTGGCTTGCAAATGCATCACTTCAGGTTGTAGCTACAAAAAATTATGTTTTTCTTGTAAAAAAATGCTACCCTTAACCAAAGTATGTAGTATAATATATGAAAATCCATCTCTCAACCCTTTTGGACGCAACCATGCTATCTGTTTGACCTCAAAAGGTTCCCAAAAGTTTGATTTGAAACATTCTTCAAAAGTTCCTACACCCTACAAGTCAAAAAAACAACAAAAACTTCCAAACAAAGAATACCAATCAAGAGGGTTACTAGTTCATGTCAAGTTCAGTAATCTAACATAAGGAAAATAAGAAAGATTAAGAAAATCCAATGCAATAAAGTCAAATCTAAACCTATTCTAACAACAAAGAAAAATGAAAATATTAAAACATCAATACAAGAACAATCTCACCAAAAGTCTCATCCATTCCATGAATCACCTTCATTGCACTTCTTCATTTTGTCATTGCATGATAATTGCCCTCAGATTTTTCAAACTTATACAAATATGGCCTATTGGTAATGATTTAGCAAAACATTGAATATTCTTAAAGTTACTTCCAAACACATAAGATTTTAGGAGCAAGAATAATGATGAAGGTCAAGCCAATTTATAGAAAATTCATTTTCAAATGATCGGATTAGATTAAAAGATAAATTGATGATCAAGATTAAAGACATGACATGCGATAGAGATTAGTGTTAGTAATAATGTGAGTGATAAAGCATAAATGAAGAGGATTAAGATTAAATAAAAAATTAATCTTTAGTTAAGACTGTTTGAAACTCAGAAGAATAATGATTGCATGTAAAAGATAAAGATTAACATAGAGGAAATGGTTTGTTTGAACACACGAAAGAATTAATTAAATAAATAAAGTTATTGAATTAATAAAATTTTGCAATCAGAAGAATAAAGCTAGATAACTAGTTGATTAAACTAGAATTTATGCTCATGATAAATAATCATATATTACATCAGGAGATAACTGACTGATTTAATTAAATTTTGGCTTAAGTTTGAAATGACTAATTAGATAACTAAGCGATTATCTAATTATAGAAGAATATGCTAGGAATAATTATTTTTATGAATTAAATATTTATTTAATTCAACATTCAAAATTTGGGGATTAAATTAAATAAATAAATATTTTTTAATTGACTGGAGAAAAGGTTAAAGAATAATTAAATAGTTTAGAATGATTATTTATTTATAGTCGAAAGTGTCATAAGAATAAATTAAATAATAGTTTATATAATTTTATAGAGATGATAAATTCAATTAGGGACATAATTAGATAGATTAATCAAGAAATAAAAACGGTAAAAAATGGATTAACTAAGAGTATGTGTAGGACCATCATGGAAAAAAAAAACCCTTAAGTGGCGATGAAAATTTAGAAAATTAGAATTAGGCAACTTGACATAAAAAAATCAATAATTTATCTAAATTATTTCAAAAATATGTAAAAATAGAATCTATAGCAAATTGAATGTAGTTTCTAAACTACTAGGTTTATTTAAAAAAAAATCTATTTGGTAAAAATTTGAAATTTCAATGCAGTAGTACTTAAATTTCAGGGAAAAAATAAGAAATAGGTGTTTATCTGACCACCCTAACCACAATAAAATGATAATATTTACTTTTAATATTTTAGATATAAGTAGAGGGCTCATGTCCTAATGTGATGCATATTTTTTTTAATTTTTTTTCAATTAAATTTAATTATTATTTTTTATTACAACTTTTAAAATATATAAAAACACGTCTGTCTGACCACCTTAACTTGCTCAAAACTTTATGAAATTGAATTTTTTTCTTAATCCTATAGTATGTGAAACATAGAATGTGACACATGTTTCAAATTCAATTTATTTTCAAATAGAAAATGAATAATAATTATTTATTAAATTCAAATTAAAGAATAATTTATATTGGTGGAAAGCTAAGAATTTCCTTTAAAATCTCTTTTTGTTTCATCGACTTTGGGTAAAAAAAATTCGTTGGCCACATGAGCCATCATATCACTTACATATCACCACTTTTTGGCCCATCATGATGTTGCATATACCCTTAAATAATTAAAGTTATTTAATTAATAGAGAATAGGTGACTTTAGAAAATAATTAAATAATTAAAATTATTTATTTATGATAATGAAGACAAGAATTATGTCAAAATTTTAAGTTGTAGGCCTAGACCAATTTTTAGCGATAGAGATTAGTGTCAATAATAAAAGTGAGTGATAAAGCATAAAAGGAAAGGATTAATATTAAATAATAATTTAATCTTTAGTTAAGAATATTAAAAAATCAAAAGAATAATGATTGCATGTAAAATATAAAGGTTGAAAATAGATAGAAGATGAGGATAAATTAATTAAATAATTAAATTTATTTAATTAATAAAAGTTTGCACATAAAAGAAGTAGATAACTGACTGATTAAGACAAAAAAATTGTTTGTTAGAAACAATCAGATATTAAATCACCAAATAACTGAATGATCAAATTAAATATAAAGATAAGTGATAAACAAGTAATTATCTAATTATATAAGAATATGTCAGGAATAATTCATTTTATGAATTAAATAATTATTTAATTCAACATTTGAAATTTGTTGATTGAATTAAATAATTAAATATTATTTAATTGAATATGGAAAAGGTTTAAGAATAATTAAATAATTTTAGATGATTTTGTAATTATAGTTGAAAATGTGATAAAGGTAAATTTAATAACAATTTATTTAATTTTTCGAAAGAAGATATATTTAATTAGAAACATAATTAAATAAATAATATTTATTTCATTAGTCAAGAAGAGACAAAGCTGAGAATGAACTAATTAAATAATTAAATTTATTTAATTAATAGAGAATATGTGACTTTAGAAAATAATTAAATAATTAACATTATTTAATTATGAAAATGATGATGAGAATTATGTCAAAACTTGAAGTCATAGGCCTGGATCAATTTTTGGTGTCTACACATTGCATTGCACATATTTCAAACCGAAAGCATTACTTCACATTCCATAACTAATAAGTAGATATTGATAGATAGATGCAAAAATTTAAATTACAATATATATTTTTACATAGTCAACCTAAAAGAACTTATGCAGTTACTCCACATTGCATAGGTAATAACTATACTCACAACTATAGGTATATCCACCTACGCAACCAAGAACTATTCTCAAATATATTAATTTCTCCATTCTAAAGTGATAATTGTAATTGCCAATTACATTTTTTTTGTCATGGCATTCCATCAAACCACATTTGTTTGAGGTATTTTTTTAAATAGTTCACTACCTTGTCTATGAAAGCATAATAGTAAGCATAATGGTAAGCAACAACATAGACAAGGCAGTGAACTATTTGAAAAAATGACTGAAAGAAATGTAGTCTCATGGTCAATGGAATGTCATGCCAAGCCATATACAAGGAAATGAATTGTTTCTATGTATGATTTCTTATCTATCCCTTGCCACTACGTTTTGGAAGACATAATCATATCCCACTATTTATCCAAAATAATTGTAGATAGTTAGAGTGATAATTATAGATATATGATGATAATTAGAGTGATATTTGCATATGGAGCCCCCCTAACCAAATTTTGTTAGAAAATGGGAAACACTTTATTTAACAAGAAATGAAATTTGGCTCACAAATATATATTGTCATCTTCAGTAGATGTATCAATAATATATTCTAAAACCATACTCATAACTATAGGGAACTCCACCTATGCAACCAAATACTATTCTCAAATATGTTAATTCATCATACTAGAGTGATAATTGCAGCTACCAATTGTATTTTTTTCTTATGGAATTCCAAGAGATCACATTTTTTTGCAAGGCATTTTTTCAAATAGTTCACCACCTTGTTTATGAAAGAATAATAGTAAGCATAATGCTAAGAAACAACATAAACAAGACAGTGAACAGTTTGAAAAATGCCTCAAAAAAATGTGGTCTCATGGTGATTGGAATGTCATGACAAGGCATAGACAAGGAAATGAACTATTTGTAAGCATGATTTCTTATCTATGGCTTTCCATTGTGTTTTGGCAGACATATACTCACCTGAAATTATGTTTTGCAACTGGCAATCATACAGTGCATGTATTTGGCTATTGGAAAACATTGTGTGTTTATTATAAAATCATAATAGTAAATCTAGATTGTCATGGCATTCCAACACCATGGTGATTAGAATGAAATGATAATCCATATATAAGGAAATGAGTTGTTTCTATGTATGATTTCTTATCTATGGCATGCCATTATGTTTTCGTAGACATATACTCACCTGATACTATTTTTTCCAACTTGCAATCACACTATGTATTTGAGCAGAAAAAATAGAAAAGCAAATCTGAAAGCTGGGAATTCTTCTTTGACGAAAAGGGTATCCAAAAATGAAAAAAAATATACAAAAATTTAATTGAAATTAAATATATTTTTGGGTGATGTAGGATTGCCCTTACACCACTGGATGCTCCTGCATCAGTATTTATATAGTTTTTGGAAAAAAATATATGTTTACTATGAAAGCATAATAGTAAATCTTGATTGTCATGGCGTTCCAGCACAATGTGGGTTGGAATGCCTTGAAAATCCATAGATAAGGCAATGGACCATTTCTATGTATGAATTCTTATCTATGGGTTGCCATTTTGTTTTGGCAGACATATACTTACCTCACAGTGTGTTTTCCAACTTGCAATCATACTTTGCATGTATCTGCTTGTTGGAAAGCATTAGGTGTTTACTATCAAAGAATAATAGTAAATATGGATTGTCATGGAATTGCAGCACCATGGTGATTAGAATTCCATGGCAAGCCATACACAAGGAAATGTATTGTTTCCAAGCATGATTTCTTATCTATGGATTGCCACTATGTTTTGGCAGACATCTACTCAACTCACACTGTGTTTTCCAACTTGCAATCATATTGTGCATGTATATGCTTGTTGGAAAACATTGGTTGTTCACTATCAAAGCATAATAGTAAATATGGATTGTCATGGGATTGAAACACCATGGTGATTGGAATACCATGAAAAGCCATAGATTAGACAATGAACTATTTATATTGTGTGTCTATGGATTGTCATGTCATTCCAAGACCATGGTGTTGGAATGCAATGAAAATCCATATTTATAATTATGATTTGATATAATTTTTCAACAATCCATATTTACTATATTTAGCCATGGTGTTGGAATTCCATGACACTCCATATTTACTATTATTCTTTCATAGATTTTTACAAGAATGTGTAGCTTGTTCAAAAGAACCTATTTTAGGCTTTTAGCCATAGAGGTAAGGTAGTGAACTGTTTGATAAAATGGTTTGGTAGAAATGTATGAAAATATCCTAGAAAAGTGAACTATTTGATAAACAAGCTCAAATAAATGTGGTCTCGTGGTGATGGAATTCCATGAAACTCTATATTGTAGAATGGTGAATTGAGATTTTAATGAATTGTTCAATATATCTAGTTAAATTTAACCCTAACTCACACACAAGGAACATATTAGAAATGTTGAACACACTAGAAAAAATGAGTACTTTTGAAACAAGGCTAGAAAATAAATTCAAATATTGTACTTCATAGGTTGTATCGATTGGTGGCATAGCCAATGATACCCATATGGGATGGTCCTCTAATCTTGAATTCCTCTCATAGGCACAACAAGAAAATGCTTCTCAATGTACAAAGAATGTTATAGCTCAAGTGGATTAATTTTACTAAGAGGGTTTTCGCTAGAAATGGAGGCCCCTAAAGTGGTTATGGAATGTTTGAACTATTATAACAGAGACAAAAGTCATTGAGAAGGAGGGAAGAACTTATGTATATTTCTTTGAAAAAGGAATTATATATACATTTGGGATGCCTACATTTACTTAAATGTACCCCATAGATATGAAGGTGAAAACTAAGACTTTTTTGAGTGTTGAAGAACATACTAGGAAAATTATGAGTACTCAATGGTGTTAGGAGGAAATTACAAAGTAGACAAAGCCAATTCTAAGGTCTATGTTCTACGAGAGATGTTCAAGATATTTTAACAATGTTAAGCAAGATAGTTGGATTGTGATATGCTTGTGAATTCAAACTATGGATATTTGTAATCATAGCCAAATTAATGGAAGGCCCTGTTGTAATGCATTGGGGAGGATTTCTTAGCAAAAAATTACATGATCAAGTAAATGAATTTCCAAGTCAATATTTCTTCTATGTCTTTATATGTGATATACTCATATGCTTTAAGGGAAAATAAGCAAGGGTTGAAAAGAATTGGTGCTTTGGGCAAAGAAATAGGAAATAATATGATATATGCTCATTTACACCAAATTACTATTCACGAGAAGGAGCATTATTAGAGGGCTAATGATGTGTTTTCCATGAAGCTAGTTACTATAATGGAAGGCAACAAAGCCAAAGGATTAATATTTTTATTAATTAAATTAATTAATTAATTTATATTTGAATGGGAAATGTTTCAATTATTAAAATATTTAATTTTCATTAATTAGAAGATTGTATTCCAATAGGGTTGTTGAAAGATATTTGGAAATTGCCAACAAATGTTAGAAAAATTAATTAATTTGTTAGGGAAATTAATTCTAGGATTTAATCTTGGCTTTGGGTGAGGAAGTGGAAATATTCTTCACCACAAGGCTTGTGATATTTTGCATGTTGGAATTTTTGAGAAATTGGTAAAAGAAGTAATTTTGCTGTGATCTGGAGATTTTGGAAAAAAAGGATTTTGGTTGTAGAAATTGTTGTGATATCTTTGCATCCTTAGAATTTGTTTGGAAAATTTATTTGTTGTGTTGAAATTATTCTTGTGCTTGGGAAACCAATTTGTTTGGAGAAATTTGTGTTGTTTGGAATCTTTTCTTGAAGTTGTGGAGGAGTCTCTACACTAGATTCAAACACTCAAGAAGTGTTGGTTATAGGTTCTTCCCTTATTTTTATTTTTTTAAGGTTTTTAAATGGAAAGGTTTTTAGTTTACAAATATTTGTAGAAAAGATTGTCTATGTGAGGAAGTTTGTATTGTCATAATGGAAATGTTCTGTAATTTAATTTCTCTATAAGAAACTATTTCTTCTGTAAATGAAATCAATTATGAAAAACCTTAGTAATGGCATTCTGGTAAAATAGGAAAATTAGTGAAAACAGAAAGAAATATTAGATCTGGAATGAAATGCCCTTTAGAGGAAATTGTAAATTTTATAGGGGAAGAAGTTTCGTATAGGTTGTATTTTCTTGGGAAAAATTTCCCTATGTTTTTAAAATGGTAGAAATTTTATCATAATTCTTCAAAATTCTTTTCCTCTATGCTTGGATTTGAGAAAGAAAGAAATAATCCTCAAATCCAAGCATTTTTATATGCATGTTTATATGCCTTAATAGGGAAATCGATGGAGTTAAATTACAATGAATTTTATATTGTTTTAAAAAGTAATCGAGGAATTTGTTTCCCTATTAAATTTAGTATTTCCCTTCTCCGTTACTAAAGAAGCATTTATTTTATTTTAATTAATTTAATTTTTGATAGGGAAATTGATTTAGTATATCCAAAAAGTAGATTATTTCCTTTAAATTTTATTTCGTGTAATTTCCTCTATATTCATGTTTGGGGAGGTTCGTCTAGACTTGTTGAATATTTTCAGTTGTAAAAGGGAAATGGGGGTTGTGTTTTATTTTGAGTCAACCCAATTATTGTACCCTTGGATTAGTGCATGGGTTTTTGTCAATGTTACTCGGTTTCCACCAGCGAGGATGTTTTGCCTCCTTTGTAAGGAGTGGATTGTGTGATTTATTCCTTGTAGTATTTGGAGTGGGTTTTGATATATGTTGCCTCCTAAGACTAGAGTGCATCTTTTTATCTAGTTTTGTGTGCACTATGGTACCCTTGGTGATTCATTTGTTTGGTATTTTTTCAAGTAGAAGAGTGGCTTCCATTAGGGGCCAGAGCCCAGAGAGGTAAGACTGGGTAACCTTTAGAGGTAGTTAATCAAGTGAAAACTTAATTAAAGTATTTAGGGGTTGGGTAGTATTTCAGACTAAATAAGATAAGCTAGGCTCACTCATAGACGCAAGTGCTCATTTGGGCTTGGGATGAGTGGGAAGGCCTCGAATGGAAAATATCATCTACCTTGTGTTAATGAGAGGTATTTGATTCTGCATGATTAAGTATGAGGGTTGGGGATTGGTTGAGGTCTCCAGGATATCCCATAATGGGAGCCAAGTTTTGGAAAAAGTTCATCAATGCTTACTGGCATTGAACTCCTGAAAGAGAAATATCGATGAGACCTATGGAATGTCTTGTTGATGAGTAGTTGATCAGATCGTTGTGACCTTGGATTTGTCTTGGAGATGAGAACCATCAGAGTAAAATGATCTATCGGAGTGAGTTTCCAAAAACACTCCATAAGTCTTCTTGATGTTGGCATTACCTGGTGGTTGTCTTGGCGATATCAGCATGACCAAAATAGTCAAGCTAACATCTCTAGCTCACTCTGATTGTAGATGTCTGAGTGATGAAGATCATCAATCGAGGAGAGTCTTGGTTATGAACGCGTCAGGGAGACTTGTGTTGTTAGTGTAACCTCCTGATCTCATTCTGATTGTGTTTCTATTAGTGATGGTTCTGCTCCTAGTGAACGATCGGCGTTCAACTCTTGTTGATATGCACAGTCTTACTGTTCATTGGGTCATCGGGGAGACATGAATGTTTGGTGTGACTTCCCAGTTTGTTGGTGATAGAGATTGTCTTATCGATGGTCTTGAGATGGGGGAGAATTCACCAAAGTCTTAGCGATAGGAGATGGTGCCATGTTTGATAGCTTGTGGATAGTATGACATCGGTTTGACACATTTTGTTGTCTCATCGATGAGCCATAAAGTTGAAATTAGTTGACCAAGCATTTGTCCTATGTGTTCTATCTTGAACCAATGAGCAATGCAAAATATGAGTCGATTGGGTAGTTGAACTGTTATGAACATTTTCTTTTGGGAAATGAATAGATAGCTTGAGTGATGGATGAATAGTTTGGTCATGGGTCTAGTCTAGGTTGGTTAGTCAAATGATGAGTGAGTGAATTCCATTATATGTTGAATAAATGTATTGTAGTAGTGTAATTCAATACAAGGTTGATCAGGGAAATGTTGTTGCTATAGAATTGGCATCTGAAAAGAAGACACTACAACTTGTATACAATTTGATTACTTTAATACAATTGATCTTTCTTTAGTGTGGTGGATTTTTCTCCTGTAAGGGTTTTCCCACATAAATTTGGTGTCAATTGTGTTATGCGTTTATTTCTCAGTTTTTTCATTTCTTTCATATGTGTCTTAATGAACTATAATTGTAAACATTAAAATACATATCTCTCTTCTCCTCTAAGACTTGGCATTATGAAAATTTGATCTACAATTGAATTTTTCGTAACAAGTCATATCGAAGCCTAGCTAGTTGTGTTATGCTTGTGGGTAGATTGGTTTTTTATGTCAATTTTTATTTAGTGGGAGTTTTGTAGAAGTATTGAATTTGTCTAATTATAGATTAAGATGGCAATGACAAGTTCATCTAGAAGGATTGAAATTGAGAAATTCAATGACAATAATTTTGAGTTGTGGAAAATTAAAATGGAAGATCTGTTGGTGGATCATGATCTTTGGATTGTTGAGTCTAGAACAAAAGCTACAACCATGAAGCAAGAAGATTGGAATCTCATACATCGAAAATCAAAAGGGTTGATAAGACTCTATTCGGAAGACTCTATTCTCCTGAATGTTCATGAAGAGAAGACTGCATCTACATTGTGGAAAATAATGGGAGGCATTTATCAAGGCAAGTCCTTGGTAAATAAGTTGTTCATGAGGAATAAGTTGTACTCTTTCAAGATGGAGGGAGGAACGTCTATTTCTGATCACTTAAATAACTTTAACATGTTGATTTCTCAATTAACATATGTAGGTGTGAAGATTGAATAAGAAGATCGTTGTATGCTCCTGTTATGTTCTTTGCCAGATTCTTGGGATCACTTAGTGATGGTGATTGGGAGCACAAAAACCACTTTTAAAATGGACGATGTGGTTGCTTGTTTTCTATCAGAAGAGATGATAAGTAAATCTTCTGAGATGGTGAAGGAGGCTCTTATTGTTTGGGGAAGATCAAAGCAAAAAGGCAAGAAAAAGGATAAGAAGTCCAAATCAAAATCATAAGGGAGATCAAAGTCTAATGTTAAAAAATTCCAAGGTAAATTTTTGGAACCGTGGACAGCCTGGTCATGTTTGAAAGGATTGAAAAGAGGAGAAAAATAAGTGGAAGAAGACTTATTCTAACAATGATTCTTCTCAGAGCGATGTAGATCCCATTATTGTAGCCTTGGCAACTCAAGCATCAGATGATGTCTGGTTGATTGATTCTAGAGCATCATTTCGCATGACATCTCATAGACTAGTTTACTAATTATGAACAATGTGATAGTGGAATGGTGTATCTGGAAAGCAATTCATCTATGGAGATAGTTGGTCATGCAAGAGTCAAAATTCAGTTTCTTGATGGTAGAATTAAGGGAATTGATTGTGTAATTCATATACTAGGTCTAGCTTGGAATTTACTTTCTGTAAGCAAGCTGAATGATGTTGGAGTGCAAGTCTCTTTCTCTATCAATGGTTGTAAAATTACTAGAGGCTAGGATTTCCTTAACTGGTACTCTGTTCAAGTTGGATGCACTGGTTGTTCAATGCAATAGTGTCTTTGCAAAGTCAAAAAAGGTTGTTCATAAAGAGAAGAATGAAAATGTTCCTATTGGAGAAAATTCCTTGGAAGTGAAACTTCAAGAAAAAAATACTATGCTCTGGCATCAGAAGCTCGATCACATTGGTGAACAAGGTTTGAAAGCCTTGAAGAATAAAAACCTGGTTGAGGGGCTTGATGATTGTGTAGACATGGAGAATGAACAAGTTTGGCTCGACACACTTGATCTTGATTATTAACAACATTTCTTCCTGAATAACACTCTCAACTTTTCATCATATTTTGTCTCTTAATTTAATAAATCATTGTTTATTTGATTAAGTCTTTCTCCTTCTTTGATTAAATTAATCAATTTAATTTAATTGATCTTATGTCTTTGTTTAATTAAATAAATCTTTTTATTTAATTAAAGTTTCTAAATTCCTCTTATCAAATTAAATAAATTAAACCTTATTTTATTTAATCTAACATCTTCCTACTTAGTTAAATAAATCAAAGTCATTTATTTAATTAAACCAATTCCTCTCAATTATGATTTAAATTAATTCAACAGTTTAAGTCTAAATTGTCAGATCTCCTAAATTACTCATTAAATTAATTAAAATTTGATAAGTTTAATCTTAATCTATGTCACATTCTCTAGAAAATGCAGCTTGCACAATAAATCAATTACTTTCATTTATTAATTCATCTATTTTCCCTCACATGGTATGAAAAGGGAATATTATCTCAATTTTAATTCAAAAAGTCCAAGTGGATTTGTACATCCAACAAGGCATTCACTCCTCTTACATGTCCTTGTGCATTGAGCCAAGTAGAATTTATTTCAAATTTTTTTCCCTCTCACATGTCATTTCTCAAATTCAAAATTCCACCTAATTGCATTTATTGGCACTTTTACCAAAATATGCACAAACATCAACCATTCATATCTTGACTAGTGGCACTTGGACATTGGATGTTGAATGATCCTTCATTGCTCTATTTCACTCTCTTTTCCAATTTGGAAATCTATAAATTGGAGGCTTCTCTCATCATTCAACAACACACAACTTTGAGTAAACTTACTATGCTCAAAATCAACTCCACATCAAAGATATCATTAAAATTTATCCTCTTCATTTGAGAATTAATCTTGCCCATAACATCATTCAGCTTGTTCAAGGATTGGGAAAGGGTTGCATCCTACATGATAGAGTGGCACCAATCCACTATGAGATAAGGGTTAATAATGTTTTCATATAATTTTGTTTAGTTTACATAATTTTCATTTGTTTTATTGTTTAACATGGTTAAATATTTCATAGGGATGTCTAAGTCTACTGATTTAAACTAACTTTCATGCTAACAACATGAAATTGTTTGAGTCGATCTTCTTGCAGATTTCGACATCCAAATTTGGGTGCTAGAAGAAGGGCTAACAGTCACAAAGAAATGCTCTTATTAATCTAGTTCCTATGATTCTTAAGGATCTTAGTAGTCCACTAATCATGACTTTTGGTTTATTTATTTAAGTATTGGAATGCATTGAGCTAAAACTTTGTCTTCACCATTTACACTGCTGGTAAAATTTAAAGTCAAGCTAACGACCTGCTGTGCATTGATTTCTTTTTTGGAAATTTTCTTATGTTTACACTAATCAGGACATTTAATTCAATTGCAATGTCTGTAATTTTCATTCGTAGGCCTAGCTCTATTCTCCATTCTATTTCTAACAGTTTTGGGCATGTTGCTACCTCAACATCTAGTCACAATCATTGCATTTTATAAGACTGTCCAAATTTTTTTATCTATCTCCCATGTAGTTAGTCCAGCTTCTTGCCACCTTACCGTGGCCTACCATTCCACTGCTCAAGGTACTGTGGTATCCATCGCTATATCATGGCCTATACTTTCACCACCCATGGTATCACAGTATCAATTTCATCGCCGCCTCCTTTGCCGTCTATAATCTCTTACCGCATCACTGCAATCTTCTATCATACCTATTGCGGTAGAGCGGTGTCCACTGCGTCACGGCCATGTAACTCTTCCTTACCCGTAGTAGCCTAGTAACTGTTCACTGTCCTCACCACGTCACCACAGTCTATCACCTAACCCTCTGTGGTAGCACACTAATCTTTCACTGTCCTCACCAGCTCACCGCGGTCTACCACCTAACCCTTTGCGGTAGTACGGTAACCATCCAATGTCTTCACCGTCGTCCCATGGACTATCACTGAACCCTCTGCAGTAGTGCAGTTAACCACCTCACTATCTATCTTGACTATCACTGCATCACCATGGTCTACAATCTAACCCTCCATGGTAGTGCGGTTAACCGCCTCACTATTTTTCCTCGACCGTCATCGCATCCCCACGGTCTACCCCCTAACCGCCAATGGTAGTGTGGTAACCATTTAACTGCACCGTGTCACCACGGTCTTCTATCTTCCCATCTGTGGTACTATGATAAACTTTCTAACTATCAACCTCACTGTTACTTAGCTACCATCACATCACTACGGTCCTCTTCCTTACCATCTACAATATTATGGTAAACTTGCCTAGCTATCTGCACTTAACCGCCACCATGCCACCGTGGTCTTTGACCTCACTGATTGAGGTATTACGGTGAGATTTCTGGCCAACTGTGCAAACCATGATCATGTCACCATGTCACCTACCTTAACCATCCGTGGTAGAGCCTATAAATGTATGAAAAAGTAGTGGCATAAGATATTTTTTAAGCATTATAAGGGGGATAAAAGAAAATTAGAAATGGCATTTTTTAATAACCTATGTTTAATTTATGAGAGATTTTGTGAAATATTTTATTCATATTGACTTTGTATTTTCTCTTACAGGTTGATAATGGAATCAAGCCAAGGAAAAAATGAGATTGGAGAAATTCACGAAAAGCATTTTTTAATGCTTGTTGAGCTAGATTTTTCATTTAGTTTCAAACCATCTCACATCTATTTTTGGGGCTTAAAATTACCCATTTTTTGACTTGATCCTTCAGTTAAAATTGAACCTTAGACATTTACTAAATTTCAATTTGGGTTTTTAGAAATTGAACAAGGCAACTTTCACATCTCATTTTGGTGCTTAAAATGAACTCATCACTGCTTTTATGGTCTAAAATGAACAAGTTTTTTTCATGTTTTGCAATACTTTTCACAAATTAATATCATTTAAAAGGTGTATGCACTTCTCTCACGCTTCATAGTGATCTTGAGAATCAAAATTATTTTTGTGATATTAAGTTGTCAAAAATATTGCCTCCACACATTCATTTTGGGTTTAAAATTAAACAAAACATTGTGCGAGTTTGAGTAGACTTATTTTATGTGTTCAACCTTTGTTTCTAAACAAAGGTTTATCGAAATACGAATATGTTTACTCAATTTTGTTTATCTTATGGGCCTGCCTTGTGGGAAAAAGTACTCACCCAAGGGAATGACCCAACCGGTAACACACTAAGGACAAGTGTATTTCCAGCCAGGATATAAAAGTGGGTACTAGAACAAAAGCCAGTATCACATGGTGGGCTCCGATGAGAAGGGAAACAATGGTCTCTCTATGCATGGGCCAGCCTCCACAAACAAAGAGACTGAATTAAAACCATTGTTTAGAAAGGCCAAATCCTTAAGCTATTTTGTTTGTGCAAAAGGTCATGTACTTTGAAGCCGCCCCACATTATACATGTGGTTTTATTGTAGAGATGAAAAGTATGGCATGGGAGATTCACGGGTACTGATGCTTGGATGAACTGAGAAGTGTGTGTTGTGGAGGGGCTCTAGTGTGGTCAAGCATCTAGTCATCCGCACAAAATATGCGCAGCTGGATTCGTCCAGGTGGGAACCCCACAAAATATTGTCTCATCATCCTAGGGTTGTGACATGAAAATGAAAATGAAAATACATTGCTTGGTCTTCAAAACAGTTGAAAAAAAAACCATTCACAAATAATTCCAAATTTCAAACCCCTTTGAGGAAACAAATATCCTTGAAAAATTTAAGTACTCTTTCTTTCCCTAGGGATCATATCCTTAGAGGTTTCTAAGTGCTTGGATTTTATCATCATTTGTTTTCACTAAGGTCAACCTAGGAAAATTTTCCCCTAATTTCCTTGATTTTCACATAATGGACCTTATGGGATGAAAAATAAAGTGGAGCATTAGACATGCAGCTTGAAACTTAATCAAGCAAGTTCTTTTGGTAAAAGGAATTAATTAAGGCAAGATAAAAAACAAATTGGACCTCATATGTGTTGCCTCAAATGATTTCCCAAAAGGTCCAAATCCTAAAACCAAATTTCAAAAGGATTAGTCTCAAAGCCTACGAACAACATCTTGAAATGCTCCTTGAACTCAGAGAAAGACTAGTGTACAACTTCTATAAAAAGGCTTCAAGAAATAGCCCAACTTTGTATGCATTCTACTATCAACAAAATCCTGAGATTTTTGAAAGGTTTGCTTTCCTCACATAGGAAACCTAGCATGTTCTTCAACACCGAGGTTTTGTAAAAAAGAGTAGTTTTTGGGTAAAGGTCTAAGATCAAAGTCGTCAGCCTCATCTATCTCTCCATCAAGTCACATTTTTCATCCCATCAACAAACATTTTGAGAACTTTAGAAAAATCACTCATGCTAAACTTAAGGGCTAAACCAACATCACTCTATCTTGGCTTAACACACCTAGCCAAATAGGAAAATCTCTTGAATGAATTTACCTTAAGGATAACACAACCTCCTCAGGTCTACTAGTTCATGATCACCTTGGTTGGCTTAACACACCTAGCCAATTCACTCTCTTGTGCATGTTTCCCTAGGATAACACAACTTCTTAGGGTCTACAAACAACACTAAAATCTTGTTTGACTTAATGCACCTAGTCAAACCATCACAATCAATCCAAGTCCTAAAATTTTAGCATAACCCTTCAAAATTTCTTCAAATTTTTTCACTCATTCACGTCATCCATTTATCATCACTACCACCCTCTTTGATTTTTTGACTTCCCTAGCTCTTCTCTTTTGTGCCTAAAAAAAATTAAGATCAAACGATCCCTATTTTTATGGTCGAAACAAGATGACAATACAAGAAGAACGTGGAAAATATTAGTGAAATATCATCTTCCAATGACTTGGGCTAGGTAACCACTGACACAAACCTTATGGGATCAAGCCATCCCCCAAGTAGTTATCCTCTACCATCACAAAATATTCAAGATGAAAACTATGAAAAGTACATCACAAACAAAGACATAGGGATGACACAATTGAAAATGATGAAAATGGTTCAACATCCAAAGAACCATAAAATTGTCAATGCCATGTTCAAATACTTACGCACATTAGTGGAAGGAGGGGTCAAATTCTCTTCCAACCTTAACATAGGCACTATTATGGACATTCCTCTTACAAACACATCCACAATGTCAAATATCAATTAAGAAATGCCTCGAACCACATTGGCCATCACCCCAACCTTGCCGAATATAAACAAGGGGAGTGCAATTTTTTTAGAGTTACAAAAACATCACCTTTTGAACAAAAAATAGGTGGCTGTCAACACCACTCCAGATAATCCTATTCTGGTAAATCCATCACACCCTTATGTCCCACTCACCTTCCATAATCATATGGATTCATCCTCATTTCATGCAAAATGTACCTATCCGTTAAACATACAAACTTCTCTGCCGCAAGGAGAAGGTGATTTGTTTGGAACACCAAGATTCACTGGCCCATTTTCCTCTCAAGGGAACTTACAACCCTTCCCCCCATTACCACTCACATCCACATCACCTCTTGGATTGGGCCTTCCCCCCCTACCCATCGATAGCTTGTCAAACTCGGGCAATCTGAGCATCACATCAAATTCTCTCCTTTTTCCGATGGCATCACAACAACAAGTGGTAACCATTCAAGCCACCATAGTCAATACATTAATTGGTCCTCAAATCTCTCAAACCATTCCTTCTCAAGGACCGATCATCTCAACCACACCTCCAACAACCCAAATCCCAACCACCACCACAATCGTTTCTCTTGTCACCATAGTTGGCATAGTTCCCAATCCACCACCAATCCCACCAAAAGCTAATGGGGAAAATTCTTTGATCACCATGATCCAAGCCATCCAAAAAGCTAATCATCAAAGGGTACTGAACCAACAAGCTACACAATAGGCTGCTCAACAAGCACAAGCACATCTAGCTTCCCAACAAGCTGCACAAGTTGTAGAAGCCTAGCAAGCCACACAAGATGCACAAGCAGCTCAAGTAGCCCAACAAGCTGCACAAGGTGCACAAGCGGCTCAAGCAGCCTAGCAAGCACAAGCTCAAGCAGAATCCCAACAATAGGTGCAAGCACTATACCAAGTGCAACTAGAAGTGATCCATCAGCAAGCATACCAATAAGCTTTACAAGACTTTCAGGCAGAACAAAAAGCTAAACAACAAGCTTTATTGTCACAACAATAGCTCGACTAATAACAAACTTTGTTAGCCCAACAATTTGTTGGAACAACAACAATAGGATCAACAACAAGCATTGTTGATGCGAATGCAAGCATACCAACATGCCTTGAATGCACAAAATATTTTGCAACAAACTCCCACCAGTACACCTCCCACGAATCAAACACCCCAAACACCTCAAAACACATTCATCCCACTTCCCAACACAAAGAATGATGTCGCAACACAAATCAAACTTCTCTCACAGTAGCTGTTGGACCTCCAAGAAGGGAAAAAAAGTAGAACACCAGGAAACTTGTAACCTTATCCATTTGACAGAAGTCTCATGATGTTACCATTCCCAAAGGGATTCGAGATCCCCAAATTTGACAAGTATAATGGAACGGGTAACCCTGAAAACCACGTAAGGGAATTTCAGGTACATTTCATGGAGGTTGTATAAGATGACACATATCTAATGTGACTCTTTCCCCAAATTTTGACTATTCCAAACATGGAATGGTTTTCTCGCCTAACCACAAGCATTAAAACATTTAAGGAAATTGTGGAAGAATTCCTAAAAAAATATGCTTTCTACAAGGGTGCAAATGTTAGTTTGGAAGAACTATCAATGCTCAAACAAAGAAAAGAAGAGCTATTCACATCCTTCTTGCAAATATGGCGATCCAAGGCTAATCAAAGCAAGTGGAGCATGCCAAAAGAACAAGAATTTTCTACAATGATATCTAATCTAGATGAGAACTTGGCATTCTACTTAAAAATGTAATGCATCACATCATATGATCAACTGATCCCAAAGGCGCTCAACATCGAAAGGGCCCTTAATGCGAGAGGAGGCACCTCAAAATTTTCTCCAACATAGGATAACCACCCATCCAACAATTATAATGATAAACCTTGAACATGGTCGAGGAACAAAAATGTCAAAAACAACGGCATGGTCGATGCTAAAGTGGTCATTAGTGCTCCTAAGCAGAATATCCAAACTCATCATCAGCCACAAAATCACAATTGCAATAATGTGAAAATTAATGTAGCAATAGTACAACAACAACCACTTCCCACCAACCAAATCAATAACTTGTTAAATCAAGGAGGACCACCTCCCCATGGTAAATATCCCCCCAAATGAAAGTTCATGGCCCTTGGGAATCCATCGAGTCCATAATGAAGAATTTGGTCAATGAAAATATAATCAAAGTCTCTAACTCCAAGATATATGCGGAACCCATGACCAAACTGCCATGGTATGATGAAAATCTCCTTTGTCAATTTCACAAGATCAAGGGGCATACCACTGTGAATTGCATGAGGCTGAATAACATCATCGAAGACCTCATCAAAGATAAGATCATCAATGTTGAGAAACCAATCGGTAATCAAGATCTGAATATATACAAAAATCTGATGCCAAACCATAATCAAGGAAATAATCAGGGGAACAACAAAGATAAGAAAAAATATGCTAGTGCTAACCTAGTACATGAGGAAATAGTCACATGCGTTGATGAAATGGTCACGGTCATTAACATTAAGGAATCCAACACTGACTGTGGAGTCACCACACATGGTGGCAATGTTACCATTGCAGGGGCACCATCTAAGACCCCCACTTTAAATACAAAATTCATTCCCTATGACTACAACATCATCGACCAGCTGAAGAGAACCCCCACGTAGATCTCCATCATGGAATTGTTAAAAAAATTCACTGCCCATAGTAAAATTCTTGATGAAGCTTTAGTGGCATCGACCATCTCCACCACCCTCGAAACACATCAGTTTCAAGCTATGGTTGGTAATATCATTACCTTGAATCTCCTTAGATTCTCTGATCATGACTTCCCCCCACAGCCATCTCATAACCACACACTTCATCTACAAGTGTTGGTCCACAAAAATAAAGTTAAAAGAGTCTTGGTGGATGGAGGTGAAAGCCTTAATATTTTCACTCTCAAGCTTATAAATAACTTGGGATTCACTGAGGATTCCATTAAAAACAACAAGAGCATCACAATAATGGCATATGATGACCAAGAAAGAGTGTCTCAGGGCACTATCAAAATCCCCATCCAAGTGGGACCAACAACCATGGAGACTACCTGTCAGGTCCTTGACCTTGAATTACCATATAACATCCTCCTTGGATGTCCATGGATCCATAGAATGAAAGCAGTGGCCTCGACATATCACCAATGCATCAAGTTCTTGCACCAAAATGAGGAGGTCACTATACATCAGGATCATGAACTATTCACCTACTACAAAAACTTGGAAGACAAGTTTTGTAAAATCCCCCAAGTACCGAAAAATGTTGAAGGCCCATCCAATACATACATCGACCTAGCTAACCTCACCTCCACTTCTACGAAAAAGACACCCGCAATCCATGATATATCTGACATCAAAAAAATGATCCAAGACAATGTATGCAGCGACTATAGAATGAAAAGGAGTTCATTTGTTGTAGGAGAGTTATCATAGTCTCATAGGTCACATGGCCAACCTCAACCAACTAAAACACCCGTCCACACCCTTAGGGAGGACCCTTTGGATTTCACCATTGGGGAGACCTAAGTCGGGAAAATATTAGTGAGGAAGATATTTCAAGCATAATATACTATGATACAGAACCCAAATCCACCTTACCTATGTATGAATCCAATAAAGGGCTACAAATAATGCTTGGCATGGGCTACAATAGAAATAAAAGACTTAGAAATAACAATGATGGACGACTAGAGGCCATCATTGCAGAAAGAAGAATGTGTAACCTTTGCCTTGGATGTACTCCCCTAAGTATATCCATACATGGCATATGTACTCCCAGTAGGGAAGTCAAGTCCACCCCTCAAGTAATGGTAACCACCCTTAGAACACTTGTATGCATAGGCATCCCACTTGACAGCTTCACCTTTGATGTCATTGATGTATGTGCTAGTAGTGATGATGATGATACCATAATAGGATTACCCATGCTTTTTGAGGATTCATTCTTACTAATTATTAGTGCCTCACCCACTAATTCAAACCAACAAACCCACCAAATCACCTTATTATACCCTCAACTCATCGATCATGACCAACGCAGACTGTCGATTCTAGAAATTCAAAAGTGATGAGGCTCTCTTGAAATTCATGGGACTAAGGGACACAATTCTATGTGGGAATCACAAGGTAGGTTTCAACATCACTTTACACACCCAGGCATATTATGGGGAGATGATTGAGTCCTTAAGTCACAAAAGAAAAATATCGAGAATAAGCTCATATTTATTCAGTGAAAACCACACTACGACACTCTCTAACCACAAAATAGTAAAAATAAAGGACACTTCCAAAGGTGAAAACCTCTTTGAGGCATCGAAGGATGAAGGATTCAATCTCCCCCTTACTGCACTACATCAAGAAAAATTAGAATTCCTGGCAGAACAGTGTAATCCTATTAACTTGGGAATGAAGATGGCACCACAAATCACGTTATGTGCTAAGTCTCTCCTGACAGAGGAACAAGAACTACTAGCAACATTTCTATAAGAAAGGAAGGTAAAATTTGCATGGACCTATGCTGACATGCCAAGCCTGGATCTTGAAGTGGTGGTTCGTCATTTGGCTGTTTACCCTAGAGCAAAGCCGGTTAGACAAAATTTAAGAGAAATGAATCCCTAGATAGCCTTGCTATTGAAGGTAGAGTTATAGAAACTCCTAGATGTTTGATTCATATGCCCAATTGACTATCCAGAATGGGTATCCAACCTTGTACCAGTGTCAAAACCAAAATGGGGGCATCCACATCTGCATATATTTTAGAGACCTAAATAAAGCATGTCCTAAGGATGATTTTCCACTACCCAAGATTGATATGATAGTGGATATGACAGCCATACATGAGATGTTATCCCTAATGGATGGTTTCTTAGGGTATAACCAAATAATGATTGCAAAAGAAGACCACCATAAGATAAAATTCACATGTCCTTGGGGCACATACTGCTGGAACATGATGCCATTTGGGCTAAAGAATGCAGGGGCTATATATCAGAGAGCCATGACACTAATCCTCCATGACATGGTACACAAAACAATCAAATATTATGTGGATGACATATTGGCTAAATCAAAGAAGAGGAAGAATCATATTGCAACCCTAAGTGACATCTTTGACAGATTGGAAAAATACAATGTTAGGCTCAACCCTAAGAAATGTGTCTTTGGGATATAATCCAAAAAAATGCTGGGATACGTAGTGTTAATGAGATGGATAGAAGTGGATCCTACAAAGGTAAAATAAATCCTTGATATGGGAGTGCCAAGAACACTGAAACAACTAAGAGGATTACAAGGCAAACACCAGTCCATCCAAAGGTTCATAGCACAGTTGGCAGAAAAACAAATTGCCTATTCACATCTACTCCATAGGGGAGTAGCATACAAGTGGGATGAAAAATGTGAGGGGGCATTTATAAAATATTAAAGAATATCTACTCACACCACCTGTCTTGATTCCACCCATTGTAGGGAAACCATTGATCTTATACATCTCAACAACAATAGTAGCTCTCGGTGCTCTTCTAGCTCAACATGATGAAAATGGACAGAAAGGGCTATTTATTACATCAGCAAGACAATGGTTGGTCACGAGTTAAATTACACATTAATTGAGAAATATTTCCTAGAAGTATTGTTCACTTCATAGATTTTCTTACACTACATGCAAACACATAAAATCAAGCTCATTGCCAAAATAGATCCCTTATAATATCTACCATCAAAATCTATGCTCACAGGAAGGATGGTTAAGTGGGTAATGATATTGTCAGAGTATGACATCGAATATGCGGAGCGAAATGAAATTAAAGGACAAGTCATTATGAATCAACTTGCAAAAGCTCCTATCTACGTAGACAATCCACTCGTATGATATTTTCCAAATGATTCCATTTTCAATCAAAGTATAGCCGATCATTGGAAACTATACTTTGACGCTTCCCACACACAACATGGATCGAGAGCTAGTGTGTTTTTCATCACCCTGCTAGGGGATTTTATACCAAGATCTTACAAGTTGGCATTCCCCTATACAAACAACATTGTAGAGTACGAGGCTTTAACAATAGGTCTCAAGATTGCGGCATAGTAGTGAATCATGGCATTAAACGTCTATGGAGATTCACAACTTATCATTAACCAAGTCAATGGTGAATACCAAACTAAGGATGCTAAGCTTACACAATACAAAAACGTGGTAGAAAGACTCAAATAATATTTTTATTGATATCACCTTTGAGCAGATATAGAGAGCAAACAATAAAGTAGTTGATGCAATGGCAAGGATTGGATCCTTGCTAGATATCCCTCTTAATTTCTCGAAACATGAATGCCTGGTAGAGAAACTTATCGTACCCACTTTCAAGGTACTAGAGTTAGAATATGCATGCAAACTCGTTGGTCCCGGTGATCTTTGGTATCATGACATCTATGCCTATCTGAGATTAGGACACCTCCCAGCCGACATTACCCTGAACCTCAAGCAAACCTTTATCAAAAGGTCCTTACGATTTGTCATCCTAGGAGAAACCCTTTTTTGTAGAAGCATCGATGGAACCTTTTTACATTTTGTAAAACCTGAGGAAGCCCTAACTGCTTTGATTGAGGTACACAATGGCACGTGTGGTTCACACTCAAGTGTTATGACCTTGGCTAAGAAGTTACTAAGAACCGCGTACTACTAGCCGACAATGGAGAGAGATGTACATGATTTTGTCAAAAGGTTTTTGCAGTGCGAACAACATGGATATCTCATTCATGCACCACCTCAAGAATTACATCCTATTGTTACACCTTTCCCTTTTTTCCAATGGGGGCTGGATCTCATAGCTAAAATCTCACCCACCTCATCCAATGGCCACAAGTTCAATATCACCACCACCGAATATTTCACAAAGTGGGTCGAAGCAATTCCGATGACCTACATCACTAGAAATCATATATCCAAGTTCATCTTGAACAACCTTATTTTTTGATATGGCGTCCCTCAATCCATTATCTCTGATAACGGGACACCCTTCAAAAATCAGGATGTCTGTGACTTGTGCAAAAAATTCAAAATCCAACATTGCTTTTCCACACCATATTACCCATAAGACAATGGCCAAGCATAAGCTACCAACAAAACGATTCTGAAGATCCTTAAGAAAATAGTCAATGACTCTGGTCCTAACTGGAATCTATAGTTAAATCCCACTTTATGCACCTACTACACCAACATCTGCATGCCAATAGGTGCCACCCCATTCTCCTTGGTCTACAGATCAGAGGCCATCCTCCCTATCGAGATCAAGCTCCCATCACTAAGAATATCATTGTAAAGCTTCATCATAGATGAGGAATACAGGGTTACAAGACTGAATGAGCTAGAATTACTAGATGAATGGTGCATGGATGCCCTAAATCATCTATAGGTCTACCATAATCACCTGAAATGAAGCTGCAACAAGAAGATAAGGCAACAAAACTTCCAAGTCAGTGAACTTGTGATGAAAGAGAACCAAAAGAATGTGCCAAATCGAGAGAGCAAAGGAAAATTTGAGCCCAATTGGCTAGGACCTTTTGTCATCATATCCAACTATAAATCAGGAGCGTGTCAGTTAGCGACACCAGAAGGAAAGCCTCTTCAGGAGCCTCTAAAGAACTCTCACCTCAAAAAGTTTTATGCCTAAGAACTTGCAAGGTATAGCACCAAAAAATATATAAAAAATAGAAAAAAAATCTTGAAAAAATGGTTACCTTCATGAAAACCTAGCAAACAAGCATCTTCGTGACAACAAAAAAAATCAAAAAATGTAAAAAATCCAAAAAATTAAAAAAAGGATTGAAAACAGTAAAGAAAACAATTGTCCTCTAGTGAAAACCACTTTGGTGGTGATTTGGACAAGTACCTTGGTGAAAACCTGGCAAATAGTCGCCAAGTGTAAATAGAGCACTCCCCATCCACTAGGATCCACATGACTCACTCATCCATTCCATCATATTTCATTAATCATCCATCGACCCATCCGCTCGCATCCATACCATAGCCTGAGCTAATGCACATATCATATTCCACCATAGTACTACTTGGTATATTCCTAAGGTCAGTTTGTCCTGCCTTCACCAAAGTATTCTATAGCACCACCCTGGGGGCATGTTCCTTTACCTGTGTTAGATCAGATTCATGTATATTCTCATGATCTTCCTAATCATCAAAAAATTCATCATTCAAAATCCAAAACATGTCAAAAATAAAAAATAAAAAAATTCTAAAAATTCATCATTGAGTCTTGTCATTCTTCCACCTTGTCTGAACTATGTTGTCTCTGAGCTTGAATGTAGGAAAGGTTGATCTTTGATCATCCCACGAGACACCCTAGGTTAGTCCTTAGGCGTCTGTTGCCATAAATTGGCAATCCTTTTGCCCATCTATTTCACACCCTAGGTCAGTCCTTAGGCATCTATCATAATAAATTGCCAATCTATTTCACATCTTAGGCTAGTCCTTAGGCATTCATCGTAATAAAATGGCAATCCGTTTGCCCAACTATCTCATCATTGAGTCAAGTTTGTCGTTAGTCGAACTATGTGGTCTCTATGTGTATAACGTAGGCAAGGCTAATCTATGGATCAGCTCTCGAGACCCCTATCATAGGTCTTTTAAATAGTCTCTCCATCTTAAATCAAAAAATACCAAAAACATTTGCAAAACATCTTGAAAATACCAAGAACAAACTCAAAATATCTAAACAATCCAAAATGGTGCATCCATCTCATCTCGCTTTCACCCGCGATTGTGTCATTCTTAATAAAATCCATCATTGCCTTCCACCCTTTGGTGAGGCAATTAGAAGGAATTCTATCCACTTCAAAAGTTAACACATAATCATCAAAATTCTTAAGCCTAAGTTAGTAAGCAAGCAAGTTGGTCAACTCGAAGTATCAATAGCTTATAACCCAATTAGTCCCATCGAGACCCTGATCACTATATGTCCTAGGATGAATCCTTTCCATGATTGACATAAGCATCAGCTACCCCATAGTAGTTTAGCCTTGGCTAGCTATATGAAGAACATTAGCTTGTCTATTTACTTTATTTGGTCTCTATTGACTTATCTTATTTTGCACTCATAAGAAATTTTTGACTTTGATCACAATAGTTTATTCTCTGAATCAATGCAACAAGTTCATTGCTTCAAAGAGGGGAAAAATGTAGACATGGAGAATGAACAAGTTAGGTTCGACACACTTGATCTTGATTATTAACAACATTTCTTCCCGAGTCATAATCTCAACTTTTCATCATATTTAGTCTCTTCATTTAATAAATCATGGTTTATTTCATTGAGTGTTTCTCCTTCTTTGATTAAATAGATCAATTTAATTTAATTAATCTTATGTCTCTGTTTAATTAAATAAATCATTTTATTTAATTAAAGTTTCTAAAGTCCTCTTATCAAATTAAATAAATTAAACCTTATTTTATTTAATCTAACATATTCCCATTTATTTAAATAAATCAAAGTCATTTATTTAATTAAACCAATTCCTCTCAATTCCAATTTAAATTAATTCAGCAATTTAAGTCTAAATTGTCACATATCCTAAATTCCTCATTAAATTAATTAAAATTTGATTCATTTAATCTTAATCTATGTCACATTCTCTAGAAAATGCAATTTTCACAATAAATAAATTCCTTTGATTTATTCATTCATCTATTTTCCCTCACCTGGCATGAAAAGGGAATATTCTCTCAATTTGAATTCAAAAAGTCCAAGTGGATTTGTACATCCAACAAGGCATTCACTCCTCTTACATGTCCTTGTGCATTGAGCCGAGTGGCATTTATTTTATTCTTTTTTCCCTCTCACATGTCATTTCTCAAATTAGAAATTCCACCTAATTGCATTTATTGGCACCTTAGTCAAAATGGGCATAACCATCAACCATTCATATCTTGACAAGTGGCACTTGGCCATTGGATGTTGAATGATACCATATTGCTCTATTTCACTCTCTTTTCCATTTTGGAAATCTACAAATTGGAGGATTCTCTCCTCATTCAATAACACACAACTTTGAGTAAAATTACTATGGTCAAATTCACCTCCACATCATAGATTTCATGCAAAGGTTATTCTCTTCATCTGAGAAGTAATCTTGCCCATAACATCATTTAGCTTGTTTAGGGATTGGAAAACGGTTGCATCCTACATGACAAAGTGGCACCAATCCACTATGAGATAAGGGTTAATCATGTTTCCATATGATTTTGTTTAGTTTACATAGTTTTCATTAGTTTCATTGTTTAACATGGTTAAATATTTCATAGGGATGTCTAAGTCTACTGATTTAAACTAACTTTTGTGCTAACAAAATGAAACTATTTGAGTTGATCTTCTTGCAGATTTCAACATCAACATATTGTAATCTTGATTTTGAATTATGTGAACATTATATATATGGAAAACAATATCATGTTTCATTCTACTCTAATCCTCATAAATATTCTGGTGTTCTAGAATATATTCATTCTGATGTGTGTGGTCCTATGGATGTTCCTTCATTATCAAATTCTAAATATTATGTTTATTTTATTGATGATTATTCGAGAAGGGCATTTGTCTATTTTATAAAAAGTAAATAAAAGGTGTTTAGTCGGTTAAAGGAATTTAAAAACCTTGTGGAAAATCAGACTAGAAGAAAAATAAAGTTTCTAAGGACTAACAATGGCGATGATTTTTGTTCTAATGAGTTTGAAATGTATTGCGAAGACAATGGGATTAAGTGGCGTTAAACAACACCTTACACTCTGCAAGAAAATGAAGCTGTTGGAAGGTTGAATAGGATATTGATGGAGAAGGAAAGAATTATATTGAGAAATTCTGGTCTAGAGCAGATGTTCAGGGCTGAGGTTATGGCTACGACATGTTACTTATTGAATCGATCACATTCTTCATCACTTTTTGATATAACTCCTATGGAAGCTTGGTATGGTAAGAAGCCCTCTCTCAGAATTATTTGTGTGTTTGGCTACAAAGCATATGTTCATGTGACAGATGTGAAAAGATCTAAATTGGACAACAAAGCTGAAAAATGTATGTTTATCGGGTATGGTCTTGGTGTGAAAGGATACAAGCTTTCGAATACTATGAATAAGAAGGTATTGTATTGTAGAAGTGTAATATTTTGAGAACTGAAACCTTCTTTAGCGGATATATAGTCAAGGATGATAGGAGAGGAAAAAAAAATGTCGTTGTTGAGATACCTCTAACTCTAGAAAAAGAGGAACAACACATTGAAAGTGTACCTGAAACTAAGGAGAGTTTGAGAAGTTTTGAGAGTTTTGAACAAGAAGAAGAACCACAAAATCATCCTCAGCCTATGATGAGGTCTACACATGAGAAGAAACAACTATATAGGTATGGATTCTCTATGTTAGATTCTACTTGTGCCTATGCTTTGATTATGAACACGGATCAGCCTAGGAATATAAAAGAGGCAACTGAAATGTCTGATTCAGATTCCTGGTTGGAAGCCATGAATGAAGAAATGGCATCATTACAGAAAAATGATACTTGGGATCTGCTCCCATTTCCTAAAGTTAGAAATCTTGTGGGCTGCAAGTGGGTGTTTGAAAATAAAATTGGTCTAGATGGTTGTGTTGAAAAGTATAAAGTTAGATTGGTTGCGAAGGGTTACTCCCAAGTAGAGGGAATTGATTATGGGGAAATTTGTTCTCCTATAGAAAAGTTGACATCTATTAGATTTCTTTTATCACTTATTGTAGGATATGATTTGGAGATTGAGCAGATGGATGTGAAGACAAAATTTCTGCATGGTGATCTTGAAGAAGAAATCTATATGTCCCAGCCTGAGCACTTTGTGAGGAAAGGTAAATAAAATCTAGTTTGCAAGTTGAAAAAGTCTCTGTATGATTTGAAGCAATCACCTAGAATGTGGTACCAAAAATTTGACACATTTATTTGTCTTTGGGATTTGTAAGATCAAAATTAGATCAGTGTGTGTATTACAAGATTGAAAATTATCAAATTCGTATTATTTCTCTTTATGTTGATGATATGTTGTTCATAGTAAATAGTAAGTTAATGATTTCTGATCTAAAATATCAGTTGTCACCAAAGTTAGAAATGAAAGATCTTGGTGCAGCTAGGTATCTTCTGGGGATGGAAATAACAAGGGACAGAAAAGGAAAAAATATTTGGCTTAGCTAGAGTAAGTATATTTATAATGTTCAGGAGAGATTTGGTATGAATTATTGCAAACAACTATTTGTTCCAGTTTTGTAGGGAACAAAGCTATTTGTTTAAGATTGTCTAAAATTTCCTACTAAGATGGAGGAAAGGGCCAAAGTGCCTTATTCTAGTGCAGTTGGCAGTTTAATGTATGCAATGGTCTATAAAAGACCAGACATTTCCCAAGCAGTGGAAGTTCTTAGTCGAGTTATGGTGAATCCAGGAAGGGAACATTGAGATGTTTTGAAAAGAGTGCTTAGATATATGAGGGCCACTTCAAACTATGCTTTGTGTTACCATGGACATTTGGTTGGATCATAGAGGACTCTTAGCATTCATTGATATTTGGATTTTGATTGGGTAGGGGACATTGATAGTAGAAGCTCCGCCAATGGATATAATTCATGTTGAATGGTGGTGCAATTAGCTAGATAAGAAAGCAACAACCTATAGTTTCTTTTTCCACTATAGAGGTTGAGTATATGCAAGAAAATCATACCTGTAAAGAAGCAATCTAGTTAAAACATTTGTTTTCTAACATTGGGTTTGATACAGGGCAGATTAAAATTTACTATGATAGTTTAGAGTGTTATTTTCTAGCAAATAATGTGCCTTTCCATGACAGAATGAAACATGTTTATGTGTAGTATCACTTTGTGCAAGATATGGTGGAGGGTGGAAAGCTCTCTTTAGAAAAGTTGGATACTCTGGAAAATGTTGCAAATGTATTGATGAGACCAGTGAGCACAAAAAAGTACAGGTGGTGTGGCAATTTGATGGGCCTTGGTGCCCATAAAACTGAGTAGTTTTGTTCTTCTCTAGAGGTGTCAGTAAGATCTTCGTCAAGTGGGAGATTCTTGGAAAAAGTGCCTCAATGCTTACTGACATTCAACTCCTAAAAGAGAAATATCGGTGAGACCTATGGAATGTCTTGCCGATGAGCAGCTAATAAGATCATTGTGACCTTGGATTTGTCTTGGCGATGAGAACCATTGGGGTGACATGATCTATCAAAGTGAGTTTCCAAACTCACTTCATTAGAAGAATTCTTGGCAATGTCAATGTGACCTGGTGGTTGTCTCGGTGATATTGGCATGACCAAAATAGTTAGGGTGACATCTCCAGCTCGCTCTGATGGAAGATGTCTGGGCGATGAAGATCATCAAGGAGAGTCTTAGAGATGGACGTGTCAGGGAGACTTGTGTTATTGGTGTAACCTCCTGATCTTTTGTCGATATTGTTTCTCTTGCTAATGTGTCTACTCTTGGTGAACGATCAGTGTGAATCTTACCAATATGTGTGGTCTTAGTGTTCATTGGGTCATCAGGGAGACATGAATGTTCGGTGTGACTTCCAAATGTGTTGGTGATAGCGATTCTCTTTCCAATGGTCTTGAGATCAGGGAGACTTCACCAAAGTGATAGGAGATGGAACCATGTGTGATATCCTATGTAAAATCTAACATTAGTTCGACACATTATATTGTCTCACCAATGAGCGACAAAGTTGAAATCAATTGACCAAGTGTTTTTCCTACATGTTCTTTCTTGGACCAATGAGTGATGCAAAATGAGAACCGATTGGGTAGTTCAACTGTTGTGACTATTTTCCTCTAGGAAACAAACAAACAACTTGAGCAATGGGTGAACAGTTTGATTATGAGTCTAGTCTGGGTTGGTTAGTCAAATGATCAGTTAGTGAATTCCATTGTATGTTTAATAAATTCATTGTAATAGTATAATTTGATTCAAGGTTGATCAAGGAAATGTTGTTGCTATATAATTTTCATTTTAAAATAAGAGACTATAACTTGGATGTAATTTGACTACTATAATGCAAGTGATCTTTCTTTGGTGTTGTGGGTTTTTGTCCCATACGGGTTTTCCCACGTAAGTTTGGTGTCAATTATGTTATGTGTTTACTTCTCATTTTTATAATTTCTTTCTTATTTTTCTTAATGAACTGCAATTGTAAACATTAAAATACATATCTCTGTTCTCCTCTGAAACTTGGCATTAGGAAAAAAAAAATACAATTGAATTTTTCCTAAGATTGAGGCCTATGAAAATCCATAGTGGGTAACTCGTGATGAGTTGTGAGACGACACTCTGCCTAGTAAAATGATTGGTATGTGGTTTTAAGTGTATGGTTTCTTTAACATACTTTATTTGGTTCAAATATTGAAGCAATGTAACCCATGTTTAGTGTGTAGTGTTGTACTTGTGTTGTTTGTCTTATGTATATGGTTGAGTCAGTATTTGTCAACCTATGACTAGAGGTTGTAGGTTTCACCATGTATACTTGTTACTATCTCCTAGCATGGGGGGTAGGCCTCTGGGTACCATTTGGATGGGAGGAATGTGCACCCTACATCATTGGTTCCCCCTTTGATCTTCAGTTTGTGATGGTGATATTTCCAGTTGGAGAGCTCGTGGTTTCTAGTTATATTTCATGCTTTGTAATTATTTTAGTTGGATCTTGTTATATATTACCCCTTAGTTGTATTTGAGTTGGTATAATTAATTATGTTATCATATGGTATGTACTGTAATATCTTATTGTATCTCTTATTATTATGATGTAATTTATCATGTATGGAATACATTAGTACTTAATTCCTTGAGAAGTTAATATTATATGGATGTATTTATGATGTATGTATGGGTTTAATGTAATTGTGTCTCATAGCCTTAGAGGTTTTTGGAATTAAGAAGTGAACTTATATGTTAATTATAATTTAAATAGTAAAAAAATGTGTGTGTTTGAGTAGTTCATTGCAACTTCCTTTAGGGTTACGTGGCGGGGCATTACAAATATTGAGAGGTGAAATGTAGAAAATATCATTCAAATAGATGTCAAAGAATTGATAAGAGAAAAGATAATTTTAGAACAAGAATTCCTTTTATGTGGAAAATGGAAGAAACAATTAAATTCAGAAGGTGACACTTTCATAAAATGTATAGAAGGATTTAAAAAGGTCACCAAGAAGTGCAGTAAATTGATTGATAAAGATCAAGATTTCATTGAAGTGTTAGCACGACAAGATTGTGATCCTCATTTACTAGTCCACAAGAGGGTAAAGAAGCAAAATATTTTAATGAATGGATTGAAAGAATAAAAAAGGACCATGTTAAGTTGTTAATCCGAGAAGTCATTGACGAGATCATACATTGCAAGAACACTATAGTTAGGTATGAAATAGATAAGATACAGAGAAATACAAACATCCTCCTGATATCAGAAAACTACACCAAGATCAAGTATAGTTGGAAGGCAATCTAGGGAATTTCAAAAGAATGTATGCATCAAATATTAATTGCTTTCCAAAGATATCAATTGAAGAAAGGTGAAGAAAGGTTATGGGAACCAGAAGTCGGGATGATATAAGGATGTACAAAATATTGGATACTAGAACTGTCTTAAAGATATATTTGTTGAAGTTAGTTTTGTAGCTTTTTCTTGATCCCAATAAAGGTTTCTCGTCCAGTATTCTAAAGAATGTTGATAGCCCTATTTTCTATGTAACATTGCATACTAAAATTTGAAGTTGAAGGATGTTGATGTTGACTAAGTGAAAGCTTTTACTTTGTCCATAAGATTCTAATGAAAATTGGAATATGCCACGTGCTACTTTTTGATTTTTTGTTTCTAATTATCTTGTACACTTTAAGTTTAAAATATTGAGGCCTTGTTCCTATAAAAGGTCATTTAGTGCTTTACTTTTATTAGAAGTTCAAAATTTGTGAATGTCAAAAGAGCCAAAAATTCTCTAAGTTTTATTAATTTTTCCTATTTTTTTAATCATTCTAGATTAAAAACTTGTATGCAAATAAAGATTAATCAATATCAAAGCCAATTTGATAGCTAACTATCTCATGAATCGTTTTTAGCTGGTTTTTTCATTTAGGCAGACGAGACTATATGTTGTGTCATTTAAGGTGCATATAGAACCTACTTGATGTCCAAACTAAGCCCCTTCTTTAAAATATTGTGCCTTCTATGCCTATCTGTGAAGAAATTTGGTGAAGTATAGAGTGGTTTTCTTTGATTTGATCAAATCTTGGCGCATGCATGGAGAATACCTATGAGAATTTTTATTTTTTAGTATTATAATGCTTCATTTTAATTTAGATGTTAAATTTCAGAAAATGTTCTTAAAAAAAGAGATGAACAAATTAAAATATTATTGAAAATATTTTGTTTCTATGAAATTATTGAATGCTTAAAGTTAAATCTACTTAAGTGAAAGAAATAATTGTTTGATTCTTACGAAATATTATTGCAAATTTGTTGGTTTCAAGAAAAAATTTATGATCAAACTAAAAATAATTTATCTGATGCTTATGATTCTTAAATAAATTAGACATAAACATATGCCCCTTGAGATTAACAAAAAAATTGCATAGTATCCTAAAGTGAACCTAGTATGGTCAAGACCTGACTATTGGAGCCTTGGGATTAAGCTAATTCAACTTTTTCCTCTTTACTTGGACCCTTAGGTTGCCTTGGTTAAGTCTTTCAAGTAAAGATAGGTTGTTCATAGTTTTCCTATAGGGATTTTATCTACACTATTTTTGTAGCTAACATCATCATCTAGAGGAACGAATGCTAGAAGGAGGGCCTCTTCATTGTTCTTTTGGTTTCATTAGGTTTGAAACTAGATTTTTATCAAGTCACTAGATCCTAGTGTTGTGATGCTCATGTGACTTTAGTCAGGCTTGGTGGTCGAACATCATCTAGACCTCAGAAGTATGGTAGTGGATGAAAAAAATTGCAAAATCCAACTACTGTTATACAATCACCACCTCCCATATCAGTGGATTTCTTTAACATAGAGTCATCGATCCAATTTTCCATGTATAATGATCTCCCAAAAAATCTTCACAATGTTTTTCCTAAGTATTATCTTAACAAAGATACAAAATAACATATTAGTATCTTTAAGGATACATGTTTTAGAGAAAGGGTTCAACATGAAGATTTTTTTTATAGTTTGTTTCCATATACTTTAAGTGATGAAGTTTTCCAGTGGTATATCAGCTTACCTCATAACTCATTCAGATCATGGCAAGATATGGAAAGCCAATTTTTGGCCAAATTTAGAAAACTAGTTGATCTTGCCTTGTTATATCACCAGTTTTCTCCAATCAAAAGGTTCAAGGGAGAACCTTTAACTTCTTTTAATGATAGGTTCCAAAAAGATTACTCTAGGTTACAACAACTTTATCTAGTTGATAATTTATCTACCATTATGGTTTATTATACTATAGTATATCCTTCAACTGCTATGTTTGTGAAGCGAAAGAAAAAATCCTCCCATTACTTTACCAAAAACCTTCGCTTAATCAATAAGTTTAAATTTAGAAATGATACACCTCGAAAGTGGATCATCCTTAAATGGTAGAAATGGATTTAATAATTATCTTGTCCCTAGTGTGAATGAAGCCCCTTTAAATCATCCATGATTCCCAATATTTTTTCCTCGATGGTCCAAAATGGGACATTTCCTTAGAATACTTTCTTTCATCTAGGACATAGTCAAGATTTAGTTCCTCACCCTGGTCGAGCAATCATAGAGCTACATCCTAATGGAAATTATTTCTTCTCATAGACTCAAGAGAGTCAAAATGTTAAAATTATAGATGATAAAGAAGAAATTAAAGAAATCATAGCTCAAATCAAAAGGTTAACCACAAAGGTTACACAACTAAGGAATCAAAACTTTTATTCTCAAAATAACAATCATAATTCACAAAGTCAAGCGTACAATACTCCTAGACCATCTAGATATTGGAACACACAACTAAATAATGGATGAATATCCACACCTTTAGATAGCACTAATGCGTTAGATGATAGATCCATATCAAAGGTGAATTTAGCTGTCCACAATTTAAAACCACCTTAGATAATTGTTTGGCAACTACACACTACAATGAACAATGTTAGTCTCATCCTCCTAAGGGAATTGAATTAGTTCTAGTAGGTTATGATTCTTCTTTGGTCCTTGAAAGCTATGAACGTGTCAAGACACCTATTGTAGTCAAGAATTGTACTCATGAATATGAATGAGATAAGTTAGCCATGCCTTTAGAAATGTATGCATTTCCTTATCAAGATGAAAATGAACCTCAAGATGAAGTTGATGAAATTCATGCTTTTCAACAATATCAGAAAGGAAATAGTCATAACCTAAGGAGTAACACAAGTGGTGGAAACAAATTCAACGATTTGTGGACTACGTCAATTCCACCTAAAAACTTTAATACTCCACCAGATGATAAATCAATAAATACTCCAAGGTTACCTAAGGTGACCTCTCAGTATAATTCATCAAATATTTCATGAAATGAAAAGTTACATTCCACTGATCAAAACAATTTGACTAATTACTTAGTGAAAGAAATCAATTAGGTAAAAATCAACCTTTCTTTATCAGAATTTATCAAAACACCTATGATCAGGAAAGCTTTCTTGAATACTTTATAATATCTTCAAAAGAAATAAAATTTAAAGAATCTCAAGTGAAAGAGAATTCAATTAAGGAAAAATACATGAGTATTATTCCCATGGAAGATGCACAAGTATCCTTTTATAAAGGGAAACTAGAATCCCTGCCATTTTTACTCATGCCGAGAATATTTGGTAAAAATCTTCATAATTGTCTAGTAGACTCTGGAGCATCTACTAATGCAATGCCTTTTTCCATATGTCAAATGCAATGGTTAACTCTGGAAAGTTATTAAAAAAAAGTGACTCAACTTGACAAAATTGAGGTAAATGTGGTTAGAGAGTTAATCAATATTCGTAGGTAGCTAATGTCGTATCCTAGGATTCAATATTATATAGACATTTAGGTTGTTGAGATACCTAATACTTATGGTATGTTATTAAGTAGGGATTGGTCGAAGAAATTTAATGGATACATGACCACAAATTTATCACATATGTCATTACCATGGAAAAGAGATCCTAATCAAATTAGAATTGAGAGGGAACCACTTATGAAATACATGATTATCAAATACAATAAAAAAATTAAATTCTCTATATTGATGTAGAACTAGGGATTTATAAAATACAAAGATCGAGAGTTAAAATCGAAGAAGTATTCACATACAATGTTAAAAGTCACAATAAAATAACTCCCAAAAATATTTTAATTGAATAAAATTATGATTCTTTTGAAGAGGAAAATAGCCATTACAATAAATTTTGGAAGAACATTGTTACAAAAGCTCAAAAGAGTGATAAAATTAAAATTTCACTAAAAAAATTTTTGTTACATGGTTGGTGCAAGTTACACAATTTTGCACATTTGGAAGACAATTGCATGATGTTCTTGGAAATAATTCACAATATTGAGAACCGGTAATATATAGGAAAAGCTAAGTTTCAAAGGTCTAAAGCAGTGATACATTGAGATAAATTCTAGGTTATGCGAACCAAAATTTTTAATTCGACAACTCTTCAGAATGATAAGTTTGAAGTTATTGATGATCAAGCTTGGATCATTAAGTTTGATGGATAAAAATCAAAGCAAAGAATTGGAATTGGAGTTGAACTCATCAACCTAGAAGGTAAATCTGTTCTTCTTGCTTATCAATTGCAATTTCAATGTACTAAAAATGTGGCAGACTATGAAGCCCTTATTCATGGGTTGATGCTCGCAATCAAGAAGAAAGTCAAAATTATTAAGGTTTTTGGTGATTTCGAATTGGTATTCAGAAAATTTTGAAAGAAGTATGTTTCTCATTACAATCGATTGTCTAGTTACCAACATAGAGTATGGGATTTAATATATATTTTTATTCTTTCAATATTACTCACATTCCACAAAGATTTAATCAAGGAGCTGATGCATTAGCTACTATTGGTAGTGACCTCGAGCCTTTAGATGCTTCATATTTGAGAATATTTATAGTTGAATTGGTATAGTTTTCTTTGGTTCCCAACACTGTTTCAAATTTGCAGGCATTTGAAGATGATCGATACATATTAGAATTCATTACTAACTTCGATATCTTCGAAGCACAAATAATTGAAGAAATTGATCACCCCAATGGCGATATTGAAGATGAAGATATAGCTCAAGCTAAAGATAACAGTATTCTAAAACAGAGAATTGAGTTGGAATAACTATTTTACATAGATTAGATAGTTCAATAGAAATATTTTCCCTGAAGTGATGGAGGCAATCTGAATTATACAATTTACATACTAAAGAAGATCCTAAGAAAATGCTTATAGGAAAGATTTGTAATGAACAAGAATTATAAAATATCACCCAAGCACTCAGATATTATTAGAAGTTTATAGAATGGACATATGAAGATTTCAAAACCTATGATACTTTCATCATTACTCATACAATATCGCTAAAGCCTGACGTAAAGCCTTTCCGACAGAAACAATGACGAGTAAATCCACTCTTAGAACCACTAATCCAAAAGCAAGTAAAAAACAAATTCTTGACTTGAATAATATTTCCTATCAGACATTCTACCTAGTTGGAAAACTTGGTACCAATTAGGAAGAAGAATGGAGACATATGGTTGTGCGTAGACTTTTGGAATCTGAACAAGGCATTTGAGAAATATAATTACCCACTAACTTCAATGGCGGAAGTGTTACATATTGTGAATGTTTCATAGATGATTTCATTTATGCATGGATTCTCTGGATATAATCAAGTAAGGGTACTGAACGAAGATCAAATGAAGAAATCATCACAACGAAGTGGGGAACTTTTTCTTACAAAAGGATGCCATTTGGATTAATAACTCTCAAATCTACGTTTCAGAGAGCTATAGACTATGCTTTTCAATATTTGATAGGAAATTATATTATCATCTACATGGATGACCTTATAGTATTTTCAAATAATAGAGGAGGTCACGTCTGAGATCTCAAAATTATATTGCAGAAATGTGAAACTTACAGAGTTTCACTGAATCCTAAGAAATTTATTTTTGGGGTGACTGAAGGTAAACTGTTGGGACATATTATTTCTGATAAATTTATTTCAATAGAACTAGACAGAGTGAGTGTGTTGCTCGGGTTACAATCCCCAGGAAGTAAAAAAGAATTGAAATCACATTTCGGTAAGATCAATTTTGGCCAAACATTTATGACATGATTTTCCAATATAGTAAAACCACTCAATGATATGTTGAAGAAATATGTAAAATTAGAGTGGAAAAATGAAGCTAAGCTCACCTTCAAGAATATAAAAACTATAGAAGCACTGGTGTTGGTAAGTCTAGATTATGTTAAACCTTTTTATATTTACTCTTTTTCTTCTGGTCATACTTGTGCAACAATACTAATACAAAAGGGTGAGAATAAAGAAGAAAAGCCAATTTCTTTAATGAGTGTTGCATTTAAGGAAGCAAAGCTAACATACAAAAATGTTGAGAAATATGCCTTTTCTTTTGTTAAAGTAGTATGGAAATTTAGGCATTACATTCTTAGGAGTACAGTGAAAGCTATTGTCTGAGATGTTGTGGTTAAAATTTTATTAACATAGAGCAAGCTCAGAGTAAAGAGAGCTAAATTGGTTATGCTTTTGCAAGAGTTTTATGTATAAATTATCCCCATGAAACTAGTTTGGGGACAAACCTTGGTTAAAACTATTGCAAAGATAGATCCACAAATCTCTATCCAATAGTATACTTTGGATGTAAAAGATCAAGAAGATTAGTATTCAAATATATGGAATTATTTAGTTAGCCATACTTGTCCTGATCATATCCAAAGGAATCAAAGAAGAGCCCTTAAGATAAAATCACAAAGTTACATGATTAAAGGAGGAGATCTATTCAAAATAAATCATGAAGGAATCTATTTAAGATGTTTGAATAGAGTAAAAGAAAATGAAGTTTTGCAAGAACTGCATGATAGGTTTGGAAAAACTCATGGAGCACCTTTAGCTACTACGCACATCATTTTGAGAGTTGGTTATTACTAGACAACAATTCGTAAAGACACATATGAACTTGTGAAAAACTATTATACATGTTAAACTACATCAGATAAAGGAATATTTAATGCTTATTCATTACTGTCGGTGATGGAAATGTACCCTTTTTTCACGATGGGGACTATATTTCATTGGTATTATTAATCATTCATCATTTGTGGGTCATAGTATTGTATTAACTACTATAGATTACTGCACTAGATGGACTGAATCATGTCCTAGAAAAGAATGCACCACAAAGGTGGTAATCAAATTTTTGGAAGATAACATTATTACCACATTTGGAGTAACGTACGCACTGGTATGTGACAATGGCCCTACTTTTTCTTCATTAATTTTTTCCAACTGAGCATTTGAATATGGTATAACATTGAAATTCTCATCAAACTATTATCCAAAATGAAATGGATTAGAAGAGTCAACAATTAAAAATCTATTAGATATAATTAAAAAATTGGTTGACAAGAATCCTAGAGAATGGAATTATTTATAGAAATTTCCCCTTTGGGTAGATCGTACTAGGATGAAATTTGTGCTAGGGAATTCTCCTTATCACTTAGTTTATGGGGGAGATCCTATATTGCCAATAAATTTGAAAATTCCTACTTGGCAATTTTCTCAAGAATATATTAGATTAGATGATCAAATTGAAGCTTGACTATCACAATTAATACATTTAGATCAAAAGTGTACCCGAGCTATAGATCATTTTTCTAGGCATCAATCTATGGTAAAATGATGGTTTGACAAAAGGGATAAATTGAAAATTTTCAAAATATTTGACTTAGTCCTATACTAGGATAAATCCAATGAACGTAAAGGTGAGAATGGTAATTTGTACAAGTTATGGACAAGTCATTATCAAGTCTCTAAAATTTTAGGTGATAGTACCTAAAGGCTTAAAAATTTGACTGGAGAGGACATTCCATTACCATTCAATGGAAAAATTTTGAAGCATAGTTTTTTGTACATAGTTTTTGTAGATATATTTTTGTAAATTGTTTTTTCTAGATAGTTTTTTTTGTAGATAGTTTTTTTTTCTCTTTTCATTTTATTTTTTTGTAAATAGTCATTTTTTGTTTCATTTTGTTTTGTTTATGGGTGTTGCATCATCAAGCTATACAACAATTGACAACCTTTGAAAGTGAATAGGATAATAGAACATCAATTATAAAAAAATGATATATGTTTTGACTGGAAGTAGTCCTTTAATTTTTGATGATTAGGGAATTGTTTGATTCCTTTTACTCCAGTTAGCATAAATCCTTCAGTTGATGTTGAGATACAAACATCCATATCTTAAATCATTCTACTAAAATTTGGGATAATATTTATTTTCATTGAGTGAAAAATAAAAAGGCTACCTTTTCTACTACTATAATTCTCAACCTAATAGCGGGATTCATCGCCTACAAGTTAAAATGAGCTAAAAAAAATTTAAAATAAGCTATAAAAGAAATATCAAAAGAAAGAAATCAACTCTTTAGGATATCCAAATATCTCTACCGAGGCTATAGACGCTTGATTAGCTATAAAACTATGTTTGGGGAATTATAGAGACAACCTTCTCAGGGCTATAGACAATTGATTGGTAGCAATTCTCTATCCATGGTTGGCTTAAAAGGGAATTACCAAATTATGTAGGTCAATGCAAATAATTGCTATGCTCTAAGTATGTTGGAGCAGAAATAACCAATTCCACACATGCGAGCTGAGTAACGCTTAATTTTGTATGCTAGCTAAAGTGAAGTTGGAATGTTAGAATGAAGATTCACTTGTTTATAGTTAGAAGAGGGTAATTTAACCAATCTATGACACAATTTTGGCTCTTAAGATGCCACTTTTTTTTTTAAATCATAAAAATCTGATTTTCACAAGAAAATGAAGATAGTTATTCTCAAAATTTCAAGGTACGACAAGAACAAAAGTTGAAGTGCTCTAATTATAGTTTCTAAGCTACTATTTTTTCTTTGAAATTAATGAAGATTAAGGGTCTCAAAAATGAGGGGGGGAAAAATAGGTCCTATTTTTATCAAAAAATATATCATAGCACCTGAGGGCTCCCCCCTTTTTGATTGACCTTTTTCTAGAATTTCAAAAATCCCAATGGTGAGAAATTAGCTAAAACCATGTACTTTATCCTCAATTTTTTGGATAATTTTTGTAATGAATATATAATATTTTATGAATTTTCAAAGTGGAAACATCCTGAAAAAGTTTAAATTTGAGAGTGCTCCCCCCTAAATTTTTTGCAAGCTAATAAAAAATTGATTCTTTTTTACATCATGTGTAGAATGGAGTCTAGTTTCAAAAAATGTAATTTGTGTCACATTTCGATGAACAGGTAAAAATCTATCCTAAAACTAGCACATGTTGGTTTTTGACAAAAAATGGAGGCATTTACAATAAAATCCATGGATCAAAACCTTAACTATGTCAAAATGAAAAAATAATTACATATTTAGATAGCTAAGATAGAGGTTAATGCTATCACATTTTTTTATAAACTTGAATTGAAAGACGTGAAAATAAGATGGGGAGCACAGATGAAAATATGAGGAAATTTGGAAAATCATGTCAATTAACATGTCCAAAGTAGGCCATTTGGTGAGAGCCAAATTTGGTGCTCTCCAAATGACTCGTCACATTTGGGTAGTTCCAAATTTGGTGTGTGTCAAATGTGATGAGTCATTTGGTGAGCACCAAATTTGATGCTCGCCAAATGGCTTACTTTGCACATAACCAAAAATTCCCCTCTTGGGTCAACAATTTTGATAATGCTTAGAGTGCACCATTTATGACCATAGATGGATAATTGAGGTTTTACCTTTCATACCTTCTCTAACTTGTTACCATAACTGGATAACTCTTTATCCCATTGAAGTCTCTATCTCTTAGGTCTCCCTCCCTCCCATGTGGCATAGACTACTCTCTCAGTCCAATCCCCTCTCTAAGGTCTCTTTCCCTCCCACATAAGTACCCAAATAAATCTATCTCACTCCAACCCCCTTTCTCACTCTCCCTCTTTGGTTTTTTTGTCTATATCACTCCATATCCCTCTCTTAGGTTGTTATCTTTCTCTCTTTGTATCTCTCTAAAGTCTCTCCCTCCTATCCCCTCTCCCTCTCTTATGTCTGTCACTCACTCCCTCTATCTCTCTCACATTCCCTCTCTCACTCACTCTATCTCTCTCCCTCTCTCTCTCACTCTCTCTCAGGTATCTCCATCTCCCCCTCTCTCTCTTACACACACACACACACTCCCTCTCTCTCCCACTCCCTCTCTCTCACTCTCTCCCACTTTGTCTCTCTCCCTCTCTTAGGTCTCTCCCTCCCACCACCTCCCCCTATCTCTCTCAAGTATCTTTGTCCTAACCCCTCTCCCTCTCTCTCTTTGTCAATTCTCCCCCTCCTACCATGTCTCCCTCTCATAGTCACTCCCTCTATCTCTCTCCCACTCCCTCCCTATTTGAATCCCTTTATCTCTCTCCCTCTACCTCTCCATCTCTCTCAAGTATTTCCCTCCCACCACCTCTCCCTCTCTCTCTCAAGTCCCTTTATCTCTCTCCAACTCTCTCTCCCTCTCCCTTTCTCAAGCATCTCCCTAACACCCCCTCTCCCTCCCTCTTTGTCTCTCAAGTCTCTCCCTTCTACCCCCTCTCCCTCTTGCAGGCCTCTCTTTGTCTCTCTTAGATATCTCAGTCCAGCCCCCTCCCACTCTCTCTCACTCACTCCATCTCTCTTGAATCCCTCTATCCCGAGTACTCCCTCTCCCCTGAGTACTCCCTCTCCCTCCCACCCCCTCTCCATCTCTCAAGTCTCTCTATCTCACTCCTTGTATCTCTCCCATCCCTCTATCTCCCACACTCCCTCTCTCTCCTACTCTCTTAGGTATATCCTTCACACCCCCTCTCTCCTACTTTGTCTCCCTCTCCTTCTTTTTTGGGTGTCGCCCTACCAACCTCTCCCCCTCTCCATCTCTCTTAGGTTTCTCCCTCCCACCCCCTCTCCCTCCCTCTCTCTCTCTCACTCTCTCTTTCTCTCTATGTATCTCCCTCTCTAATTCTCTCCCACTCCCTCTCTCTCTCACTCCCTCTATCAATCTCACACTTTTTCTCTCTCCCTCTCTCTCTCTCACTCCCTCTATCTCTCTCTCACTCCATCTATCTCTCCTTCTCTCAAGTCTCTCCCTCCCACCATCTCTCCCTCTTTCTCTCTCTTAAGTATCTTCATCATACCCCATCTTCCTCCCTATATATGTCAAGTCTCCCCCTCCTACCCCCTCTCCCTCTCACAGTGACTCCCTATATCTATCCCACTCCCTCCCTCTCTCACTCCCTTTATCTCTCTCTCTCCCTCTCCCCCTCTCTTAATTATATACCTCCCACCACCTCTCCCTCTCTCTCTCTCTAAAGTAGATTGTTTAAGGATAAAGGGTTAAGGGTTGAGGGTATGGGGGTGTAGGGATTTTGGTATAAGGGTTAAGTGTTAATGGTTGAGGGATTAGGTTTTAAGGGTTGAGGGTTAAGGGTTGATGGATTAGGGTTTAAGGGTTGAGGGTTGAGGGGTTCAAGGATTAAGAGGGTATAGGGTTTAAGAGTTGATGGGTTCAAGGATTAAGAGGGTATAGGGGTTGAGAAATTAGGGTTGAGGGGTTGAGGGTTGAAGGATTAAGAGGGTATAGGGGTTGAGGGATTAGGGTTTAAGGGTTGAGGGATTAAGAGGGTATAGGGGTTGAGGGATTAGGGTTTAAGGGTTGAGGGATTAAGAGGGTATAGGGGTTGAGGGATTAGGGTTTAGGTGTTGAGTGATTAAGAGGGTATGGGGGTTGAGGGATTAGGGTTTAAGGGTTAAAGGTTAAGGGTTTAGGGATTAAGAGGGTATTGGGTTTGAGGGATTAGGGTTTTATGGGTTGAGGGTTTAGGGTTTAGGGATTAGGGTTTAAGGGTTAATGGTTGAAGGTTAAGGGATTAAGAGGGTATAGAGGTTGAGGATTGAGGGTTGATGAAGTAAGAGGGTATGGGGGTTAAGGGTTGAGGGTTGAGAGGGCATATGGATTGAGGTATTAGGGTTTAGGGTTGAGGGTTGAGGGTTGAAGGATTATGAGTGTATAGGGGTTGAGGGATTAATAGGGTATGGGGGTTGATGGATCAAGGTTTAAGGGTTAAGAGTTGAGGATTGAGGGATTAAAAAGGTATAGGGTTTGAGGTATTAGGGTTTAAGGGTAGAGAAAAGAGGGGTTGAGTGATTAAGAGGGTATAGGGGTTGAGGGACTAGGGTTTAAAGGTAGAGGGTAGATGGGTTGAGGCATTAAGAGGGTATAGGGGTTGAGGGATTATGGTTTAAGGGTTGAGGTTTAAGGTTTTAGGGATTAATATTGTATGGGGTTGGAAGGATTAGGTTTTTGTGGGTTAAGGGTTGAGGGTTGATGGATTAAGAGGGTATAAGGGTTGAGGGATTAGGGTTCAAGGGTAGAAAGTAGAGGGGTTGATTGATTAAGAGGGTATATGGGTTGAGGTATTAGGTTTTAAGGGTTGAGGGATTAAGATTGTATGGGGGGGTTGAGGGATTAGGGTTTAAGGGTTAAGGGTTGAGGGTTAATGGATTAAGAGGGTATAGTGGTTGAGGGATTAGGGCTTAAGGGTAGAGATTAGAGGGGTTGAGTGATTACGAGGGTATATCAGTTGAGGGATTAGGGTTTAAGGGTAGAGGGTAGAGGGGTTGTGGCATTAAGAGGGTATAGGGGTTGATGGATCAGGGTTTAAGGGTTGAGGTTTGAGGGTTAAGGGTTGAGGTATTAAGATTGTAGAGGGGTTAATTGATTAACAATGTATGGGGGTTGAGTGATTAGGGTTTAAGGGTTAATGGTATAGGGTTTTTGGTTTAAAGGTCCCACTCCATCTCTTAGGTCTTCTCCCCCACCCTAACTAAATAAATTCTTTCCCTCTCAAGTATCTCTCTCTCGGGTCTCAGTCCCTCCCATGCTACCTAGACTAATTTGTGTCACTCCAATGCCCTCTCTCACAATCCCTTTCTGTTAGGCCTCACTTACCTCAAACGCTACTCTCTTAGGTATATCATTCCCACTCCATCTCTCCTACTTTGAATCCATCTCCTTCTCTCTTAGGTTTCTCCCTCCCACCCTCTCTCCCTCTCTCTATCTTAGGTTTCTCCCTCCTATTGTGCAGTTTTTGCACACACGCCCCACTAAAGTAGGGACCCTCCTTTTCATGGTTTTTTGTGTGTCTTGGCCTTTCTATTTTGGAATTTTTCTTGCTTGAATCCATTATTTAATGTATATCTTTCAAGTTAGAGTGGAAAAACTTTGAATTTTATTAAAAATCTTAAGATCTGAGTGCATTTCGGACATTTCACCATTTTCGAGAAAACCCACCCTGGCCCAATTTTCCTGGTTTTCTTTCGGACTCCGGAGGTAGTTGTATTTTGACCAAAATTTAGGGAAATTTGTCATGTCTGGATTTCTCTAAAGTCCATTGCCTTGTCAGATTTCTAAGATTTGGTCTTGGCTGTCTTGTCGATCGCATTAATGGCAATTGCGCGACCCTTTTGAGGCATTGATATATTGAATCTTAGGGAGTAATTGGCCATTTGAGTTTGTTTATTTACTTTTCATTTGATTTTGAGTGTTGGATCTTGAGGCATGTTGATAGATCATGCATTTTAAAGCTATTTCGAGTGCTACTTTTGAATTCCATGAGCGTTGCTCGTATCTTGCTCGTGTGTGTGGATTTCTTGTTGGTGTCACCGATTCCAACTATTTTTCTCTCATGGTATGTGAATATGCTTCTTTCCTCTATTTTTTTTCAATTACTCTGATTTGTATCCTTTCGTTTCATTCATTGCTTCACCATTTTTGTGTGTGAACATGCGCCATGGTGGGGGGTTTTCAGGTTTCCATTGTTTTTCCAATCTATTTGATCGACCACTAAACATGTGGATTGGGGTGGTCTTTTATTTCTATTCTTAGGGCTTTTTTATGTCTCTACTAAACTCCTATCTCATTTTTGGTTAAGTTGTTCCTAGTTTTTTCCATGCTCCCATGGCAGAGACTTTAGGGTTCTTGACCTAGGGCATAATCAATCCCTCTCAAATTGCTAAAACGAGGGTTTTCAATTCATATTTTTGATCTGTTGAGGTCTATGGTTAGGTCATTGTTGAGGTACATACCCTAGATCCCCGGTCGTTTGATTTGTTTTGGTAAAAATGAGAGAATTTGGATGAGTTTTGGTTTTTGGTATCTCTACGAAATTCTGCTTCCTCTGGATTTCCACGGCTTTTCCCATTCCTTCTCTTTCACCACTTAAACTGGATTTTTGTCTGCCTCACTATAGTCTGCCTCTTTTGGATTTTCTCGGTATCCATGGTCAGATCATTTTTTTGGATTCGTGTTTTGATGGTAATTTATCCTTTTTTCGCTAAAAATCCACTTCCACCAGATTTTCCCGGATGTTCCATGTCTCATCATTTTTTTCGGAGTTGATTATAACTATTATCATTCTCGGGAAAATCTGCCCTAGTCGGATTCTTCCAAATTTTTGGGTAAGTGTTGAATATGGGGATTATGTGAGAATTTTTCTTATTGGTAGTATATTTAAATGATCGAATTAAATTATGCTAAGTATCTCGATGGTTATTCCCTTATTGAATTGACGGATTTAGATGATATTTTGGGGGTTTATATGTTTGTCTTGTTGAATTCTGATTGGTCCCTATTTCCTCAGAATTCCTCTCTAGTCTAGAATCCGCAAAGTGGGCTGAATCCCAAACTTTGGTGATATGAATTTCTTATCATTTTTTTCTTTTCTTGGACCTTATTTTAGTCATTTTCATTTGTTTGCAGGCGGGATCAAGAGAAGATGTTGTTGGTCAAGGCAAAGTGAAGGCAATAGATCCTAGTGCAAAGACTTCTTATGTCTCTGATGTAGAGAAGGTAAAGTTGGATATAGAAAGAAAGATTCCTAAGAGCAAGCTGACATCTATTTGGTTGGAAATCACTGATACCAATGTGGGTATGTGGGATAATGAAGAGTTCAAAGCTGATTTGGCAGCATAGAACCTTCCTTTGTTGGCCAGAAGAACTTTGGAATCCGGATTGGCACATGTAGTAGGTTTTCCCTCCATGATGTAGTGCTATGAATTGGTGCTTGAGTGTGCCCGGAATTATTATAGAGGGATGCAAAGGATAGTTGGTCCCTAGGGAAGGATTGTGACAGGTTTAGTCCAATGTCCATTGCTAGGACTTTTGATATGCCTAACAGGTCACATGTGGTGGGTTTTGATATAGACACAACGAGGAAAATGTGGTCAAATCCCACTAGGTAATCAACTCTTGGTTGGAGAAGCTTAAGTCTCATTTCTCCAAATTGCCAAAGTAGCTATTCAGGCGCAAGTTCAAAAATGAGTATTACAATGTCATTACTCTTCTCAGTAGATTATTAGGATTGACGAGTGGAGGGGTGTTTGAGAGTTGGATGTTTAATGTTATTGCTCATATGGAGTAGGCAATTGATTACCATTGAGAAAGTCCCATAAGTGCAATGATCCATGAGCAGTTGTGCAATTTCTTGCAGACCAAGACTATCACCATGACCTCCTACTTAGTGTATGCATTGGCAAGATTTCACCCATATAAGGGGTTGAGCACTAGAGGTACTTTTGGACAAGATGCAATATATGAGGTATATCCACAACTGCAACTAACGACATGAAGTTATAGAAGAGAAAATAAAGCTTTCACAATGTGAATCACGAGATCTCTCCAAGGTGTAGAGCATGTGAGAATTTCTGACAAAGCTAAAGAATTGATAAAGAGATATGGGACATGGTTTATCTAGCTCCCCACTTTCTCTTACAATAGGATTGATGGTTGTCAAAGGGATCCTTACAGACTTCTAAGGTACCCTAGTGATCATATTATATTGTTAAAGGTCACTAGGCAGATTTGTGACTTCGACATAGTTGTGAAGGGAGATAAGCATAAAACAGGTTTTGGGAATGATTTTCCCTTGAAGATAGGAATGAGTGAGGTCTACCCTTCTATCCAGTATGCTCATGATTCTGAGGAGATGAGTACTTTTAGCCTCTATTTCCATTCCAAGAGAGAAATTTTTGACATCACTGGTGAGGCACAAAAGAAGGCCAATAGGGATTACAGTCATAAGGTAGATATTGAGGATTATTGGGTTAACCTTGTTGATGACTTTGAGGTAAGGAAGAAGAAATTCTCTAGGTTGCTAGTGGAATTTTTAAGGTTATACAATATGAAGGCCATCCCTGAGTAGGTGGAGGAGGATGGAAATTTAATCCAGGGTCATGTCTTGAAGGTAGTGAGGGACAAGCTAGTTGGAGAAGTCAATTAGTAAGAAGAGGAGAAAAAAAAATAGATCAAATCATGGCTCCAGTGATCAAGTACACCAAAATTTGGTTGAAACACAAGATGCTAGAATTGGAGAGTAAGGGTGTTCAATGTACTTATGATCTGATGGGGGACTTGGAGTCTCATTCTACTTCTAAGGAATCATAGGAGCAGGATCCTAAAGGTAAGACAAAGTTGGATTCCCCTTTCAAGATTCAGGTTAGAGATGTTCAAACTGAGAAGGCAATAGAAGTGGGTAAATAGAAAAAATCTATTTCCAAGAAGAGAAGGCATGCCTCGAGGAAGTAATATGAGAAGGACAAAGAATAGAGGGAAGAGGTAGATGTTACCCCTCCATTGACAAAGAGAAGAAGGCTTGTGAAGCTGTCAAAAATAGGAGGATCCTAAAACTGATAAGGAGTTTGAACCACTAGTTGTAGAAGTAGAGAGTTCAAGGGAAATGACACAAGTATATACGAGGAGGTCAAGGAATCCTTCCCCAAAGGATGCTACTATGAAGGAGGATGTTCCTATGACTGCTCCCATTAATGAACAGGAAAGTATCTCCATTCCTCAGGATACTAGTAGTGTACAAGAATAGCCAAGGAAGGATGAAGATACTAAGGACTTGGGCGAGGAGGAATTTCAAGAAGGAGACCTTTATAGTGTAGAGGCATAAATTGACAAGGTGATCTAGTCCCCTTTGGTGGCCTATGGAGATTCACCTACAAAGGAGCAGTTGTGTTAATCTCCTTGACAGGAGGAGGTACTAGCTAGGATCCATATCTTGATTGGATTCTATTGTTGCAAGTTGTTAAAGAGTGGGATTCTTCCTTTCTCAAGGGTTTTTAAACCTTGGGAATGGTTCGAAATCTTGCAGATGAGGCAGAAGGCCTTGAAAAAGATTCACAAAAAAGGAAAGAAGATAGAGAACACTTTGACTAGTATTCATGACAAGTGTTTCTTATTCTTTGAAATTATGACAGGAAGGAAGAAGTTTTCTCTGAAGCATCTTAATCTGGAGCAGCTTAGGAAATCGTGGAGAGATTTTTATTCTCTAGTTGGTGAGGGACCAATCACTGAACATTAGCTAGATGATGTTGCAACCTATATTGTAGTCATTGAGACATACTTAACTAATAGGGCTGATTGGGTTGGTACAGTGAGGTAGGCAAGGGATGATATTAATTTTCTTAAAAGAACAGTTAGGGTTTTGTCTATGCCACCTGTTGCTGAGCTGGATAGAGTATTGTTGGTCGTGCATGGTGAAGAAGATTGAGCTAAGGAAAATGATGTGAAGTAGTTATGTAGGGCTACATTGAGATTGGTTCTTCCCATTACTCACATGCACTGGGCCGAACCTTTGATACCTGGGACGACTTGGATAAAATTGGTGTGAATTGCACATTTCATATTATATTCAAATATATTTTGAGGCCGACCTCTTGTAGGTCAGGTTTTATTATAAATTCTTATTTTTGGGCTGACCTATCTTACGGATTCTCGATAAAATAAGCATGTTCCCTCATTTGAGAGATATAAATAAGTGATACATTATATGCATTGAGAAGTACAATAGAGATTTCATAGTTCAGTGAATTAGGATTTATTTTCAAGCAAAGTGTTGTAACATAAAACTGGAATTGTTGCCATTTTGGATGACTTAATCTAAGAAAGGATATTGTGGTTTGGTATGTAATCTTGTGGAGCTTCCTCTGGCATGGTTATTTTTGTTCTATCTTTAAAATTTCTTATAAATTCATAATTAAATAGTTTGGTGATGCTTAGGGATTCATGTTTGGAATGTTTGCAATGATCTCTAGTCCATACTTTTTGCAGTTAGCTGATTGTTAGTTTCTTTGCAAAGTTAGCCTGGAATTAAAATTGTGCTTAGCTAAATTATAAGTATTTGTTCAATATTTCTTGGATTAATGTGATTTGAAAATATTTGAATACCTCAGAATATTGCACTATTTCTATGAAATTGTAGATTTATTTGGATTAAACAGAAAGCAGTTTATGAGGGATCGGTCCATTTTGGGCATCTCATCTTTTGACATTATCAATCTTAGGGTTAAAATTAGTCTTATAATTATCTTTGAAACCTTAATATTTTGTTATTTCTTTCTTATCTAGGTTCCATTAAAGATTCAAGTATCAATTTATTGTTTAGATCGAATAAATTCAAAGTCCAACATTTTCTTGTAGTAAGGTCCCTTTGTGTTTACCAACATTTTCACATTATCTCTGTGTTGTTTTGTTGCATTGTCAAGACCTTGTGGTTATCTCTTTTCCCATAGAGATTTACCTTTCTAGAGAGATAGGATATCATATTTTGTCTGAGTTGTTGTTGTGCAGAAAACACCATCAATAGATTGGCACTAGAAGGAGGGCCTTGAATAAGCAAGCTGGAGCCTTTCCTAAATGCTATCTCTCCTGAGATGCTTAGAAGAAGAACTAGATTTACTCCAGGAGGAGAATAATTTTAAGAATTATAAGCCCCTACTAGCTCAAGAATGACCAGAGAAGGGGAAGAATCATCATTCGCCCACCCACTTCCATCATCTCCATCATCTTCATTCTCATTTGACTCTGAGGAAATTCCTATCCCATAGCCACAACATTTATTAATCAGCCATTACCACCTCCACCCCCACCAATGGCTTTCCTTGCTAATAATCTGTCCCCATTAATCTTTAATAATTACAATGTCATGCCCAAGAACCCTGAGCACTTTTTCTCTAAGTTTCATACTCATGACCCCAACAGAACTGCAGAAGAGCATATTAGGATTTTCTGAACCTACCTGAGAGATAGAGGAATTACCCATGAGGATGTGGCATGTAGGATTTTCCCTTATTCTCTAAGAGAAGAGGCCTTTTGTTGGTACAATAACTTACCTGTTGCTTCCATCCATAATTGGACTAAATTAAAACATGCATTTTTGTAGAAGTTTAAGATTCTTATCATTGTTAATGAGCTATACCTGTAATTTACTAGAGTTAAAAGAGAGATTAATGATCCCATAGGATCATTAAATGATAGGTTCCATCGAGCATACACCAGACTCCAGGCACCTTATGCTAGAAATGAAAATACTACTTTAGAAGTTTACCTCAAAGCCTTAGATAGCCTCACAACCACCTTCCTTAAACAATGGACTAATCCTTCGAACATTTTTTTCACTACGTATGCAGAGGCTGTGAAGGTCAGCACAGACTTGAGGCAACACTTATTAGGACCTTTACCATCCTTAGGACCTATTTCTCACCTTGGAAAAATCCAAACCCTTAACCAGGCTTTGACTAGTCATTCTCCCATAACGAATCCAATACCTTCATTTCGTTTGGTTCCTCATCTAGATCCACCTTTAAATCAATCTCAACCTACAACCTCTTATCCTAAGCAAAGAGCTAATCACCCCTTCATTAGCCACAGACTCGTTTTTCTACATATTTGCAAAATTCTAAAGCTTTGAATCAGACTATTGGTTCTGGAGGCATGCCCGGATACCCTTCTAGTAGTTTCAATTTGGCACCACCTAAAAATTTAGATAAATAAATACTAGATGAGTTACCTGAACAAGTGAAAAAGATTGAATATGGAGGTAATCTATTTGAGAAATCAGAATAGCTAGCTTTAGAGTGCTCAAAAGAACGTGCAATCTAACTATGGCAGAGAGAACAAAAACTTTGAAAGAGGGCAGTATTTTGACATAACTCAAAACTATGGCTAAGGACAAGGTTATGGTCAGAGAGAAGGTTCTGGTTAGAATTTTTATAGAAATCAACAAGGTGGACATGGATTTGACAAAGGGTAACCACCTAGGTAGAATAGGTCATGGAATACTAGACCTAATAATGGAGGGGTTCCTACTCCATTGGATCAGCCTACTACTTAGGAGAAGCCTCCAAATAGTGTATACTTTGCAGAAGCAGCTTTTTCTGGTTGGTGCTGACTCCATAAGACAAGTCAACACTCTGAGTTAGATAGTACCAAATTTTAGACTGCGGCTTCTATTTTTCAGTATGAAGTCGAGAATAATTCTAGTGGTCAAGAAATTGTGCCTTCAAATCCCTATGATTCTCCAATACTGGTACTCAACCATGTCCCATTCCCCAAAGGTGAAGAAAATGAACCAAAAGATGAATCTAGTGATTAAGAGGATGAGGCAGAGCAGGTGCTAAATGAAGATGATATTTCCCAATTGTTTAAGGAGGAAAATGAGAATGATAATGGCCCCTTGGATGAGGATGAAGTTAGTGTTGAAGAAGTCCAGATGTTTCAGCAACCAAAAAAGAAATATGATTTGAGAAATAGACCTAACAGGAGTCCACAGGCTGGAGGTCATTTCACTACTTCTATTCCTCCTAACAATTTTAATACTCCACCAAATCCACAAGCTAGTAACAATCTACCTTATCCTCATGTGCCCACACAGTACTTGTCAAAAGAAAACAACCCTAAAGTGTTCAAAGATAGGCAAGCCAGTGGCTACAAGGAAGCCCATGCTGACCTAAATGTGGAGCAATTGGGAAAATATGTGACTGAGGAATTCAAGAGATTGAAGGTAATTATTTTTGATTTTTAGTTATTAAGAGTTCATGCTATTAGGTATGCAGTTTTTGGGTCATTTAGTTTGAATATAGCACCACAAGGGGTATCTACCAATGAGGTTGTTATGAGGTCTTCTAATTCCCAGGCACCTAGAAGTCAAGTCCCACCTACAGAAAAAGGGATAGATAAAGATAAAGGTCAATTTTCACAAGCTGACACTCATTTGAGTTTATTTCATGGCAAGACAAAAACCCCTCCTTTCCTAATTTTTGTTCATATCTTCGGAAAGAATTTGCATAATTGTCTTCTAGACTCAGGAGCCTCTACAAATTTTATGCCTTTTGTTTTTTGCAAAGTATTATGTATTACCCCTATAGCTTCTCAAAATAAAGTTACTCAATTGGACAAAACAAAGGTAAGTGTAGTTGGAGAATTGAATATAATCCTTACGTAGCTTGCATTAGATCCTTGGGTGCAACAAGTCATTAATATCCAAGTTGCTAACATTCCTGATACTTATGGTTTAATTCTAGGCATGGATTTCATTAAGGCATTGAATGGGTATACATATATAGATCATTCTCACATGTGGTTACCATGGAAAGGAGTTTTGGATCAAATCCAAATTGAAAGAGAGCCTCGAATGAATTATGTCCTCACTGAATATCAGAATGTTTCGAATGAGGTGTTGGTGTCTGAGGCTAGCATGGGAAACTATGTTTTAGCTGCATTAGTCATGGAGTGAGAAGAGATTTTCATGCTACAAAATTCTTCAGATGAATGCAACCCAGAGAGCAGTAGTTTCGGAACATTGATTGAGCAAGGGGATGATATGGATGACCATGAGGATAGGAAACTTTATCTTTTGGATAACTTTCTAGAGTTTATTCGAAAATGTATAGAAGATAGAATACAGTTGAAAGGAGGTATGAACTTTGAAGAACTATTGCTTCCCAGTTGGTGCAGGATCCTTAATGTGCCTCACTCTGAGCTGGCATGTGACTTATGTCAGACTGCTATCTGATAGATACAAAAATGCATTGATCCAGTTCTAATCATTAGACTTAGTATGCAGGAAGAATTAAATTATGATAAGGGTAAGAGCCCAATGCCTCCTAAGAATCCCCCCATCCTTAGCAAAGAGCAAGATAAATCAAAACCAAGAGAATTTGATGGTTTTTGGACATTAAGATTTGATGGATCTAAATCTAAGCAGGGTGCTAGAGTAGGATTCAAATTGATCAGTCCTAAAGGTAAGAATTATTTCACTTCTCATAGACTCCAGTTCCAATGCACCAATAATGTTTTTTGAATATGAAGCTTTAATCCATGGCTTGTTAATGGCATCAAGGAAGAAATTTGAAATGTTACTAGTTTTTGGAGATTCTGAATTAGTAATCAAACAATTAAGGAAACAATATTCATGTCATGATAGGAGAATGACCAATTAAAAGATTAGAATGTGGGATCTTATTGAGGGGTTTGATGATTTCAATATCCAGTTGATCCCTTGAAATAAGAATCAAGCTGCAGATTCTTTAGAAAAAGCTGCTAGAACCTTACAACCTTTATCACTTTCAGGATTGAAGAACTTTATAGTTGAGCTCAGTCCAGTACCTTCAGTGCCTAACAATGTTACTAATTTCTAGGTATTTGAAGATGATAAGCATATTTTAGACTTTATTACAAGTTGTGATGTGTTCGCTTCTCAAGTCATTGATGAGATGGAACATGAAGAAGCAGGCATTGACCTCAAAGGAATCATTAATCTGAAGACCAATACTATTCCAAGAGGTATGGTGCAACTTGAATGAATTTTTGATTTGGATAAGATAGGAGATCAAGAGCAACGAGCTAAAAGGGAGTCTCTCAGTAGTCAGTGTGAAACATATAATATGGGGACACAGGATGACATGAAGAATGTGTTTATTGGAAAGGTATGTACTCCGGATGAAAGAAAGGGGATTGTTGATACCTTACATGCATATCATGATGTAATAGCTTGGAGTTATGAAGATTTGAAAACATATGATACTTCACTCATTACACACACCATCCATTTGAAGTCAGATGTCAAACCATTTAGGTAGAGACATAGGCCAATAAATGCTTTGTTAAAACCCATTATTCAAATGGAGGTGTAGATATTGATTTCAGAACACATTATATTTCTAGTAAGACACTCTACCTAGGTTGCAAATTTGGTTCCACTAAGGAAAAAGAATGGAGAAAACAGACTATGCGTGGATTTTTAGAATCTGAATAGAGCATCAAAAAAGGATAATTATCCAGTTCCTTCACTGGATGAGGTGCTTCAGATCGTTAATGGATCTCAAATGATGTCCTTTTTGGATGGGTATTCTGGATACAACCAAGTTATGGTGCAGTATGAGGATAGGCACAAAACTGCCTTCACCACAAAATGGGGAACTTTTGCTTACAAAAGGATGCCATTTGGGTTGATCAATGCTGGAGCTAGATTCCAGAAAGTGATGGAAATTTCTCTTCAGGACATAACTGGTAAGTGCATCATTATTTACATGTATGATTTGATAGTTTTTTTCCAAGAAATGAGGAGATCATATAATAGATTTATGCAAAGTGTTCCAAAGATGCAGATAATTTGGTATTTCACTTAATCCAAGGAAGTGTATTTTTGGAGTCACGGAAGGAAAATTATTGTTACATATTATCTCAGAACAGGGTATTTCTATTGATCCTAAGTGAATACAGGCTATCTTGAAGATTCAGCCCTTTGCAATTAAGAAAGAGATGAAGTCATTTTTTGGTAAAATTAACTTTGTTAGAAAATTCATCACTGGATTTGTAGAGATAGTTAAGCCATTGAATGCTATGTTGAAACAAGAAGAAGAAATATAGTGGAATGCAAAAGCTAAGGAAGCATTTGGAGAGATCAAGAAAGCTATCGCTGAAGCCCCCGTGTTGGTGAGTCCTTATTATGCTAAACCTTTTTACATATATTCATTCGCTTCAGATCACTCTTGTGTTGCAATGTTAACTCAAAAGTCTAATCAAGGCGATGAACATCCTATAGCCTTCATGAGCACTCCTTTAAAAGATGCAGAATTAAGATATCATAATGTAGAAAAGCAGGCCAATGCTTTGCTCAGAGCAATGAAAACGTTTGGGCATTATATTTTGAGGAATAAATTTTTTGCTATAGTACCAGATCCTGTAGTAAAGCTATTGTTAATGCAGAATGAGTTAGGAGAATGAAGAGCCAAATGGGTGACCATGTTGTAGGAATATGATATGGAAATCCAACCTATGAAATTAGTGAGAGGACAAGGACTTACAAAGATAATGGCTGAGACAGGTCCTGATCTCACAACTCAACACTATTATCTTCAAGAAGTATCTCTAGGAGATTGGTATGATGAAATCATTTTCTATTTTCTTAATCAACAATGTCCTGATCACCTTAATACAGTTCAGAGGCGGGATTTACCCCTGAAGAGTGGAAATTTTATGATGAAAGGAGCTATATTGTATAAAATAAATCATGAGTTTGTATACTTAAGATGTTTGGAAAAAGACGAAGCTGCTAGAATGATGATTGAATTTCATGAGAAATATGGCATAGGCCATGGTTTTGGATCATCTACTACAAACCAAATCTTAAGGGCAGGCTATTACTAGCCTACTTTGTTCAAGGATGCACACCAACATGTGAGGAATTTCCACATATTTCAAACTACAACAAGTAAGTAAAAACATGCAGCTCTTCCACTTCAGCCTATCATAGAGGTAAAACCGTTTGCCCAGTGGGGTATGGACTTCATAGGTCCAATTAATCCTCCATCTTCTATAGGTCATAGGTATATTCTTACCATAACTGATTATTTTACTAGATGGATAGAGGATCTTGCTTCTAAACAATGTACTTTGGATGTGGTAATCAATTTTCTTGAGTTTGGGATTATTAATCATTTTGGTTGTCCCCTATCTCTGGTTTATGATAATGGCCCTGCATTTGCATCACTGAAATTTTCTAATTAGGCATTTGATCATGGGATTATTATTAAATTTTTGTCCAATTATTACCCTTAGGGTAATGGCCTAGCCGATTCTTCCAATAAGAACCTACTGATAGTTATACTTATGTTGTTAGGAAAAAATCCTAAGGATTGGCACACCCAGCTCCAATCTACTCTTTGGGCTGATCGTACTAGATAGAAGACATCCATAGGAACCTCTCCTTATAACTTGGTGTATTTTTTGGAACCCATGTCTGCAATGCAATTGAAAATCCCTACCCTACATTTTATCAATGCATACTACAATGAGGAAGATAAGCATGAATCCCATTTGGCTGAGTTGTCGCACTTAGAAGAGAAAAGAGATGAAACCCTAAAAAAATTTGCTCAACATTAGGGTGTGGTGAAAAGATGGTTTGATAGGAGAACTACAGTGAAGGCCTTTACAATTTTTGACTTAGTTCTCTATTGGGATAAAGCACATGACCATAAGGGAGAACATGGTAAATTTGATAAACTCTGGCTTGGTCCTTACTAGATTTTGGAAATTTTGGGAGATAATGCGTTTTGCTTGAAAACCATCATTGGTGAGGATATCATGCTACTTGTCAATGGGCAGTATCTGAAGTATTTCTTCCAACCTTGAGTTGTTTGTAGTTCATCCTGTACATAGCTTAGAGTAGGTTTTATTTTTTCTTTGCTTTGCTTATTTTTGCTTTGGGTAGTTTAGATCTGCTTTGGTTTTTTTTGCTTTCATTTTTGTTTTCGCTCTTGGGTTTCTTGATTTCTTGGGATTGTTGCATCTGTATAACGGGCTATTTTCTTGGGATTGTTCAGGGAATTTATTTTGTAAATTCTAATCAATTTTTCAGAGTCAAGTGGTGGAAGTCTTCTATTTAATTTCCCTTGTACTTGGAATTAGAATCAATTGTTTTGGATACACTTTGGAATATATTCGGGTCTCACATTATTCCAACTAAAATTGAAATTTTTTGAGTTGCATAGGGTTCTTGGGTAATTTGGCTTGGTAAACAATCTTATATTCTTATTCAGTGCCACTCTTTTCCTCATCCCTGAGTGTGAGTTTCATTACTTAAGAAGGTGAAAGAGAAAAGGAAAATGTTAAAAATCTAAATAATCTTCACCTTGTTAGGGGTATCCTAGTATCTCTACCAGGGCTATAGATTCCTGACTCGCAGTAGACCTATGCTTGAGAGGGTCACAATGATAATCTTGTCGGTGCTATGGACACTTGACTGGCAGTGAGGCTCTATTCAGGTTGCTTTTGGAGTTAGAACCTTTATGTAGCATGGTCATGATTTCCTAGGTTCCCATTGTACCTAAGGAATGGGAAATAAATGCACAATACACGCACTTGGACCCTGGTATAGGAAAAGGTCTTCTTGCTTGTGGTTTCTAAAACTTTTTTCATAGGTGTCTTGAGAAGAGGATTGAAACTAGAGATTTTAGGTTCTTGATTCTAGTTTTTTCTTGAAGTGCTTTGGATCATTTCCCCAATGGAGTCACCATTTGTTGTGTAGTTTTTACACACACACACCCCACTAACGTAGGGACCCTCATTTTTCTGGTTTTTTGGGTGTCTTGGCCTTTCTATTTTGGAAATTTTCTTGCTTGAATCTATGCTTGAATGTTCATCTTGCCAGTTGGAGTAGCACAACTATGAATTTTATTAACAATCTTGAGATTTGAGTGCATTTCAGACTTTTCACTGTTTTCAGGAAAATTCGCCCTGGCTGGATTTTCCCAATTTTCTTTCGGAATCTGAGGGTAGTTGTCTTTTGGCCAAAATCTGGGGAGATCTGTCATGTCCAGATTTCTCCAAAGTTTGTTGCCCTGTCAAATTTCTGGGTTTTGGTCTTGGCTATCTTGTCCATCGCATTAATGGCGATTGGACGACCCTTTTGAGTTATTGATATATTGAATCTTGGGGAGTAATTGGCCTTTTGATTTTTTTATTTACTTGTCATTTGAGTTTGAGTGTTGGAGCTTTAGGCGTGTTGATAGATCATGCATTTCAAAGCTATTTCGAGTGTTGCATTTGAATTTTGTGAGTGTTGCTCGTATCTTGCTTCTGTGTGTAGGTTGCTTGTTGGCATCACCGATTCCAACTCTTTTTCTCTCATGGTATGTGAATATGCTTATTTCCTATGTTGGTTTTCAATTACTCTGCTTTGTATGCTTTTGTGTCATTCATTGCTTCATCATTTTCCTGTGTGAACATGCGCCATGGTGGGGGTTTTGGGTTTTCCATTGTTTTTCCAATCTATCCGATTGATCACTAAACATGCGCATTGGGCTAGTCTTTTATTGTTGTTCTTAGGGCTCGTTTGTGTCTATCCTAAACTCCTATCTCATTTTTGGGAAAATCGTGCCTAGTTTTATCCATGCTCCAATGGTGGAGACTTTAGGGTTCTTGACCTAGGGCACAACTTATCCCTCTCAAATTGTTGAGAGGAGGGTTTTCAATTCATATTTTAATTCATTGAGGTCCATGGTTAGGTCCTTGTTGAGGTACAGACCCTAGGTCCATGGTCGTTTGATTCATTTTGGTAAAATGTGAGAATGTGGATGAGTTCAGGTTTTTGGTATCTCCATAGAATTTCGCTTCCTCCAAATTTTCGTGGCTTTTCCTGTTCTCTTTTGCCACTTAAACTGGAATTTTGTCTGCCCACTAAAGTCTGCCTCTTCTAGATTTTCCCAGTATCCGTGGTCAGATCATTTTTCCGGATTTGTGTTTTGATGGTAGTTTATCCTTTTTTCACTAAAATCCACTCCCACTGGATTTTCTTGGATGTTCTATGTCTCATCCTTTTTTCTGGGTTCATTATAACTATTACCGTTCTCGGGAAAATCCACCTTGATCGGATTCTTCTGAAGTTTTGGGGAAAAGTTGAATATGGGGGTTATGTGAGAAGTTTTCTTATTGGTAGTATATTTAAATGATCAAATGAAATTATGCATAGTATCTCGATGTTTATTCCCTTATTGAATTGATGGATTGAGATGTTACTTTGGGGGTTTATATGTTTGTCTCATAAATTTTGACTAGTCTCGATTTCCCCAAAATTCCTCTCTAGTCTGGAATCCGCGAAGTGGGCTAAATCCCAGACTTTGGTGATATGAATTTATTATCATTTGTTTCTTTTCTTGGACCTTATTTTAGTCATTTTTATTTATTTGCAGGTGGAATCAAGACAAGATGTTGCTGGTCAAGGCAAAGGGAAAGCAACAGATCCAAGTGCAAAGACTTTTGTTGTCTCTGATGCAGAGAAGGTAAAGTTGGATATAAAAAAGGAAGATTCCTAAGAGCAAGTTGACTTCTATTTGGTCAGGAATCACCAATACCAATGTGGGTATGTGGGATTATGAAGAGTTCAAATCTAAGTTGGCAGCACAGAACCTTCCTTTGTTGGCCAGAAGAACTATGGAATCTAGATTGGCACATGTAGAAGGTTTTCCCTCCACAGTACAGTGGTATTAATTGGTGGTTGTGTGTGCCAAAATTATGACAGAGGGACGCAAAGGATAATTGGTCCCTAGAGAAGGATTGTGGCAAGTTTTATTCCTATTTCCATTGCTAGGACTTTTCATATGCCTGACAGGTCACATGTGGTGGGTTATGATATAGACACAGCGAGGAAATACTACGAGGAAAATGTGGTCAAATCCCAACAGGTAATCAACTCTTGGTTGGAGAAGCCTATGTCTCATTTCTCCAAATTGCCAAAGCAACTATTAAGGCACAAGTTCAAACGGGAGAATTACAATGCCATCACTCTTCTCAATAGACTAGTAGGATTGAAGAGTGTAGGGGTGTTTGAGAGCTGTATTTAATGTTATTTCTTAGAAGGAGTAGGGAATTTATTTCCATAGGGCAGGTGCCATAAGTGCAGTGATCCATGAGAAGTTGTGCAATGTCTTGTAAACCAAGACTTTCACCATCACCTACTTAGTGTATGCATTGGAAAGATTTCACCCATATAAGGGGTTGAACACTAGAGGTACTTTTGGACAAGATGCAATAAATGAGGTATATCCATAGCTGCACCTAACTGGAGGAAGTTATAGAAGAGAAAACAATGCTTTCACAACGTATATCACCAAATTACTCCAAGGTGCAGAGCATGTGAGAATTTTTGACAAAGCTAAAGAACTGATAAAGAGATATGGGGCATGGTTTATCCAGTTCCCGAATTTCTCTTACATTAGGATTGATCATTTTCAAAGGGCTCCTTACAGACTCCTGAGGTACCCTACTGATCATATTATATTTTTGAAGGTCACTAGGCAGATTTGTGACTTCGACATAGTTGTGAAGGGAGATAAGCATAAAAAAGGTTTTGGGAATGATTTTCCCTTGAAGATAGGAATGAGTGAGGTCTGCCTTCTATCCATTCTGCTCATGCTTCTCAGGAGGATATGAGTACTTTTGGCCTCTCTTTCCATTCCAAGAGAGTGATGTTTGACATCACTAGTGAGGCACAAAAGAAGTCTAGTAGGGATTATAGTCATAAGGTCAATATTGAGGATTATTGGGTTAACCTTGCTGATGAGTTTGAGGTAAGGAAGAAGACATTATCTAGGTTTCCAGTGGACTTGGTAAGGTTATACAATGTGAAGGCCATCCTTGAATAGGTGGAAGAGGATGGAAATTTAATCCAGGGTCATGTCTTCGAGTTAGAGAAGGACAAGCCAGTTGGGGAAGTCGACTAGTTAGAAGAGGAGAAAACAAAACTAGATCAAATCATGGCTCCAGTGATCAAGTACACCAAAATGTAGTTGAAACACAAGATGGTATAATTGGAGAGTAAGTGTATTTTATGTACTTATGATCTGATGGGGGGCTTGGAGTCTCATTTCGCTTCTGAGGAATCACTCAAGCAAGATACTAAAGGTAAGAAAAAGGTGGATTCCCCTTTCAAGATTTAGGTTAGAGATGTTCAAACAGAGAAGGCAGCAAAAGTGGGTAAACATAGGAAACGTATTTCCAAGAAGTGAAGGCATGCCTCGTGGAAAGAATCTAAAAAGGAAAAAGAAGAGAGGGAAGAGGTAGATGTTACCCCTCCATTGACAAAGAGAAGAAGGCTTGTGAAGTTGTCACAGAAATAGGAGGAGGCTCCTAAAACTGATAAGGAGTTTGAACCACCAGTGGTAGAAGTAGAGAATTCAGGGGAAAGGACACAAGTATATATGAGGAGGTCAAGGAATTCTTCCCCCAAAGGATGTTCATGTGGCTGCTCCCATTGCTGAATAGGAAAGTATCTCCTTTCCTTAGGATATTGGTAGTGTAAAAGAAGAGCCAAAGAAGGATGAAGATCCTAATGACTTGGGTGAGGAGGAAGTTCAAGAAGGAGACCTTTACAGTACAGAGGAAAAAATTGACAAGCTGATCCAATCCCCTTTGGTGGCCTATGCAAATTCACCTACGAAGGAGCAATTGAGTAAATATCCTTGACTGGAGGAGATACCAACTAGGATCCCTTCACCGGTGCAGGTTGTTGTAGAGAACTAGTTGCAAGACAAGGAGAATCCAATCATGGATATCCCTAATTTTTCAAGTGTTGAGAATGATGCCCATAATGGCCAGAAGGAGCAAGATAAGCAAGACACAGTGCTGACTGAGTCTACCATTCCAAGCTGGCTGAATTAAGAATTGAAAAGTAAACTGATAATAGTAGAAGATGCTCCTCCTAATTGGGATGACTTAATGTAAAATATTGAAAATGGAAAGACTAAGAAGAAGGCTAGATTTATGTCCCGAATTGAGAGAGATGGGTCAGGTAATAGAGTGGCTCACATTTCTACCTGTACTTCGGATAAATATAAAGATAATATGACTACCAAGGATTATCATGTGTAGACTATTGACTTAGGGCATGCATCTATGGAACAGGACATTGAGGAGTATGAAGGCTCCAGTGCTATAATTGTGGGCAGATTGAAGAAGGTTGTATAAACCAACCATGAGTTAGAGAAAGAGAATGATAAATTGAAGAAGTACTTGTAGGAGTTGATAAAACCCTTGCAGTCTACTAGCTCTTCCTCGTTTGTTGTAGGTTTCTTGCCTTAGGAAACAATCTCTAAGCTTTAGAAGATGGAAGGCACCACACTTGCCACAATTTCTTGGTTGCAAGGGGTTACAACTAAAGGAGATGCTGCTATCAATGATATCTTGTCAACCAGAGGGGATGCCATGAGATCAGTGGAATGGTTGAAGACTATGCTAGCCCAACGCAAAGAGGATACTAATCTTCTACTACAAAAAACAAGAACGATCATGGAGTTTACTAAAGATGAGCTGGTAAAGAGTGGGATTCTTCCTTTCTCAAGGGTTTCTAAACCTTGGGAATGATTTGAAATCTTGCAGATGAGTCATAAGGCCTTGAAAAATATTCACAAACAAGGAAACCAGATTGACGACACTTTGACTGGTATTCATTATAAGTGTATCTCATTCTTTGAAATTATTACAAGAAGGACAAAAAATTCTCTAAAGCATCTTAATCTGGAGCAACTTAGGAAATGATGGAGAGATCTTTATTCTTCAATTGGTGAGGGACCAATCACTAAACATTAGCTATATGATGTTGCAACCTATATTGCAGTCATTGAAAGATACTTAAATAATAGGGTTGATTGGGATGGTACAGTGAGGTAGGCAAGGGATGGTATTAAGTCTCTTAAAAGAAGAGTTAGGGTTTTTCCTGTGACACCTATTGCTAAGCTGCACAAAGTATTGTTGGCCATGCATGGTGAAGAATATCAAGCTAAGGACAAGGATGGGAAGTGGTTATGTAGCGCTACATTGATATTTGTGCTTCCCATTACTCATGCATTGGGCCAACCCTTTGATACCTGGGATGACTTGGATGAAATTGGTGTGAATTGCACATTTCATATTATATTCAAATATCTTTTGAAGCTGACCTCTTGTAGGTTAGGTTTTATTATAAATTCTTATTTTTGGGCCAACCTATCTTACGGATTCTCAATAAAATAAGCATGTTGCCTCATTTTTGAGATATAGACAGGTGATACATGGTATGCATAGATAAGTAGAATAAATATTTCATAGTTGAGCGAATTAGGGTTTATTTTCAAGCAAAGTGTTGTAACAGAAAACTTGGATTATTGCCATTTTGGATGACTTAATATAAGAAATGATATTGTGGTTTGGTATCTATCTTTTGGAGCTTCATCTAGCATGGTTCTTGTTATTCTATTGTAAAAATTGCCTATAAACTCATAATTAAATAGTTTGGTGATGCTTAGGGTTTCATATTTTGAATGTTTGCAGCAATCTCTAGTCCATACTTTTTGTAGTTAGCTGATTATTAGCTACTTTGCAAAGTTAGCCTAGACTTAAAATTGTGCTTAGTTCAATTATAAGGATTTGTTCAAGATTTCTTGGATGAATGTTTGTGATTTTAAAATCTTTAAATACCTCAATATTGCACTATTTCTATGAAATTGCAGATTTATCTGGATTAAACAAAAAGTAGTTTATGAGGGATCGGTCCATTTTGAGCATCGTATCTTTTGACATTATCAATATTAGGGTTAAAAATAGTCTTATAATTATCTTTGAAACCTTGAAATTTTTCTATTTATTTCTTATCTAGGTTCCATTAAATATTCAAGTATCAATTTATTGTTTAGATCTGATAATTTCAAAGTTGAACATTTGCTTGTAGTAGGGTCCCTTTGTGATTACCAACATTTTCACATTATCTCTGAGTTGTTTTGTTGCATTATCAAGACCTGACATTAGAGACCTTGGGGTTATCTCTTTTTCCATCGAGGTTTACCTTTCAAGAGAGATAGGATATCATATTCTGTTTGAGTTGTTGTTGTGCAGAAAACACCATCAACACCTCCCACCCCCTCTCCCTCCCCCTCACTCTCTCTCTCAAGTCTTTCCCTCCTACCCCTCCTTTCTCTCTCCCACTCCCTCTCCTTCACTCCCTCTATCTCTCTCCCACATTGTCTCTCTCCCTTTCCTTTTCAAAACAACATATTTGGTGCTCGCTAAATGTGTTTTACCTTGAAATGGTAAAATAGGGGTTGACCCCATGATTCAGGCCCACATTTTCCTGTATTTGTTTGGTTCAACACTTTATCTGAGTTGGAAACACCTTTTTTTATGCAATTGACTTCATATTGTACCAATCTATGCTTGATCCATCAGCTTTTTACTACCAATCTGCAAGGTAGACAATGTAGAAGAAGACATTTTGAATTTTCTACATCATTTTACATTATCTAAGGTAATATATTCATTTTGGTAATTTTGAAATATTTATATTTAGTATATTTTCTTGTTTTTGACAATATAAACTAAATTTCTTTAATGATTTTATTAATCATAACAATTGGACATAGAATTCAACATTGAATTAGATGGGATTTGCATTAAAAAGTTTAATTTTTATGAGTTTGAAGAACAAAAAAATGAAAAACATGACATTTACTTAACATAAATTTACTTATGAATTCTATTTGCATTGCTTATAGTAGTCCATTTCCAACATGGCTAGTGGAATTCACTAATTTGAAAATATTTTATTTTCAACTAATTTTTAAAACCTAATAGCTTTCATCAATGCTAATGCAAGTGTCCATTAATTTTTTGTTCCATAAAAAAATCACCTTCATCACATGTGCTTAGATAAATTCAAGTGAGTTCACATAGTTGTTAATGCAATTTTACATTCATTCATACCATTTACCTTTCTAATAAATAAAAAAATGGGAAATTTTGTGCAATTGAGAATGCTTATTGTCTCTGTAAGTTACCTTATTGCCAAAGAAATAGTGAATAATTATTAGATATAGCATCACAAACCCTTCTTTGAATTCATATTCTTCATGACTTCGTTGATAATCAAAAATTTGGTTTTTAGAACAATAGACACAAGATTCTCTAGTTTCTATTTAGGTGGCAACAACTTATACTCTAGGTTTATGATGCAGAGTAGGGAAACAAAACTTTCAACAATCATAATTAAATCAGTTTCAAACAATCTCCAATCTCAAAAATCTCAATTCAATGTTGAACTAACCAATTCACATTCACTTCGTTGTACCATTCACAATAGAGAAAATTATTCATAGCTTAGTCACTGGAACCCTAAAAAATGCATCTAAACACTAAAACCCTACTTTAGGCCTTTCTATTCTTCAAACAAGGAGGGTTTATTTAAAATCAACATTCTAGGCCTCTGGTGTAGGAGCACCTTGTAAGCTCAAATTTTTTAAAAATTTCATCTTTAGTGATCATGGTCAAATTCTTGGATTTTAGTTAATGTTGAGTATATTGTGTTCGGTAAGGTCAATTAGATCATTTTATAATGTATTTCGAGCTAAGGGAGTTCAACTGTGTCATAGCTTGCAATTTTGCTAAATGTGGTAAAAAAGTTGCTAAAAGGTGAAAAATTTGTAGAGTTGGAGGGAGTTGGAATGAAATCAAAATATGTATAATAACCTTCAATGCCTTGAAGGAGAGGTTTATGGTTGATTTATACCCCATTTTTTCTATCAAGAAGAACGTTATTTTATAGAAATTTACTAGTTTAACTCACTTTTCTCGTTGTTGTACAACTTGTAGAGACTATAATACTATATGAAACTAGTTGGTGTTCTATATTAATTAATTATCTTTCATTTTCACCTATTTAGAGGTTCTAACTCTATGTATAGTGAAAGTTATATTTTTTTTACTGTTGCTACCTACTTTCACAGTGTTCTTGGATTGAAGGGTTTCATTATGTAATTCGATCCATTACACTTTTTCTTCCTAGAATAATTTCTAAAATGGGTCCTATAAGTTTTAAAATACATGCCTAACCTATTTAGAATGTTGTGGGGTCAAGGTTGGGTGTTTGGGTTGATGTTCTGGGATTGTAGCAGGGTCTTTTCATGGTGAAAATTAGGGCTTCAAGTGTTGTTTTGGAAAAATATGGGAAGGAATATCCATGTAATGTATTATTCACCATGTTTAGGGTTTGGTAAGTGTGTTTGGTGATTTTTATGGGTCTATCAGGTCTGGGAGATAGGAGTTTCATTAAAACCCCAAGTATTTTGCTTGAAATTGAGGGTTTGGTGTATTAGGGGTCTAGATGTCTTGGACCTGGAAAAAAAATCTGAAAATTGGAAGTTTTGACACAAAAATATTTTTTTTTGAGGAGTTTGAGCGAATATGTAGTGTTTAAAAGGTACTCTCTTTGTAAATTAGGCCAATTGAATAGCCTTTTCCAAGGTGGGTCTATTGGAAGTCAATGTTGGTCCAAAATATTTGATGTTGGGGTTGACCTATGTTTTATAACTTGCAAATGGGTATCTTAATCATCCTTGATTTGGTCAAGTGTTTTGGAAAATCTTGGTGAAAAGGCCCTTGAACCGGGTTACCTATCCTACAAGAGAAAGCTTCTTAGAAGTTGGGATTTTCAGTTGAACATCTGATTTTTCTTTGGAATTTGATTGATTCTCATTGATTTGGTGTATGGAATGGTTTGCACCCCTCTCTGCATCAAAAATGATGTTTCCTTGTAGGTTAAGTGATCAAGTTGTGTGTAATTCTATTAAGAGACTTCCTCTAAATATTTGAACAAGTTCAGTGTGGATTCCTACATGTACTGCATCAACCTCTATCTACTTTTCCAACTCTTCAAAACAAACTCAAAATACCTACTCTAATATCTAACCCTACATACATCTAACTCCATCATGTTTGAAAAATATTGTGTAGCATAGACATGCTTGATAATTCCAAACAACATGCTGCCTTCTTTCATAAAATGGTTTGGTGTGTTTCATATTTAATGCAATGTAATCAATCATATCAATATTTTCATAAAATGCATTATATATTTTTGTTATATGTGTGTTTGTGAACATGTAGCATTCAATTTCATGCTGAGGAAATGACCGAAGCCTCTGACACTGAAAGAATGTGCAGTTAAAAATGCAAGGATAAGAGAATCAAAAAATGTAGCTCATGAAGCAAAGTAATTGCAGCCCATACAACCAAAAATTCTCGTGCAATCTAAGAGAGATTTTAAATTGGCAAAACAAAGGGCACGAATGAGGAAATTTCATGGAAGGACAAGAATGGATACCAAATTTGGGGGCACATCATCAGCCATAAGTGAATCTCAATGCACATCTCGAGTTGAAGACACATCGGCAACAACATGTGATTTTCCAAGTACATCAAAAATCACATCTCCAATTGAAGACACACAATCAACAACATTGTGTTTTGAAAGTATATCAGAAAACACATCTCTATTTGAAGGCACTCCATGAATGACATCTCAAGTTGGAGTTACAACATCTTTTACATGTCAATCTCAAGGTATGTCATCAATTGCACCTCCAATTGAAGGTACGTGATCTATTCCCGATGTTGTTGACTATCCCAATATTGACACAAATTTACATTTGAGAACTCCTCCTAGAGTTTTGCATAGAAAACCTACATTTTTTTATTGCTATTGATAACACTATTTTGAAATGGATGCCTAATAAGATTCCAAAATGTACATGTCAAAGATATGCACATAGGATATGGAGTTTGTTTTTTGTAAAGCTTAGTGAGGGTGGAAGATGTCAACTATTTTTTGAAATGATGAGACAACTCAAATTTAGGCCCACCATGAAGGCTCTTGGGCTAAGAGTTTTGAATGAATCACGTGAAAATTCCATTGTAAAGATCTTGTTGAGTGCATATGAGATCGTGGGTTTCACCTCACACACAAATGATAGTTGTGCCACATGATGTGTTATGAGAACATCATTGTTAAGCAGTCAAACAAGGAACAAGGTGAATGTTACAAAGCCAAGCAAGTCTTTTAAAATAAGTAGATCATCTCTAATGAGAGCCAAAGGAAGGCGTGAAAGAGTGGAGGATCCAAATAGTAATGAGTTATGGGCATTCTTAGGTAGAGTTCCATGAAGAGACACAAGAATTGTTCAAGGCTTGAGATCTTTAATTGTGAATTATTGTAAGGATAATGTGCAAGGACCTCTCCTAAAAGAAGAGATTTTGTAAGAAGGATAATTGGTAGTAAAAACTGTGAGCAGCATGCAATGCATTATTTGGATACCACTCAAACCCAATTTTTTGCTGATTTTGTATAGAAGTTTCCTGAAATTAAGATATGTCAAAGGTATTTTGAAATTATAAATCCTTTCTATGTCAAAATAAAGAACACACGCACTAATTTTTGTTCTAGCGTTCATATTGAGTTTTCTAACCATTATGATGTGTATCGACATATATGTGTAGATATGCATACTGACAATGTTTTGCAAGAATGTAACATAATGCCTCCACCTATATCATCAAGAAAAAAATTGTCTTCCATTTTATGTGAAAGAGAGGATGGTCAATTTTTAAATATCATGTATGGACGACACATGTGATCATTGTGCTGGCAAGCAAAATTTTCCAATTTTCCAACACATGGCTAGTACACACACAATTGGAGACAAAATTGTGGAATTTGGGAAAATATAAGAGAATGGCATATAGTCTAAAAGATGGGAAAGAAGCAAAGAAGTGTGAATTGGTCAGTGATAAGATTCTAGTGTATCATTTTATGGGAATTTTCCATGATCGAAAGGTCTATGAGTATGCAAGGAAGACACATAGAGCACAATAGCTAGACTCGCAGTTCAAGTTTTGCAAGGACACATTTCCACTTCATATTTTTTCATTTGTCGATTTCGCTAAGAAATACACACTACAGCCACAAAACAAGGTACAATAATAGTACTACAACTCCATATAGGTTTCTATATTTGTGCATATAGAATGCATTCATGAAAATGATACTATAGAGGAAAATAGGAAAGTATTGAGGGAGTATCACTTTTACATCAGTGATGATCACACACATTCTATAGAGTTTGTGAAAGGTTTATTACCTATGTTCTATGTTGATTTGTCTAGTAGGGGCATCTCATTTATCCAAAATATCATATGGTCAGATAATTGTACATCACAATTCAAGAATGCCAGAATATTTTACTGGTTGAGTAGGATGCATAGGATTAGTGGTGTTCAATATATGTGTAACTTCTCACAGTTTAGGCATGGAAAGGGGGATCATGATGGAGAAGGTGCATATATCAAAAGATCCCTAGCATGAGAAGAGTTAAAGTACACAAATAGTGTAAAGTTGACAGATGCAAGATCAATTTTTCAGTGGTGCAATGGTGCAATGGGTCCAAGTAGTGAATAAAACTCTTTAGTTCATAAATTTTTTCATTTAGTAGATGATACTAATATTTAAAAATATGAGGATTTTTGTACACTAACAAGATTGAGTGAGCTACACTCTTTTAGAAGCTCCAATGTATATACATGGACTATCCATACAAGGAAGATGGCATGCTTTTTTTATGCATGTACACTTCAATAATGGAATGATTCTGAGTCAATAGAGTGGTTTGATGAATGGTTTGTAAGAAGTATAACCCCACTTGACACTAATTAACTCCCGATGGCTCTACAAATGATGGAGATGAGATCATCCATTTACTTTGATCATGTATCATACCTACTAGAACTAGGTAATATATCTTACTTAAATTTTTTATTATGTTGCTTAGTAAATACATATAACAAGATCAAAATATCAATGCAGGGCACGTTTATGCAATGATTATAGATGAAGACAATGAAGAGGGTACAAATTATTACTTGTGCCATTATATCAAGGCTAAAAGGAAATTGGAGTCCCCAGTTATAGAAGGAGAAAATATAGAATATCCTACAGGTTCGGTGGTTATTATTGGAACATGTCTTCGAAGGTATCTAGTTAAGAATGTTGTAGTTTGGTTGTTTGAGGACTTCAACATGCATAAAAAAATTCTTCACTACTCGAACCTTATTGTTGCCACTAATGTTCATTCGATCAAATATAATGGTAGACCTATGAACAAGAACTTGTGGAAAGTGCATGAGTTTGACCATGAGGTAATACTTGATTAAATAAAGAGTAGAGAAGAGTCTGATGATTCGCTGGATTGATTTGTAAGTATGCACTTTGAATTTATAAAGTCATGTTATTGATCACTCTTTTGGACCCACACCTTGCAATCATGACTTTTCACCATTAGTGTTTGATGCCATATGCATTTACGACTGTTATTGATCCCTTTTTGATTGTGCCTATGGGTAATACTGAAGTTTTTCAAAGTATATATGAAAATAACATCATCGATTGGTGGTGCAAGTGTTCACTAGTATGAGAAACATCAGTTGTTGGTGCATTTTTTGGTTTTCAATATTCTCTTTCTTTTCCATCTCATAGATTTATCATATTCTTATATGTTACATGTTTTATGTTAAGCCTCTTAGTAATATATTTGAAATTTATACGTAGGATCATCGAGAGATGATAAAGTATTGAGGGGGAAAATAACCATTGTAGGACCTTCAATCGACCTCCTTATCTAGCGTGCATGAAGGTGATAGTAGGTCTCATTTGGAATTATTTAGTTATTGCTCTTTTAATGATTTTTATGTGAGCCTATGTCTAAGATTGAGAGGCTTTTCTAGGTTTTTGGTGGACCAAATTCCTATGATACTACACAACTACAAAGAGGTTGTTATTCATGTGTTTCATAGGGAGCAGGGGATGTACATGTTTCGAACCATTTTGGAATGAAAATAACTAGGCCAAATGAGGTGGAATGGAGAAACAAAATTGGGCAGCAACTCCTTTTAATTCTTCTCAAGTACAATATATTTCATGATCTATGCTACAAATGGGAGGATTATTTCCCTACATGTATTGATACAAGTATTGAAAAATTGGAATATTTTCAAGATGTTCTTCCATCACTACTGTAATATTTGTCGTTGACTTAGTGTATTTTCTTAAATACAAAAATTATGAGAAATTAATACATGCAAACGTGTATGTTCCTTAACATATGCCTCAATTAAATGTGTATATTACATTTAAAATTATTTGTAATGCTTCATGGTTTACATTTAAAATTTTCTTCAAGGAAAAACATGTGGATTTATGAGTAAGAATGAAATAATGTCTAATATAATTGTAGAAAGGCATATTTTACTACCCCTATTGATGAAGAGTTTGTGGTAACCCAAGACACAAATTGACACAACTTCCCTCAAATATGTCAAGAAAGACATCAACTTTCAATTAAGTCAGCCTTGTAAAATAACATCAAACTCAACAAGGACCATAAAAATATGTCAAAATCCATAGACATGATAATTAAATCAAATTTGCACAATCCCTAAGGCAGATTCATTGAATTCCTCAAAACTCACCTTTTGTCAATCCTACCAAATTGGAAAGCTAGTGAGCTCACTGGCTTTCCAAATCTATAAGGTTGACAAGGTAGGAGTAGTGTATGCCTCACATAAATCAATGCAACCTAGGTCATCTCTAAAATACCTCAATTCCACCTAAGAATCCTTTGGAGAAACTTGCTAAGAACCTGAATAAACATTGTCCAACCTCACTTTTTCATGTAAAAACACCCCAAGTGCCAACTACGACATCACCAAAAATGGGTATGTGCACCTGCTGATGTAGAGTGGATAAATGAAGATGTGATTTGACACAAATTATCTCAAATATTTCCACTAAGACATCAACATTCACTTGACTCAACATGGTACCTCAACTTCCCAACCATAGACTCTTCAAAACAACATTGGGCCTTAACTTCCTTGTAGCCCTATCAACTAGGATAGTCAATAATAAAACTAGTTGGAGGCAAGAGCCAAAAAATTAACACAGGTTTCATACCCCTTATCTAGGCCTCTTCAAACCCCCAAGACCTCAGACTATGAAATTCAACAAAATAACTACTATGGACCAATGTACAATGCCACAAGGGGACCTAATGAGGTTCCAAACAAGAACCAAGGTATCTAGGCACTCCCCATGATGCAGAGTGGATCAAAAAAATAGGAGAGATGAAACTTCTCTCAAATATGCCCACTTATACATCAATTCACCAAACTCACAATAGGGTAACCTTGCCACTTGACATGGGATTTCGGCCAATTAGACTTAGACAGAGGTTTAGACTAGATTTTTTACCCCATAACATGTTTTTCTTGACCACTCCAAGACATAAAACCATAATTTTCACTTGAGGAATTCCATTTTCTCATCACTCTAGCCTTTAGGCCTTGTTTACCCTTAACCCTTCTAACATTGCCCTGTAGGATAGTCAAGACAAAAACCACATACAAGCCTATACTAGGCCCAAACCACTGAATTTGGACAACAAATGGATGCCCCTATAAAGTCTCAAATCCTCCCTTATTGATGACCAAAGCTAAATTCACAACAATCCAAAAGTTAATGCTACAAGGTAGGCCTAATAGGCTGCTCAACTAGCTAAAACCAACTTTTAAAACAAGTAACCGTTGCATTTTAAATTTGTTACTTTACGCAACTTAAAAATTTGAAAATTTAGATTCCTCCAACCTAATGACTAAAACTAATGACCTCTAAATCCAAAAAAATGGCTTGGACATTCCTTATTACATCAAAAAAACTCCATTCTTGCACACTCATATACAAATACATAAATTTTCCTTCAAAGGCTACAAAGACAACTTCTAGTGCAAGATTGAAATTTTAACATTTTTATCAGTAGACCCAAAACTCATCCTAAAACATACCTAATGGTCTTAATTGACCTTATTCAAGTAAAATCATGCTCAAAATACCCGCAACAACCTATTCACCAGCCTATTCACCACTAGATAATCAAATATTGACGGTGAGGTGTAGGCAAGGATTTATTGAAAAACCATACTCCAAACCTTCCCACAATGCATGAAATCTTGAAACACCTTCAAAAAGGTTTGAACAAGCTTAAAAGTTCAAGAGATATCACTGTGCCCAAATATTTCTTCAAACCCTAGCACTAAAACACCATTTTCCACTAAAAAATGCACCATTTGACATCTACGACATCATCTAAAAACCCTCTATTCGCCTCCCTTGCAAAAAAAAAAATTTACACATGTTTTATAACCCTAACTAAGCCTTTACATAAATTTATAGAAGCATATAGTGAGTGGAAGGCTTAATATGATATTTTAATGCACTCAAAACCCTTAAAATAGGGTATACAGACCGACCCTTAGTAATTGGCTTCTAAAATGCACAAAATAAATTGAAATCCAACCAAACTAAAACTAAAATGGAGCTAATTATACTGCCCACCTAATTCCATTAAAAATATAACTCAATCACTTTGAGATACATTCAATGGACTCAATCTCTTAAGGGTCCAAAGTGAAATAGGGTAGCAATCTTTGATAGGGTATTACTCATAAATCATGGTGATTAAAAAATATCTCTCAAAACCTATGAGATCATGTTGGGACCCTCTATAATAACCTCTCTCAATTTTTTCTATCTCAAAGGCATTTTCGTGTGGTGGTGAATTTTCAGTTTGCAAAAAATTTGTGAAATGGAAGTAGTTGAAATTTGTAAAATGTTGCAACTTTCATTCTGCAGCTCGTGTAACCAAATGAATTGTTCCATTATGTTCAAGAGGTTAATTTATCTAGGCATGGTCCTCTTTTGCATCTAAACACATAAAATCTCTTTGAGCTACATTCAACCAGATTAATCCCTTAAGGGTCCAAAGTGCAAAATTGCTGCAAACTTTAGCATGCTAGTATTCAAACACCATGATTCTTAGAAACTTCTCTTCTGAGCCTATGGGATCACATTGGTCCCCTTGACAATAACCTCTCCCAATGTTTTCTATCTCGGAGTCATTTTCTTGTGGTGGTAAATTTTCACTTGGGGAAAACATTATCAAATGCAAGTAGTTGAAAGTTGCAAACTAGTGCAACTTTAATTCTATAGCTCGTTTGACCAAATGAACTATTGCAACACATCTGAATAGGTATGTTTACTCTAGGCATGGTCCTATTTCACACCCAAATGAGTGGAATCATTTTGAGCTACGTTCAACTAGATTGATCCCTTAAGGGGCCAAAGTGCAAAATGGCTGAAAACTTCAACATGCTATTACTCAGATATAGTGACACTTAGAAACTTCTCGTCTAATCCTAAATGATTGTGTTGGGCCCATCTATAATAACCTCTCTTGGTTTTTTCTATCTTAGAGGAACTTTCATGTGGTGGAAATTTTTTGCTTGGGGAAAAAGTTGTCAAATGCAAGTAGTTGAAACTTGCAAAGTGGTGCAACTTTCATTCTGTAGCTCATGTGACCAAATGAATTATTCCAATGTGTCCAAATAGGCATGTTTACGCTAGGGATGGTCATCTCTCTCACACAAATACATGGAATCGCTCTGAGCTACATTCAACTAGATTGATCCCTTAAGGGTCCAAAGTGCAAAATGGCTGCAAACTTCAGCATGATATTACTCAGACACCATGATGCTCAAAAACTTCTCGTCTAGTCCGACAAGATCATGTTAGGCCCTTCTACAATAACATCTCTTAGTTTTTTCTATCTCAAAGGAATTTTTGTCTGGTTGTGAATTCTCACTTGGGGAAAAAGTTATCAAATGCAAGTAGTTGAAAGTTGCAAACTGGTACAAATTTTGTTCTACAGCTCGTGTGACCAAACAAACTATTCCAACATGTTCGAATTGGTATTTTTATGCTAGGAATGGTCCGATTTCACACCCAAACATGCGAAATCGCTCTAAACTACGTTGAACCAGATCGATTCCTTAAGGGTCCAAAGTGCAAAATGGTCGCAAAATTTAGCATGCTATTACTCGGATACCGTGATTCTTGGAAACTTCTCCTTTGATCCTACAAGATCATGTTGGGCCCATCTAAAATAAACTTTATCTTTTTTCGGTATATCAGAGGCATTTTCCTGTGGTGGCAAATTTTCACTTGGGGAAAAAGTTGTCAAATGCAAGGAGTTGAAAGTTGCAAAGTGGTGCAACTTTCGTTTTGCAGCTCATGTGATCAAAAAAACTATTCCAAAGCATCCGAATAGGTATTTTTATGTTAGGCATGGTTCTCTTTCGCACCCAAACACATGGAATCGATATGGGCTACATTTAACCGGATGAATCCCTTTAGGGTCCAAAGGGAAAAATGGCTGTAAATTTCAACATGCTATTACTCAAACACCATGATTCTTAGAAACCTCTCATTTGATCCCACAATGTTGCGTTGGGCCCATCTACAATAATCTCTCTTAGTTTTCACTATGTCAGAGACATTTTCCTACGGTGGCAAATTTTTACTTGGGGGAAAAGTCGTTCAATGCAAGTAGTTGAAAGTTGCAAAGTGGTGTAACTTTCTTTTCATAGCTCGTGTGACCAAATAATATATTCCAATGCGTATGGATAGGTATTTTTATGCTCAAAATGGTCCTCTTTTGCACCCAAACACGCGGAATTGCTTCAAGCTACATTCAACTAAATCTATCCCTTAAGGGTCCAAAGTTGAAAATGGTTGCAAACTTAAACATTCTACTAATCATACACCATAATGATTAGAAATTTCTCATCTAATCCTATGAGATTACTTTGGGCCCCTCTACAATAACCCCTCTCAATTTTTTCTATCTTCGAGCCCTTTTCCCATGGTAAATTTTTTTCACTTGGTGAAAAAGCTATCAAATGCAAGTAATTGAAAGATACAAAGAGGTGCAACATTTGTTCGGTAGCTCTTGTGACCAAATGAACTGTTCCAACACATCCGAATAGGTATTTTTACACTAGGAATGGTCCTTTTTTACACCCAAACACGCGGAATCACTTCGAGTTACGTTCAACTGGATCGATCCCTTAAGGGTCGAAAGTGCAAAATGGCTGCAAACTTCAACATGCTATTACTCGAACACCGTGATTCTTAGAAACTTCTCATCTGATCCTATGAGATCATGTTAGTCCCCTCTACAATAACCGCTCTCACTTTTTTTTTATCTTAGATGCATTTTTCTATGGTGGTGAATTTTCAGTTGAGGAAAATTTTTTCAAATGCAAGTAGTTAAAAGTTGCCAAATAGATTGTTCCAACACATCTAGGTGGTTATTTTTATGCTAGGAATGGTCCTCTTTTTCACCCATATATGTGAAATCACTCAGAGCTACATTCAACTGGATCGATCCCTTAATGGTCCAAACTGCAGAATGGTTACAAACTTCAACATGCTCGTATTTGGACAACGCGATGCTTAGAAACTTCTTGTATGAACCTATGGGATCATGTTGGGCCCCTCTACAATAAAATATCTAAGTTTTTTCTATCTTGGAGGCCTTTTCTCATGGAGGCGATTTCTCGCTTTGGGAAAAGGTTGTCAAATGCAAGTAGTTGAGTGTGTAAAAATGATTTTTATAGCCATTCCACCCATTGTATCCTATTTTAACTTAGTGGAAAGGAATAATTATGGGTAGGGAATATATGTTCATGGTTTCTGGAGTAGGGGAGGTGAGTTGAGTGGTTTGGTGTGATGCCCTAGTTGGCAATTTGATGATTTTTGGTGAAATTCAATGGTTTAAGAGTGGAAATGGTTGGAATCCTTTGGGGCAACAATTTGTGAGGTACTTTTAAGCATGTGTAGGTTCTTTTAAGAATTTTTGATGCATTTTAAAGGTGTTATGAGTTGTGGGAATAGTATTTTCAATAAACCCTCCCATTTTAGGCTTTTAGCCATAGCAGAAAGGCATTGAGCTATTTGATAAAATGCTTTGGTAAACATGTAGAAAAAATGTGGTATCATAGAAAAGGTAGTGAATTGTTTGAAAAAATGGCTCAAAGAAACATGGTCTCATGGTGATGGAATGTCAAGAAAATCCATAGCTATGAGGATTTGTGACTTGAGGATTGTGATTAATGATTGGAATTATGTTTAGTTACATTACAGGACCTCCCCTACTGCATCATTTTTTTAGGGTTTTATCCATAGTAGCAAGGAAATTAACTATTTGATATAATTCTTTGATAGACATGTACGAAAAATGTGGTAGCATAGAAAAGGCAATGAACTCTTTGAAAAAATGCCTCAAAAAAATGAGGTCTCATGGTGATGGAATGCCATGACAATCAAAAGCAATTTTATTGTCATGGCATTTCGTCACCATGAGACCACATTTATTTGAGGCATATTTTGAACTAGTTCACTGCCTTGTATATGGCTTGTCATGGCATTTCATCACCACATTTATTTGATGTATTTTTTCAAATAGTTCATTGCCTTGTCTATTCTACTGTTTACTATTATGCTTTTGATATATTTTTTTCAAACATCCATAGCTTGTTTGAAATCACTTATTTTAGGCTTTTAGCCATAGCAACAAGGCAGTGAACTGTTTGAAAAGATGCTTTAGTATACATGTTTGAAACATGTGGTAACATAGACAAGGCATGGAACTATTTGAAAAAATACCTCAAAGAAATTTGGTCTCATAAAATGTCATGATAAGAAAATGAAATTGGTAGTTGCTCCTAGTTATTAGTTATGCAATTTGAAGAAATTGCATAACTACTTAGGTTGACTTTGTACAAACTATATTGTAATTGGAATTTTGTCATCTATCAGCATCTAATTATTAGCTATGCAAAGTGAAGTAATGCTTTCACTTTGAAAGATGTGTAATGCAATGTAATCAAGGATATAAATATAAACTACAAAAATCTATTTTTAACAATTTAGTAGTTAAAATATTTATTTTATTTGCTCTCTATATCTCTATATGCTATGGAAATACCTTTCAATTTTTAAATTTTTTTTTTATCTCTTGTTGTATATTTTTCTCTGTTTTTTGACAAACTATTATACTTTGGTTTGTCAAAAAAATTCTGCTATGCATTGGAAGCATGAATCATACACATGAATACACACAATATAGGTGAAGTATACATGTGAATAAGTGAAGAACAAGAAATTGAAGAATTCCAAAGGATAGAAACCACCACGAATGGAGCTTATTTACACAATATGCTTTAGATGGGGCTTATTGAGCATTTGACAATAATTAATTAAGTATTAGATGTAAAAAAAATCCATGTCTACAACATTCAAGCATACAATTTACATGATACACATCTTAAAATAATTCAAGAATGGCAGTGGTAAAATAAGAGTTTCTTTAATCAAAAAGCCAAAAGGATATACAATGATATATATTGATAAAAGTATATACAATATATCTAAAAAAAACATATAGGCTTAGTACAAAGGAGCCATATGGAAATAAAATGTCATGTACATATCGATATTACAAAACATATGTTCCAAAATGACACATAGCCATACACCAAACAACACTAATACATAGTCATTTGCCTCTAGTGGAAGGAAATAGATCTTCTGTTTCCTTTGAAATTCGGATGGATGGAGTGACTATTGTTGTTCTTGTCTTTCGAACACACTCGCTAGTCCTCCTCTCTTCACTTTGGACCTTCAATTGATACTATAAAAATAAAATATGTTAAAACATAGTGTAGACCTAAAAAATGTACAAATTCAATCCGGTGCACTTGATATCAACTACTAACAAAATTTCTTCCTGAATCATTCTCTCAGCTTATCATCACCATCTATCTCTTAATTAAATAAATCATTATTTATTTGATTAAGTCTTTCTCCTCAGTTGATTAAATTAATCAATTTAATTAACCTTATGTCTCTGTTTAATTAAATAAATCATTTTTTTTTATTAAAGTCTCCAAATTCTCCTTATTAAATTAAATAAATTAAACCTTATTTAATTTAATGTAACATTTCCCCTTTTTGGTTAAATAAATCAAAAACATTTATTTAATTAATCTTTATTCTCATTTTGATTTAAATCAATCCCAAAATCTAGGTCAAAATGGTCAAATCATCTAATCCCCCATTAAATTGATTAAATCTTGATTAAATTAATCCCTATCACTAAAATCCTCTAGAGAATGCCACTTGCACAATAAATCAATTAATTTGATTTATTAAATTCTCTATTTTCTCTCAACATGGCATAAAAGGGGAATATTCCCTCAAGTTTGAATTCAAAAAGGCCAAGTGGATGGGTACTTCCAACAAATCATTCACTCCTCTTACATGTCCTTTTACATTGAGCCAAGTGGCATTTATTTAATTCCATTTTCCATCTCACATGTCATTTCCCCAGTTTCAAATTCCACCTAATTACATTTATTGGAACTTTGGCCAAAATGTGTACGACCTTCAACCATTTACATCTTGACAAGTGGCACTTTTTGATTGGATGTTGAATGATCCCACATTGCTCCATTTCACTCTCTTTTCCATTTTGGAAATCTATAAATCAAAGGTCCTTCCTATCATTCATCATCTACAATCTCATGCACAATTACTCTCTTGACATTGAGAGCCAAATTAATGCATTCCATCCCATATGTTCATCATTTTCAAAGTTTCATAGCTAGGTTATGCTTAAATCTCATCAAGGAGATTCAATCACTCACACAACATCAACATTGCAACAAAGGAGTTGGGAAAGGGCCAATTTCAACACATCAATTGGCACCAATTCCCCCATGGGATCAAGATTTTTTTTAGTTTAGATAGATTTAATTTGGTTATTGCACTTATTCTTCATTTCCTTTCTATCTAATTTTAGTAAATGGATTTCATGGGGAATCAATTTTTCACCTTGCATACTGATGTAATATTATGTTTATTTATTGCTTTTGTGCAGGTATGAAATTAGGTTTCACATTTTGGCTACCAACACAACCTCGATGGTCATCACAACGATTAGTACCATTCCCAACCCACCACTAATCCCACTGAAAGCTAACGTAACAAATTAATTCATCACCATGATCCAGGCCCCCTGAAAGGCCAACCACCAAAGGTTACTTCAACAAAACCAATAAGTTGAATAGTAGGCTACTCATCAAGTGCAAGGACAACTAGCTGCCCAAAAGCTACACAAGCCCAACAATCTCAATCTCAATCTCAAGACCAACACCAGGCTCAACATGCACAAGTACAATATCGAGAATAACTGTAAGAAATTCATCAGGAATCATACCAACAAGCCCTGCAAGATTTTCGGGCACAACAACAAACTAAACAACAAGCTTGTTGGCACAACAAAAACTAGACCAAAAACAAGCTTTGTTGGTGCAACAAAAACTAGAGCAACAATAAGCTTTGTTAGCGCAACAACAGTTAGACCAACAACAAGCTTTATGGGAACAATAACAACTAGACCAGCAAAAATATTTATTGGAACAATAGCAGAAAGATCAACAACAAGCATTGTTGACACAAATGCAACTATATCAGTAGGCCTTGAACACATGGTAGAGCTTCCAGCAAACTCCCACTAGTACCCCTCTCATCAATCAAATACCACAACCCCCCCAAAACACATTCATTTCTCCTCCCAATCTACAAAATGTTGTTGCAGCACAAATCAAACTGTTATCGTAGTAGGTGCTAAACCTCCAAGTGCAAAAAACAACCAGAATGTTGGGAAACCTATGCCCTTATTCATTCGACATAAGTCTCACTATGGTACCATTTCCAAAGGGATTTGAGATCCCTAAATTTGATAAGTATAATGGGACGGGAAACCCTGAAATCCATGTTAGGGAATTTCAAGTACATTTCATGGAGGTCACATACAATGACACATATCTGATGTGACTTTTCCCTCGAAGTCTAACTAGTCTCACCAAGGAATGGTTTTATCGTGTACCCATAAGCATTAAAACATTCCAGGAAATTGTGGAAGCTTTCCTTAAAAAATATGCATTCAATATGGGTGCAAATGTTAGTTTGGATGAACTATGGACACTCAAGCAATGAAAAGGAGAGTTATTCACATCATTCTTGCAAAGATGGTGATCCAAGGCCAGTCAAAGCAAGTGGACTATGCCAGAACAACAAGTTTTCATAATCATATCGAATCTAGATGAAAATGTGGGATTCTACTTAAAAATGCAATGCATCACAATGTACAATCAATTAATCCCAAAGGCGCTCAACATCGAAAGAGCCCTTACCACACGAGGAGGTGCATCGAAATTCTCTCCACAAGAGGATAACCACCTATCCAATAATTATAATGATAAATCTCAAACATGGTTGAGGAACGAAAACATCAAAAATGACGGATTGGCTGAAGCTAAGGTGGTTACTAGTGCCTCTAAGAACAACATCCAAACTCATCAATCATAGAATTATAATAATAATAATGTGAAAACTAACACAATGGCACAACAACAATCACTTTCAAACAACCAAATCAATAACCTGGGTAGTCAAGGATGACCACCTCCCCAAAATAAATATCCACCCAAACAAAAATTTACTGCTCTTGGAGAATCAATTGAATCCATAATGAAAAAATTGGTGAAGGAAAACCTCATTAAAATATCCAACTCTGAGCCATAAGTGGAACCCATGACGAAACCACCATGGTACAGAGAAAAATTTCCTCTGTGATTTTCACAAAATGAAGGGACACACGACCGTAAATTACATGAGGTTAAAGAACATCATCAAGGACCTCATCGAAGATAAGATTATAAACATTGAATAACTAACCAATAATCAAGATCTGAAGATATATACAAATCCAATGTTGAATCATAATCAAGGAAATAACGAAGGGAACAACAAAGGAAAGAAAAAATATGCTAGTGCTAACCTTGTGTATGAGGACATTGTCGCATTCGTAGATGAGATGGTCACTGTCATTAATACCAAAGGAGCCAATGCCGACTATGGATTCACCACACGTGGAGGCAAGGCTACCATTGTTGGGGCACCCAACCATCTAAGACCCCCATTTCAAACACAAAATTAATTCCCTACAATTATAGCATCATAGACGAGCTAAAGAAAACTCTCACCCAAATCTCCATCATGGAATTATTGAAAATATATGTTACCCATAGGAAAATACTTGATGTAGCTTTAGCTGCATCCATCATCTCTGCCACCCTTGATACAAACCAATTCCAGGGTATGGTTTGCAAAATCATCAGAAAAAATCATCTCACCTTCTCTGATCAATATTTCCTTGCCCAACCATCTCACAATTGTGCACTTCACCTTCAAGTGTTGATTCAAAAAAAGAAATTCAAAAGGGTCCTAGTGGATGGAGGTGTAGGCCTCAACATATATTCACTCAAACTGATAAAGAACTTCAAACTCTCTAAGGATTCCATTGACAGAAAAAAGAAGCATACGATAATCAAGAAAGAGTGTCATAGGGCACTATCAAAATCCCAATCCAAATGGGACCAACAACCATGGAGACCACTTGTCAGGTAATTGATCTTCACCTACCATACAATATCCTCCTAGACACCCATGGATCAATGGAATGAAGGCAATTGCCGCAAAATTTCATCAATGTGTCAAATTGATGTACCATAATGAGGAGGTCACTATACATGGTGATGTGGAACCATTTGCCTATTGCAAAAAGTTGGAAGAAAAGTTATATAAAATCCCCCGAATACTAAAAAATGATGAAGGTCCATGCACTTCATACATAGACCCATCAAACCTTTCCTCCACTTCTGCCACAAAGACACCCTCTATCTCTGACATATCGGAAATCAATATCATGATCCAATGCAATGGGTATGGAGACTAAATAATGAAAAAGAATGCATTTGTTGTAGGAGAGTTACCACAATCTCCTAGATTGCATGGACAACCTCGACCAGATGAAAGACATTTCTACACTATTAGGGTAGAATCTTTCGGATTTCACCCTTGGGGGGATCTTAGTCAAGAAAAATTGCATGAGGGGGACATCTCAAGCACACTATACCATGATGAAGGACCTACCCCTACTCTACCCATGGATGAAACCAATAGAGGCTTGCAAATTATGCTTGGTATGGGATATAACAAAAATGAAAGCCTAGAAAGAAATATAGATGGATGACTAGAGCCCAGCATTGTACAAAGAATAATGAGAAACCTTGGCCTTAGATGTGCCCCTCTGAATATAACTCTACGTGGAAGAAGTACTCCTAGGAAAGCAGTCAGGTCCCCTCCTCAAATAATAGCAACCACCTTTTGACTACCTATATGCACTGGTCTCCCCCTAGATAACTTCACTTTTTATCTAACTGATGTCTGCACCAGTAGTGATGATGAGGATACAGTAACTCGCCTTCCCATGCTTTTCAAAAAATATGCCTTACTCATGGTTAGTGCCTCACCTACTGAGTCAAACCAGCAAACCCATAGAATCAACTTAGTATATCCTCAACTCATCGACTATGACCAATGATGACCGTTGATTCTAGACTCATTCAAAAATGATGAGGCACTCTCAGAATTCATGGGACTAAGGGATACAGTTCTAGGTGGAGATCACAAGGCTGGTTTTGACATCACATTGGATGCTCAATCATATTAGGGGGACACGATTGAGTCCTTCAGTTGCAAAAGAACAAGAACAAGAATAAGCTTAGAGTTATTGAATGAAAACCACATTGTGGCACTCTCTAACCAAAAAATAGTAAAAATGAAGGACGTATCTAATGGTGAGAAGCTCTCTAAGGCATCAGAAGATGAAGGATTCAATCTCCCCCATATGGCACTGCATCAAGAGAAGTCAAAAATTTTGGTAGAAAAGTGTAATCCTATCAACTTGGGAATGAAGGCAACACCACAAATCACATTCTATGTTGACTCACTCCAGACAGTAGAACAGGAACTACTAGAAGCATTTCTAAAAGAAACGAAGGTAATTTTTGCATGGACCTATGTTTACATGTGGGGTCTAGCTCTAGAAGTTGTGGTTCATCATTTGGCTATTTACCTTGGAGAAAACACAGTAAGACAAAAACTAAGGAAAATGCACCCTCAGATAGCCTTGCCAATCAAGGTAGAATTACTTAAACTCCTTGATGTTTTCTTGATACGTCCAATTGAATATCCAGAATGGGTGTCCAATCTTGTACTAGTTTCAAAGCCAAATAGGGGCATTTGTATCTACATAGACTTTAGAGACCTCAAGAAAGCATGTCCCAAGGATGATTTTCCACTACCTAACATTAATATGATAGTTGATATGACGGCCGTACATGAGATGCTATCACTGATGGATGGATTCTTTGGGTATAACCAGATAATTATTGCAAAAGAGGACCAACATAAGACAATATTTACATTTCCATGGGGTACCTACTACTAGAATATGATGACATTGAGGTTAAGAAACGCAAGGGCTACATATCAAAGAGCTATGAAACTAATCTTCCATGACATGATACACAAAACTATAGAATATTACATGGATGATATATTGGCTAAATAGAAGAAGAGATAAAATCACATAGCAGTCCTAAGTGCCATTTTCGACAGACTGGAGAAGTACAAGGTCAGGCTCAACCCCAAAAAATGTGTCTTTGCGGTGCAATAAGGTTAACCTCTGGGATACATAGTATCGATGTCAGGAATAGACGTGGATCCAATCAAGGTCAAATCAATCCTTGACATGGAGGCACCAAGTACATTGAAACAACTCAAGGGCCTACAAGGCAGACTCCAATCCATCTGGAGGTTCATAGTGCAACTAACGGATAAATAGTTTACATATTCACATCTACTCCACAAGGGAGTAGCATATAAGTAGGACAAAAAGTGCGAATAGGCATTTAGAAAAATCAAATAATATTTACTCACACTGCTAGTATTAATGACATCCATTGCCAAATGACCACTAATTTTATATATCTCAGCAACAACAAGAGCCATGGGTGCTCTTTTAGCTAGGTACGATGAAAACGGGACAAAACGGGTTATTTATTACATCAGCATAACAATGATTGGACATGATCTCAGCTACACAACAATAGAAAAATATTGCCTAGCTCATTAGCTCATCAGATTAAGCTGATCGCCAAGATCGATCCCCTAAAGTATCTACTATCATAGGCAATGCTCACAGGAAGAATGACTAAGTAGGTTATGATACTATCAAAACATGGAATTGAATATGTGGAGTGAAAAGAAATCAAAGGACAAGTCATTGTAGACCAACTAGTAGACACTCCAATCTATTTAGAGAATCCACTGATATTAGAATTTCTAGATGAATTCATCTTTAATCTCAACATAGCTGAAAACTGGAAACACTACTTCGATGACTCATAAACACAACATGGATTAGGAGCTGGTTTTTTCTTCATCATCTGTCAAGGGGATTTTATACCTAGATCCTACAAATTGGCATTCCCCTGTAATAATAACATTGCACAATATGAGGCTATAACCATAGGTCTCAAGATTGTGGCATAGTGGCGGACCATGGCACTAAACGTTTATAGGGATTCATAGCTTATTATCAACCAAGTCAATGGTGAGTACCAAAATAAGCATGAAAATCTCACACCATACAAGAAGTTAGTAGAGAGCCTCAAATAATAATTCATTGATATCACCTTTGAGCAGATACCAAGGGCTAACAACAGAGCAATTGATGACATGGAAACAATTGGATCCCTACTAGATATCCCTCGTAATGTATCAAAACATGAATTCTTGGTAGAGAAACTTCTTGTACCCACATTCGAGGTACCAAAGTCATAATATATGTGTGAAATCATTGGTCCTGATGATCCTTGGTATCATGACATCTACAAGTACCTAGGAATAGGAGTCCTCCCCACTAACATTTCCCCAAACCTTAAGCATAATTTTATCAAAAATTCCTTACGTTTTGTCATCGTAGGAGAAAATATCTACCATAGGAGAATTGAGGGAACCCTTTTACATTGTTTAAATCCTGAGGAGGCCCTGACTGCTTTAATAGAGGTACATAATGGGACTTGTGGTTCACACTCGAGTGGTATGACCTTGGCCAAGAAGTTTCTAAGAACTAGGTACTATTGGTCAACACTCGAAAAACATGCACATGAATTTGTCAAAAAGTGTTTACAATGCCGACAACATGGAGACCTTATCCATGCACCAGCTCAGGAACTCCATCCTATTGTTACACCATGGCCCTTTTCAAAATAGGGCCTTGATCTCATCAGAAAAATCACACCCACCTCATCCAATGACCACAAATTCATTATCACCACCATAGAGTATTTCACAAAGTGGTTCAAAGCAATTCCCATGAACTACATAACCAAAAAGAAGATATCCAAGTTCATCTTGAACTATCTAATTTTCCAATATGGTGTCCCCCAATCCATTATCTCTGATAATGGGACACCTTTCAAGAATGAGGATGTCTATGACTTGTGCAAAAAATTAAAAATCCAACACTGCTTTTCAACTCCATACTACCCCCAAGGCAATGGCCAAGCATAACCTATTGACGGTGTTTTTATGCACTTCTCAACATAGGTAATACATAGGTGCATCACCTCTCTTCAAAGAAAATATTACACAATCAAATAGCAGAACAGTATCCCAAGGTCTCTCTGATATCAGGTCTTGATGATGCTTGGAATATATTAGTTTTTTGATGTGATTTGCTAGAATCACAAGGCGGTCTTAGATGAGTTAAATTTTTAGGAGAATCGGGTCAGTGAATGGAGTTCTTCAAATATGAAATTACTCCACTTTGTTGTAGGTTCAGAAAACAATCTTGGACTCCATTGTTTTGTTAGATTTGGCTTTACAATGTACTATGAACTTTAGCATAGGTTGTTTCTTAAAAAGGAAAAAGGAAAAGAGGCAGGGAAGAAGGAAGGTTCTTGGATTTTCAACTACCGATGAACAATGATCATGGAGGTTCCTACTCTGGATAGTTTCCTTAAATATGATTTCACTTAACCAAAATTCTCATAGTATTGTTAAATCTATGCTATTTTCTAAGGACTATAGACATTCATCATTCATTTTCCATGTAAATGTTAACAACGACAAAGTTTAAAGGTAAGCTATGAAATTATTCTCTAGACTGACTTTACATGGCCACCTACCAACAACAAATGACCAAAAAGGTGGACAAGGAAAGCATACACACAACATAAAACTTCATAACCAAAGACAACATACTAAGTCCACTAAAGCTCACTAAAGGAAACTAGAACAAAAAAATAACTCGAAGCAAAGTTTTAACTAATGGGATAAGAATCATGTAACATGGAAAAAAATCCAGAAATGCACCAAGTCAATGTATTTCTATTAAAATTTCTGTAGCATGCCTTTACAACAACTCAACTCTCTTTAAAATGAGAGGAGGAGAGCCCTATTTATAGTTTTCAAAAAGAAAAATGAGTGGCCAAGATTCACTTTACACTAGGATTTCACCTACCCCCAAACATATTACATTTTCAAAACACCTTTTGTCTTTTCCCTATTTTTTCATCTAGTGACAACATTGTACCAATTTTGTCCTTTTGTTGTTTGCCTTGTGTTCCAACTACTCTTTTAGGAACTCTCCATCAATGATAGGGTTGCCTTCGTGCTTCTTCAAAGCTACATACTCCACGAAGCTTGTCCACCTCCATAATATCTTATCATAGCACCTAGTAGCTCCATTCTTGGGAGTTGTTAATGAGCTTCTTCCAGTCATCATCATATTTGGCAGCATTGCTTCTGAAGAGCTCAAACTGGGTGAAGGCTCGAGTAGGAAAACTCATGAAATATGTGGTGACTTCAGCCGACATCCAATCTTCCATGTTTTTTAAGAAGTGTGGCTTTATGCTCTCTGGATTAATTTCAACAATAGGCAGCTCATACCCCATCATTAGCTTGAGGTACTGAGCGCAATCCTCTCTGGCCTCCTTGGCCCATTCGATATCTAGAATTACTTGTTCTAGATTTTGCTCCAACTTTCCCCTTCGATGATCAAAATCTCATTTCCATACATCCACTAACTAGTGGTCATCATCTTTGAGGGAAAGCTCCTTCTCCCAAACCTCACTTGGCAACACGAGTATGGCCTCAATTTTTGGGTAGCCTGCTCTGTACTTTCTTGGGAACTCCTTGTAGACTTACCTTGTACCCTCAAGAGTTCTCTGCACTTCCAAGAACTTATTTAGGGTTTAGACTGCCAAGTTGATGCCCATGTTTCCCATGTCTAATACTCGCAAAACCAATTTTCCATAGTCTTATCCAAGCTCCTTCTCTTTTCCAATCTATTGATCTTCTCTTGAGACAACAACTAAGGCAGGGTCAATGACATGGTGGGTGGCTTATCCAAGGATGACCACTACTGGATATAGGTCATTAGATTGACCACCTGTGCTTTCAGTTCTTCCTTTGAAACATTATCCTACTAGATAAGGTGTACCATTGTGGCAACTGATTCCTGGAGGTGGTCAGCCTTCTAGTCTCTTGTTGCCACCCCCAAGTCGATGGTGGAGATGTCATAAGTCACTCCTTGTTCTCCAACTACCGGTGTTGTTATTTGTACTACCCTAGATCTAGAGGCATCCATGGTTACTTTTGATCTGATCTCTGGCCTTTTTTTCTTTCTTAGTGCTTATCTAGTCAGTTTGGCTTCTAGCCTTGCCCTAGGATCTTTTAGGGTAGGATTATTTTGTCTAGGTTGCTTCCCTAGCTAATCAGGCATTTGGGGTTCTCCCGTGGGTGATTCACCTTGGTCCTTGTTGGCCTTTGTCCCCAATTCAATGGTGATGATGAAAAGGGCCTCCTTATCAAGTCCTGCATCCTCCTTCTCCTCGTCGGAGTCCTATTTGAGTGTTATACATTTAGCAAGGGACTTGGGTGGTTGCTTGTTAGATGGATCTTCCCTTTCAGCATCTTTCTCCTCTTCATCTTGATCACGTTCATGTTCGTCAGGCCTATCCTCCTGCTCATTCACATGGGAGGATGTCTTTCAGTTGGAGACCCACTGGCATTGGTCTCTAGAGCAATAACTTCTTCTTCCATCATAAGCCTATCTTCAACTTCTTTATCCTAAATTTCCTTAAGTTGCTTGCTCCATTTGATATCGAGCTTTGGATCATGTGTTTCTTAGATTAATTCAATGTCTATCTCCTTGTTTCTTTTACTGGAAGATTCATATGCCACCTCGTCGATCTCTTGGCGCTCGAACATCGGATGCTCATGATATTCAAATTCTTCATCTTTGGGTCCCTTTGCATCCTCTAGCTAATGTCACTCAACCTCGTCAGATATTTTCATTTTCGACTCCATTCTTGGTGGTTTGGTTGGGGGAGGTAGAATTGGAGCATTAGCCATAGCCTGAGCTATTGCAGATTGCACTATTGGACTAGTAAGAATCCCTAAAAGCTCGAATGGAACATTCTGCATGTATTTTATCAAGGATTCTGGGAGACTGAGAGGAGGCATCATGGCAATGAAAGCGGATAGAATGGAAGGATACATAGAATAAGAAGAAGAGACTCGCAAGGTCATGGAGGAGGATCAATCCACCGATATGACCTACATAATTGGAGAAGTTGAGGCAAGGTGGATAGAGATGTCCACCATAGGTGGGGAGGAAGCGAAAATTGCAAGCGAAGAATGCAGGATAGTTGTGATAGTAGCAACAACTGCAGTAGAGGGAGACCTTGGTGGGTTAGACTCTTCCTCTCTACCTTCGAGGAGTGGATCTTTAGGTATGACTGACATCTCAACAACCTCGACCATTTTATTTTTCTTCTTGGAAGGCTCGCCCTCCAAAGCCTTTCAAGCGTAAACCTTTGGATTAGGCCCCTCCTTAGTAGCTTCCTTTCTCTTTTTGATTTTGATAGATGGTGGGGATTTTGAAGTTTCCCCAGTTGTAGTAGTAGTCACCCCACCATTAGAGCCGCTTGGCTCACTTTCAAGTCCCTTGAATGTTAAGGAAACTCCTTGTTGTTTTAGTCATGCCACTTGCTGGCTGATCTATGCCTTTGTCTGAATCTCCACGGGCTTGGTGAGTGCATTGAGGTCATCAACCTCATGCCCATCCCAATCAATCATAGGTAGTGTTAGGTTGGTGATGACACTATATCCTGGGTCAATCATCGTGCTTTCAGCTTTTTCAACTTGGTTCAGAACCGGGCACAAGTTCACTCTCTGCACATAGAGGGTAGTAATGTGCATGTAGTGCCACAACCGCACCTCAAGATCATCCTTACAATTGGCCCAAAAATCCTAAATATTGTGGAGGTGGGAATACTTGAGTCCAATTCCTTTCTAATATGTCCATATGGGTCCATTCGTAGTTGAGCTATATACTGTCAGAAATGGTACTCGGGCGTCTTTTTTTTTGAATTTCCTAAACATTGAGATCTATGGATCTTATACATCCCCTGGCTAAGGTTGATAGGTTAAGGCATCCCTACTAGATGTTTGCTACTAAGAATATTATGAATGTGGTGTAGCTGCCAGGATAGCTCTAATAGTATGATCTGGTCATTGGGGTACTGGGGTTGCTTGTTTGGCCTTTTCATGAATCCTTGGGCATGAATGTATGTGAACTTGGGGAATTGTATGTATAAGAATGCATACTACCTAAGGAGGGACCTAGCACTGTGCGATAATATTCTGTGAGAATCACCTCCAAGCAGCCGGATGATGTAGGCAATGAAGGCGTCATTCACCCTGCAGTAATCCCTCTTGAAGTTTATGTATTGCAACTAAGGGTATCTATCATAAGGCCTGAGATATCTCCCTGGCACCACATTGGGCATCGTGTTGATTCCATGTTAATTTCATCGGTTGGAAAGTGAATAAACTAGGTAGGACATCATGTAGAACTGAGAGGTCTTCTTCACACTGATAAATTTTTCATGAAAGCGATTGTTGATTTTTCTCCCCAATCAAAAGAAGCATCACCATGGATAATTTTCTCCACAAATTAAAACATCCATTCCTGGAAGAATGCCACAGCACGAAGGCCCATTACTCTACTTAGCAAGGTGATGAGGTCATGGTAATCCTCGAAGAAATCACTACAGAAGAGCTCCTGTGGGATTTTTTCGGTACTGGCCCGCTTATCTTTCAACTAGTATTGATTAATCAGTTTCTTACATCTTATCGAATCTTGATCCCATAATTCCTTGCATTCCTCCATAGTTGGGGTCTCCATATTTTCAAAGGCGCGTATGTGGAAGGTTTTAGTTATCCCAAGAGGGGACATGTTTGCAAGGATGTTTCCATATCTATCCAATATGGTTCTAGTTCAAGGTTGATATGCTTCCCGGCATGCCAATACTAGCTCGGGGGCCACCAAAGGTAGTGGGAATCCTGCAGAATTAGTGAGTCTGTTGCTTCTAATTGATCTTGCATTTTTTCTTTAAGAATAAACCCTGACCCTTCGTGTAAATTCATCAATATCGACATGCCCAATATTGGTATCTATGATGTCTCTCCAAAGAGTAGTGATTCTAGAGTGCAATGGAACCCCTTGGAACTTGAACTTCATCTGATCCTTGTCCTCCTTACCTCAAGGTGCTTTGACATTTCCCTTTCTCGTTTCCTTGGTGGCACTGGAGGTTTCAACACTAGATTCCATAAATCCTGCACAAAGAGAAGTGAATTAATAATATTAACATAAAAAAGTAGCTTCGACCAAATCCTTGCACACCAAGGTTAGACTCATAATCTTCATTCACACTTAATATATGATAAAACATCAAAAGGAAGCAAAAAAGGCAATTCAAGTTACTAGGACCAGAATTCCCTTGGAAAAATGTCATTTAGAAGGGTAACTGAGGCAAGACACTCCCAATAATATTTTGGTCTTGGATTTGATCAATGAAGGGTTGACATGAAACAGGGCAAAATTTTAGGAAGTGGGTCAAAGTTCGTTTTGGATTTGGAGATTATTTGAACCCTTATTTAAGCGTTCGAGCTTCAGCTGTAGGGAGGCCATTTGAAACGGTGCAAGGAAGACAAAACACTGGGCGTCGGGTTCCAGAGTTTAGATTGTTGTCGCTGAGAAGCACTTGTGGGAGATTTGTGCACATCAGGAAAATACAAGGGGTAGTCCGGGGATGGAAGTCCTAGGAAAATCCCCAAAGCCAAATTTAAGAGTTGGAAAAGCCCGGCGGCGAGCCAAGGGTCAGGACGCCCGTTCGGAACAATGAAAGCGACATAGAATTCTGGAGGTCGAGGTTAGATGATAATTTGGATGCTCGATGTTTCTCATAAGTTTTGAGACAGAGATTACAGAGCCGAGATCCGGGGTCCAAAAAGATGGATGGACCGTCGTTGACAACGGTGAAACGAACATGGAAATCCGAGGATGAAAATCCAAACGCCGAAGTCTGAGGTGAGTTTGGATGGTTTGATTTTCCTCTCTGCAAGTTATAAATGGACTTCATGTGCCCAGGGTCCAAGGTTTGGGAATATTCTCAAGAAAGGTTGTTCAAAATGAAGAAGGCACAATGAAAACCTAAGAGGGGCAGTCCGGAGGCCGGGACCAAGGGTGAGTTTGGTCACTGTCACTTTTAAAGTTCAAGTTTGTATTTTGTATGGACAACGGCGGGCAAGTCCGGGCCCGAGAGGCGTTGGTGACTATTCCTAAGAATAGTGGGGGTAGGGTTAAGTTCCAAAGGTGGATTCTAATGGTTTCACATGGTGTTCATTGATTTTAATTGTTGGGTTTTTAGCCAGGGGTACTACACTACTAGTTTTCCGAATCCATTTCACCCTTGCTTGATTTTTAAAATTTAAATTCTTGATCAGTTTGCTTGAAAGACCTGATGACTTTATTTTAGTTAATAAGATTACTGTTTGGTAGATAAATCATTGTCATTTTGATTAAAAAGAATGAGTGTTTTCTTTGTCTAGTGCGAAAGCACATTTTGTAACCATTTATGATTTAGTATATTGAAGTATCCTCTCCCCTTGCATAGTCATGTCATCTTGAGTGTAAGAGAAATGATTATTGAGTCTAGAACTTTGGCCTATCTTGGTGGAAAAATTTACTCACCCAAAGATGACTTAGATTAGTAACACCTTTGGCCAACGACTTCCACCCGGTATATAAAAATGGATTTCTAGGAGAAAGCCCAGAAATCATGCTCACTATTCTGATGAGAAGGGTAGAAATGGTCTCTCACCATACTGGATGGTGCCCCATGAACGGAATGCCCTTACTAAAAACCATGTTGGATATTTTCCAAAATCCTACCTATTCGCTGATATAGTAGGTTTAGATCTGTGAAGCCATCTTACATTCTTATGGTTCATATTTGTAGATGAGATTTATGCCATGGGAGTTTCATGGGTATAGTTTCTTGCCTGCCTCATATAAATGAGTGTCATGGAGGGGAGCCAGTGGGGTCAAGCTACTATTCATCCGCCTTGAATATGCGTAGCTAGAGAAATCCAAGTAAAAACTCAATAAATATTTTCCAAAAAGCCTAGGTTGTAAATGTTCTCTGGTTTTATCAAATCTATCACTACAAAACTGAAAACACTTTGATTTTTGTGATTTTTTTTGTTGTATTCATCAAAAATTTTGATCAACAAATGGAGTCAGTCGAAAAACACAATATTCAGAAAAAAAATAAAAAAGGCCACAATTGTCAAATTGAGTCGCAACTGTCATTTTTGACACTGTATCTGTCCGAGCAAGTCACAATTTTTAGGGTAAATGTCGCATGTGTTTTTCAACAAAGTCCACTTTTACATAGTTTAGATATTATGAGCCACAACTATCAAAATTTGAGCCACATGTGTATATGCAAGCTGCATCTATCAATGAAAAACCGCAACTGTCTGTTAATTTTTTTAGGTTCATAAAATCCATATTTTGAGTCACAACTATTACTGTGAGTCGCATTTGTCACAAGTCAAGATTACTATTCGATGTTCGAAACCTCTTTTTAGTCAAATTACTGCATGTGCATGCTAAACCACATCTATCAAAAATAGAACCACATCTAATAGGTGAACCGCATTTGATTGTCGACAGAAACTGAGAAAATTGAAAACTGAGTCTGAAAGCATAACTGTCATTTTCACCTCTATTTCTTAACATCAACCTTGGATAGAAATTGGAAAAAAAAATTCTCAAAAACCTTGCATCATTAGGTGTCATATACGTCTTAGTCATAGTCATCCTAAGTTGCATGCATATAGATACTTCCTAGGAAATTGCATATCACAGAATAGATAACTTTCCTCATCATAGGATACGTTCATGTTCCACTTTGTCACAATCATTGAACCCAGTCACTTTAGTCCTATTACTGAATCTTTCCAGCTCAATAGTCTAGTCTGGGAAACTCATCTTGTCAACAGTCTTTGTCTTACAATCAAGTTCCTTGGTCAACTCAAATATTTGAATGCACTTATTCCATAGGTGGTAGGTTATACCCATTTTAGAATCATTTACCGTCATAGTCTACTCGTGATTTTGCATATTGTTCTTCCTACCATACGTCATCTTAGTATACGTCTTCTTAGAAATCATTTTAGCAACATCCTTTATTGTTAGAAAATAAAAAAAACATAGCAATAGGACGCACCAGTTTTTAGACATAGTTTGCATTAACCCATTTTGAGAAAATTTTCATGGTCGAAACAAGGTCTCAAAATAAACAAAAAGAAATGTTGGACCCTAATGAATTTTTCAACCCTTTCACAAATCAACCATCAGGGAAATAAATACCACATAGACCTTTTCTTGAAAAACATGTCACTAGAGACACACATGGACAAATTTATATTGAAGACATAGATGTGGCAATACAAGATTTTGAATTTACATCCTTTATGGATGAGTGCTTGGCAAATGATCCCCAACAATATCTAGCAAATTTTCTAGTAGAAGGTGCCATACTACCAGCAAGATTTGATATTCATACTTTGAAAGCACCATCTATTCAACTGACACAAATGGTGACATCAAGTATTTCTATTCCCCAAATCACAGCAATACCAACTGGCATACCAACTCAAACATCGCCAATTGTGAACCCAACCCCTTTCAACATAACACAAGGTTTCCAATTTACTATGGGAGCAACTTCATCAAACCCCTTTGGCACCAACATGATTGGTAAGAGATCCAAAGTTGGCAATAATATTCCTATACCAAATCCAAACATTTAGACAAGAAATATTCCCAATCCAAATAAGAACACTCAGACAGGAAATATTCCCTATCCAAATTAGAACATTTAGCCAAGAAATATTCCCAATCCAAATTAGAACATTTAGATAGGAAATATCCCCAATCTAAATCAGAACATTCTAATGAGATATATTCCCTCGCCAAATCACAACCCACCAGAGAACATGGCATTTTAGAATATCTACACTGATCCAAACAACATGAACAAAATGTCCATGACACAAGTAGATTTCCCGCAAAACCAAATGCAAATGCTTCAACAATAGATGGACAACATGTATATGTCAGGCAAACGAACTATCTCAGCGCAAGATCTATGTCCATGTCCATTTGACAAAGCGCTTTATATGACACCCTTCCTCCTGTGGATACTTATACCGAATTTTCCTAAGTATAATCGGAGGAATAATCCTTTGGAACAAATTAGAGAATTCTCAATGACATGCATGGACATATCATATGACCCCACATACTTGATGGGACAATTTCCGCGAACCCTTATTGGGATAACACTGGAATGGATTTCTAAATTACCATATGACATACGATCCGAGGGTGAATTAGCTAAGAATTTTGTCAAATAATTTTCCTTTAACACCAAAAATGAAGTAACAATAGCAACCTTGTGCCACACAACACAAGAAGACAGTGGAACTTTCACCTATTTCTTTGAGAGATGGAGAATTCGAGCTAGCAAATGTCTAGTTGAAATACCGAAAAAATAGAAGGTCACGATATTCCTTGAAAACATCAATCCAAAACTGAGAGGTGATTTAAGGGAACATTGATGTACCTCATTCCTAGACTTGGTACAAAAGGGAATCGTCCTTGAAAATGGCCTTATTGACAAAGGAGAAATAAAAGTACCAGGCAGAAACCTAGTTGTCCAACATCAAAACACACCCAATGATAGAAAAAAAATTTGGTCTAGAAAAAATATGTTATAGATGATGGAATTTTTTATGCTAAAACAATACATATTGGACCAATTATCACACTTCGAGGTTACAACCCCAATCAAGTCATGAAAAATAGTCCAAATCAAACAACAAAATTTTATCCAAAATTCACAACAACAATGACCACAGTGAGATTTCGTACACGTGAATTTACCCCTCTAGGGCAACCAATCGAGACATTTTTCAAAGAGTTGATTAAAGATAATCTCATTAAACCTTTGGAACCAAGAAAGTATGATCTTGGAAAATTTAAACCCTCATGGTGGGACGATAATGCCTATTGCGACTATCATCAAACAAAAGGACACAACCTACAACATTGTCAACAACTAAAGAATATTATACAAGACTTTGTTGAAAATGGAACCATAGAGGTCAATGGGAAGAAAAAGACCAAGAACAGTGATCATAAGGTCTTCACAGACCCATTACATGACCACACAAATGTAAAGGCCTCTAGTTCAAGAACCAAGAATAATCCATTAGCCAATTATACCAATACCAAGTATGACTATGGTAAAGGAACGACCATAAATCACCTTTGAGCTGCGAATGAAAATGTCAATACCATCATCATTAAGAAGCATCTAGACTGTATTGTAAACACACATAAAACTAGGATAACTAATTCAGGTCCTTCTTCTGAGCCACCTACACAACCCTCCAGTTTTAAGTACAAACTCCTTGATCAATTGAGTAAAACCCCCACACAAATGTGTATTTTGGAACTATTGACTTTATCACTTGAGCATCAAGCCATTCTTGACAAAGCTTTCCAGAACACAACTGTTCCTATAGACTTACATGTCAATCATTTCAAAGAAAAGGTGGGATATTTAACCAAGTTTGATCATGCCACATTTTCCAAACAAGATTACTCAAATAAAAACATTTGATCATAATGCCATTACATCTTGAATTGTTAGTCCATCAAACTAAAGTCAGACGAGTCTTGGTAGATGGAGGAGCAGTTTTGAACCTGTTTACCCTAGAATTGGTTAAGGCATTAGGATTCTCAGACAAATGCGTAGACACCTCTAGGAGTATAGTCATCAAGGCTTACAATGATGAGGAAAGATCATCCAAAGGAGTTGTCAAACCCCCTATTAGAATTGTTCCTACAATTATGAACACCAGCTTCCAAATCCTGGATCTCACCCATAGCCTATTGTTAGGTAGACCTTGGATACATGCAATGAAAGTCATACCTTCAACATATCACAAATGTATTAAATTCTCATATAATGGCACTGTGAACAATTAATGGTGATGCAAATACTTTTCAATATTGTACAAGCCTAAGGGAAATTCCACAATCACATGTACCAGTTAACCAATAAGCTTCATTATCCACATTATCCCTATATGTTGACCCATCACATCTTACTAATTCTATCTCATTCAAACCACCATCATCCACTACTAAGTCTGAGATCCAAGACAAGGGTTGTGGAGAATATTACATGAAGGCATCCTACTGTGTCAGTCAGCTGGTTCCACCTACGGCATATGGTCTACCCATGACTGATAGAATATAGTTTGTAGTCACATATCATGTTCCCCCTACAATGACATTGACCAAAGGGGGAGATTTAAGTGAATAAATTATGGATCAAGGTGATATTACCTCCTGGTTGTACCAATAACACAATGAATACCCCTCACTGTCTATTCAAATAGCTAAGGACCAATATGGAAAAGGCTTTAAGATAATGCAAAACGAAGGTTGTGATGGGCATAGTGGGCTAGGACTACATCAAAATGGAAGGATGGAACCGATCATTGTCCAACCATGACCCAAATACCTAGGGCTAGGGTTTCAACCGCTTAGAATTGGGTTTCCTAGTACTTCCTCACCATTTCAAGAGGAAGTGAGTTCTTGTGCAGACATCGAGATATCTCATGAACCACTTCCCCTAGTTTATGATGAATCTCCCAACTTAAGCGATTGTGAGTGGGATTCTCTTTCCTCTACTAGTACCATGAACATAGATGCTCTATTTTGATAATTGGACCTAAAGATAAAACCCTTACCAAAACCATCGAGTCCCGGTCATAGGAAGTCCTTGTCCAAAGAAGAATGGCATAAGCACTATTATTGGGAAACCCTTGATCATGTATCTTGGGAACCTAAACAAGCATCTTTTGATGACTCTGCCCTTACAATAGTCCCACATCAAAGTTTACCTACCCATAGGAAAAAGAACAAGAACGAGTTAGTCCAAAACTTTTGTGACCATGTCAACCATTCTATATTCACCTTGACATCTTCCACATATGATAACTCCGATGATGAAATGCCTCTTATATATCCCAAAGTTATTGATTGGGATCAACAAGGTACACCCATCTTAGACACATTCGAGGATGATGAAGCAATCGTTGAGTTCATGGGACTTCAAGAAGGTATACCAAGAGGGGATCATAAAGTTAGTTTTACCATAGACTTGGATGATAAAGTATATTTTGGGGAGTCTATTTACACCTCTAGTCGCAAAAATGAAAATAAAAAGAAAAATGATGAAAATGAGAAAAATGACGAGTCCCTAGGTGAAAACTGAAAGATGCTTTAGATGAAGAAACACTCAAAATAAAGGACATATCTGAGGGTGAAAACCTCTCTGAGGCACCCAAGGATAGAAGTTTAAATATTCTCCCTGTTGAACAGGAAAAGTCACCAATGATAGTAGAAGAGTCTATTGAAGTCAACATAAATACAAAAGAAAACCCTCAACACATATACTTTGCAGCATCATTGATAGAGACAGAATAACCTGAGTTCACAAAATTTCCAAAGAGATCGATAAACTTTTCATGGTCATATGCTAACATGCCTCAACTGGATCTAGACAAAATATTACATCATCTACCATTACAGCTAGGTATTAAGCCAGTCAAACATAAGTTAAAGAAAATGCATCCATAGATTGCTCTACTTGTCAAAAAAGAACTTAAGAAACTCTTGGATGTTGGATTTATAAGAACTATAGACTATAGACTATGCATACTAGATTTTAAATCTAGTGTCGGTGACTAAACCAATCGAGGGCATCCACATTTGTACAAACTTTAGAGACATCAACAAGGCATTTCCTACGGCTGACTTCCCTTTGCCGAACATTGACATGATAGTAGATCTTACAATAGGTTACAAGATGTTATCGCTCATGGATGGTTTCTCTGGATATAACCAAATCAAAATTGCAGTTGAAAAACAACATACGACAACTTTTACGTGTCCATGGGGCACATATTGTTGGAATTTTATGGCTTTTGGTCTTAAGAACGTAGGAGCTACCTATCAACGGGAAATGACTACGATTTTCCATGAATTTTTACATACTCTCATAGAAGATTATGTAGATGAAATTATAGCTAAATCATAAACAAGTGCAGATCATTTGAAGGTTCTAGACAAGATATTCCAGAGGCTAGAGAATTACAGCGTCAGGCTAAATCCAAAGAAGTGTGTATTTGGAGTAAAATTGGGGAAACTTCTAGGGTATAATATTTCTAGAAGAGGCATTGAAGTAGATCCAGAGAAGGTAAGAGCTATCATAGAAAATCCTCCTCTAGTCAGCATTAGTCAACTAAGAATAGGATAGTGATGATTACAGTCCATCAGGCGTTTCACTATAAAACTAGGAGACAAATACACCCATTTCAACATTTACTCAAGAAAGGAGTACCATTTGTGTGGACACCTAAATGTCAGGAAGCTTTCCAAAAAATAAAGGAATATTTTTTCACTCCACCTATCTTAAAGCAGCCTACAGATGGAAAACCATTGATACTATACATTTTAGAAACTCAGTCGGCAATAGGGGCTCTTCTCGCACAAAACGATCAAGGTAATGAGAGAGAAGTTTACTACATCAGTCGTACCTTGGTAGGATATGAATTAAATTACAACAACATAGAATGTTCTTGTCTTGTGGTAGTATTTTCTACTCAGAACATTTGGCACTATATGCTCAATCACCAAACAATGCTAGTCGCAAAGATTGATCACCTCAAATATTTAGTAAGGTAGCTTTAACAGGTTGATTGGCTAAATGGATTATGATACTTAGCGAGTATAACATCAAATATTTAGAGATGAAGGCTATAAAAGACCAAGTGATTGCAGATCACCTAGCAGATGCACCCATGAAGGAACACCATCCTTTAGTGGCAGATTTCCCTGATGAATTTATCTTCAACATTGACACTAGAACCGAATGGAAACTATACTTTGACGAGTCACATACAAATCATGGTTTAGGAGGAGGTATCCTATTTGTTACACCTGAAGGCGATAGCATTCCTAAATCATTCATGATCACTTTCCCTTGCACCAACAACACAGTAGAGTATGAAGCCTCAATGACAGGATTAAAAATGGCAACCCAATGGAAGATTGAGAGTCTACATGTTTTTGGTGATTTTGAGCTAGTAGTATGGCAAGTAAATGATGACTATGAGACTAAGGATGAGAAACTTTCCCCCTACAAGCACATGGCTGATAGTTTCAAGCAATAAATTGATGACATTACCTTTCAATAAATACCACATATTCAGAACAGGGTTGCAAATGCTATGGAAATCGTGGGTTCCTTATTAGATATTCTGAGCAACGTGGCTAACATTGAGTTTTTGGTTGAACAACTATTGGTCCCCACCTATTATGTCCCCGATTCTATGATGGTGTATACAATTTCTAGTCCTACATCCCCTTGGTATAGAGACATATTTGACTATCCAAATGACCAAACCTTACCTCTAGACTTGTCAAATAACCAGCACCGAACATTTATCCGTAAGTCAGCTAAATACACCATCATAAGATATACCCTATATAGATGTACCTTAGATAAGCCCTAATGAAATTTCTTGATGCTGAAGAAGCACAAACAATTTTGTGAGAGGTACACAAGGGTATATGCGGATCCCATTTGAGTGGACCTACTTTAGCCCATAAGATTATGAGATTAGGTTATTATTGGCCTACAATGGAAAAATACTCATATATCTTTGTAAATAAATGTAGATAGTGTCAAATACATGGAGATTTGATAAGAGCACCAGCACAGGAGCTTCGTTCGATTACATCACAATGGCCCTTTTCCCAAGGGGGAATTGACCTCATAGGTAAGATACACCCTCCATCATCCAACAACCATAAATTCATCATATCCGCCATCGAATTCTTCACCAAATGGATCAAATTTATTCCCATGACCTACATCACCGACACACAAATATCCAATTTCATCTTAACCTATATCATTTTTCGGTATGGTGTACCCTAATCCATTATCACAGACAATGGCCGCCCATTCAAAAACCAAGAAGTACACCATCTATGTGAAGAATCCTAAAAAGTAATGGCCAAGCTGAGGCATCTAATAAAACCATTGTTAGAATCCTAAAAAATATTGTCAATGACGTTGGTCATGACTAACACCTATAGCTAAATCCTTCCTTATGGGCTTACCGTAGAAGCATTCGTACTCCCACTAGTGCCACTGCATACTCCCTAGTATTTGGATCCGAAGCTATCTTACCTATCTAGCTTAAAATTCCTTCCCTGAGGGTATCCTTGAAAGGTCACATTGATGATGAAGAATACCATGTATCCACATTACAAGAGCTAGAATTACTAGATGAACGAAGAAAAAAAGCACTAGACCATTTGCAAGCATATCAGAATCATCTTCATCGAAGCTATAATAGGAAATTTATAAATAGAAACTTTGACATTGTTGAACTAGTTTTAATGGAGAATCCCAAGAATCAAGTTGAATGAGAAAATCCAAGTAAGTTTGAACCTAACTAGTTAGTGCCTTATATTGTCATAGAAGCTTTGGGATTAGGAGTGTACCAACTCTCTACCCCTGAAGGAGAGCCAATTTTGTCACCAATCAATAGCATGCATCTGAAGAGGTTCTATGTGTAGCTTTTGAGAATCTGTGTCTTAATCGAAAAAATACTAAAAAATGGTTACCTAGAGGAAAACCTGACAAACAGGCGACTTTGTAACACCAAAAAAATTAAAAAATAACAAAATAGTAAAGAGAAATAATTCATCCAATAGTGAAAACCACTTCAGTGGTACTATGGATAAGTACCATGGTGAAAACTTGGAAAATAGGTGCCATTTGTAGTCAAACTAGCTCTTTCATCTACCATCATTCCAAACAGACTTTTTCACCATCCTTCATAATAAATGGTTGTCTTATCCCTTACTTGAAATGATTGACATCAAGTCTATTTCGTCACATTCCCCACTCCATCTCATATGTGTTATTCCCGACTGGGGGAAAATCCTTATTCTGTGTCATGAGGACCTATTACATAACATTACACCATCAGAAAATGTCCTGAAAAATAGTCCAAAAACATTAGAAAACTTCAAAAAACACAAAAAAATCAAAACACGTAAGAAAATCCCAAAAACAAAGTCAAGTCAATCATGTTAAGTCAGTCATAGACATAGTCAAACTACGTTGCCTCTATGATTGGACGTAGGAAAGGCCATCAATCGATGTGCCCCCGAGGTGTTAGGTCTATCTGTCTAGGTTTGTCATGTATCACACACATTAAAATCATGACTCTTTGTACATTCAAAGTCATTGGTCATGTCAAACTACGAGGTCTCTGCGTGTACAACATAGCAAGGCTAATCAATTGATGAGCTCCTGAGACCACACTAGGTTAGTCCAATAGCATTTATTACACTCATATTCACATTCACTATCACACATGTTTCATATCATCATATTACACGCATGTCATCAATCAATTATGTCAGTTAAATTTTGGTCAAACTACATGGTCTCTACGTGTAAAATGTAGGCAAGGCTAATCAATCGATGAGCCCCCAAGGCTACATTAGGTAAGTCCTTTAGGGTATCATCTCAAGTCATACACTCCCAATACACACACACACATTTAATCAGTCAAGTAATTAAAATAATTCATGCACCAACAAGGCAACATCTCAAAACAGTCATCAAGTCAATATCAAAGACATTGTCAAAGTGATCAACTTATGTCTTAGCAAGATATGTCTTTCTTGTCAACAGATGTCGTCAAATTGTCATAGTCTCATGTCGTCAAATTGTCATATGCTCATGTATCTTGTCGCATCAACATCATCAAGATCCAATTTCTTATACGACACGTGTCTTTATGAAACCAAGCTTTGTCATGCCTTATAAAGATAGTCACCAAGTCAAAACTAGACCTAACATCTTATGTGGTATGTGTCATCTCTCACATTACATTATGTCAAACATCAAACCATCAAATAATCCCACAAGATCAAGGTTTGTCAAATACTTTTATTTGGCTTTATGAGAATATATTTTATTTTGTCTTATCTTTTTATCGATTTGTGAATCAGTCCGATTACTAGCTTTCTCAAGGGTGTTCTTGGAAGGATTTAGAGAAGCAGGGATGTCTCAAGACTCTTTTTATTTGGTTGTTGTCTATCAAACTATCTTTTTAACTTTGGTTTTTGAGCCATGTTAGTATTTTTCTCAAGGGTTTCGTATCAAGGATTTAGAGGATCAATGACGTTTGATGACCTGTCTTTTCTTTTTTTTTTGTTTGTGGTTTGTCTCAACAAAACGACTGGGTCAATCTTGTCCTTAGTATGATTTAAGACACTCCTTATCTACGAATGTCTATTTTTCACAGATGGATGACTTTATACACTATGGTATATCTCATATCATAGTGTGTACTATCCATTTGTGTCATGTCCCACCCAATGATGATAACAAGCAAGCATAACATATTTGGAAAAATATCGAAGATCATATGTTTTTCAATCAATCAACCTTCATTATTTCTTACTAACATTCTGAATTCATTTGTGATAACATTTCTCTTTTTCGACATAATGATAAACTCGCGACACAATAAAAACATTAGATAATATGCATATGCATACATTATATAAACCTTTCATATAGTTACATTTGCATTTCATACATATAGGAGCATTAACATCTTCATTACATATCTACGAAAACATTGCATAATAGGAATTCCATCATCATTAGGTACATAATTGAAACATTACATGTACATTTCACCATCACATATAAATAACATCATATAGAACATTACATTAATTATCACAAGAATGTAGAATCATCATAACATCATAAACTGCATAAACTCATCATGTAGAAACATCTCATAACATACACATACATCATATAGGAAACATAATCATATAGAAGCAAAGCATCATCATAAAATAGAACTACATATCATATAGAAGCTGCCAATATCATATATATCACTCAAAATAATGTGTCACCATACAATATCAGAATGTATCCATAAATAAAAATGAGCTCATAGGCTCTCTGATAAAAAATACAATTTCTACATATATAACATTATCAACATGTCCCACTACCACTACTATCACGTGGTGAAGGTGGCGGAAACTGCCTCAGAGGTACTCTCTATGAGGTGAAAGGCCTATCATATAGACCTGTCCTCAGTGGTCCTACCACACCCTTTATACTCTGTGTCCTGGTATGAATCTTGCTTTGTGATCTCTGGTTGTGAACCTCTGAAAAGATAGGAGCTTGTCTCTTTGTTGGCACCATTGCCCCATATAGATACCTATAATAGGTAGCTCTCTCTACTGATCTGACTAGCTCACATACCATACCATCTAATGAAGTGCCACTATAAAGGCATCTAACCTCTATAAACTACTGCTCTATCTCATGTCTCTAAGCTATGGCCTGATCTCTCTCTATAAAAGCATCGTCTCTCTCTATCCGCATGGCATCAAGTTCTATTGTAACCACTCTCAACCTCTCCTCTAAAGCCTCCTTGTCACTATCTCTAGGAGCCTCCCCATCTTATCTCCCCTCAACAATCCAATCTCAGAGCTCTCTCTCCTACTCCTCCATAGGTACCTCCTCAGTATCATCCTCCCCATAGCCTGCCAGAATACCAAGAGGATCAATATCCATGTCTGCCTCCTCATCCTCTGTTGGGTCCTCTCCACCAATATCTACCTCTGGATGCTCCTCTACTACTACCTTAGCAGCATGCTCATCTCCAACCTATGCCTTTGCTCCACCTCTGAGGTCCATCATTGGTACATGCTCTGCCTCTACCTCTCAAATAGGTGACAATCCACCTACTCGTCCACCTCTCCAACCTCTTTGTCCTCGCCTACCACCACCACCTCTACCATCACCACCACCACATCTACAATCATCACCACCACCCCTACCACCACCTCTGACACCACATCTACCTCTACACCATCCTCTTGTCCTTATGCCTCATCTCTCAACTGTTGTTGGCTGATCCAGATCTATATGAGGAATAGGAGGATGCTCTACCAACTAGGTGTCATATGTAGTTTTAGTCCCTAGATTTACTACTCTATCTCTCCATCCCCACTGTAATGGCTATAAATACTGTATCTTTTCCTCTGTAGTAGCTACTGGAATCATAGGAACCCAGTGCAGAACCTCTTTGGATGATCAAGAAAACTTTTCTCTACCTCTAGGCTCATCCTGAACCTCCCCAAACTATCTCAATACTCGATCTGGAAAGTTTCTCTCAATGATATGAACACTCAAAATAGTCCTCCCAATTAGGTACTATGTCTTCCTATAGTAAGTCAAATGTTCATCCTCATCAAATCATCTCTCATAATTCATGTATGGCCTCCAAGTAAACTAATCCAATATATCAAGTGCATGTCTCTAGTAACCTATATCTCTGACATGACTCTGAGTGATATTTCTCGTATACCGAAAAGCATTTGGAGATCTGGCCTATCACTCTACAGTAATAAGTGGATTATATACCAAAATGCACTCCCATGCCCAAACCATGAGCAGCGTGGTACCACCACTCATAGACTATGTGTCTCTATATACTATATCATGTAGATGGAAGTATAGCATGCCTAGAAGACATGGACCCATGGCATACACAATCTCCCCCTCTAGCATCCCCACCAACATCTCTCCCCTCTCGACACAAAAACCATGACCTCACCGATTTGGAAGAACTATCCCCCCTATCAATGTACATAGGATGTAGTCAATCCTATCATATTTGTCAACCAACATCTGCCATTTAATATCATAGTGCTCTATCCCTAGACTCCTAATATCATCATATTGATAAAATTTGCCAAGCTCACTAAAACCATGTTGGGTATCATACATCACCCTCTCTCCTCTGATAGGAAGTCTAAAAATCCTGTAGACATCCTCTAATGTCACAGTCGCCTCCCTAGTTGGCAAATGAAATGATGACGTCTCTAAATGCCATTGCTCACACAATGTTGTCAACATGCCTCTATTTCCCTAAATCGTAGGCATAGTAAGCACATGTTGTATTCTAAGTATCCATAGTAAATGAGTCTCATTATTGACCAATCAAGATCTCAACTCAAGAGTATCGAGACATGTCTCCCGAGTATATATCCGATCTAAAACAACTTGCATTTCAACCGACATGTCAGGTTTTTCAAGTTTTTCCTTAGAAAATGTTTCAAAAAACTTTACCAGCCAAATGTGGCTTACTATCACATATGTGGTGTATTCATACAAATGTGTTTCATTACAATCATTTGCATTGCATATTTCATATGCATTGCACAAAATCTAGCCATTTCCAACAAAAATGCAAATGTGTTTCTAGAAAAAAAATGCGGTGCATTATCTGACATGCATCTACCCTAAAAGAATATGTGAATCACCACTACAAATGTGGTGCATTTTAATTCATATGCATTGAATCCCTAACTAGCATAAATTAACCTAGGCGTCTTTTTGCAAATGCATCATTTCACAAACACATGTGTTGCACATGAACGTATATGCGTCGAAATACCGCATGTGCATAGTTACATTTTAAATGTCTAAAACTACATGCAAAATGAAATTTCAAAGGTTTATTTTAGGGTACATATTGGTGGTCCTACATTGGCTAGCCATCTATAAGTCTAGATCTGATAACCACGATGTGCAGTGTAGGGAACTTGAGACATCTTCGTCCAAAACTCAAAGCAATTTTCTCAATTATTCAACTCTTCCAAGTGCAAATGAATTGGTTTTCAACCTAATTCCTTTTTATACCTAGGGTTTGGGTGGCATTTCTTATGACCTTGTCTATTGTCCACTTAACCTGCCACCTTCAAATGCCTTGTACACGTCCATAACACATCCAAATTAAATTCCATCAAATCCATAGCATTTTTTACCATCAAAATGACTTATCGAGAATATTTCCTGATTTTTTTGAAATTTTTCAACAATTTGTCAATTTTCCTCAGGGGGCATACCCTAGCCTATTTCATACTGGGGCATGATCGAGGAAGTTTTTCTTTGACACAACGCACTAACAACATTGTATTAAAGAGGGGCAAACTGTAGATATCGAAAATTTGTCTAGGCCTACGAGCATCACTTTCAACATAATTTTCTATTATCCATGGTCATGATTAAATAATTTTAATTATTTAATTATCCTTTCTAATACATATTTCCTCTATTAATTAAATACCCCTTTTAATTAATTCATAAATTACCTTTATTTGACTTTTATAATTTATTATTTAAATAAACCCCCTTTATCTATAACTATATATTTATTATTTAATTACATAATTTAACCTTTTCAACTACAATTAAATATTTATTATTTAATTATTCATTTAATCCTTTTCAATAGTCAAATTAAATAAATTATCTTTATTTATTTAATTAAATCTTTCATTTTTGAATATTGAATTAAATTAACATTTAATTCATTGATTAATTCTTAATGTCACATTCTTCTATCATTCAGTTGACTAATCATTCACTCACCTTCTAACTCAAGATCTATTTTTAATCCAACAATTATCTCTGAGTTCGGTATCTAATTGTCCCTGCGAGAGGACTCTCTGTCACAACTAGTCAGTTAACTAGTTCTAACTCATATGCATGAATGCATTTATTAATTAAATATCTTTATTTAATTAATTAATTCATGTATACATTTGAATTCTCCATCTTCGAGTTCTAACTTTGTCTTTGACATTCGAAGTCTAATTCTTCTATTTCTTCAGACTCTTAACTGAAGATTAAATTATTTATTTAATCTGGAACTCGTGTTCTTTCTATTTTCAAACAGTCTTGACACAAGATTAATTTATCATTTGAATTTAATCTTTATCTTGTAGTATTTTCTAACTCATGTTCTATCTGACACAGAATTCACATCACATGACATTCGTCAATCTCGTCTATCAATCTCTCTTTGAATCTGAGCTAATCATTCAATAACCCAAAATCTATAAAATGGCTTGTCATTATCATTATTCGTCCTCCCAAAATCAATACACTTTTGAGAGGAAACTTATCTTCAATATTTTTCTTAGAAATTCAACAACGTTATGCTTGCAAAATCAATACTAACAAATCTGAGGGCAAGAATACTGATACAACAAAATGGATAAGGGCAATTGAGATAATTCAAAGACGTGGAAACATATTCGATGAGAGCTTTCCAATTTATTTGTTTAGTTTAATCATGTTCATTTACTCATTATTTTTTGGTTTGATTTAGATTATTTGTTATATTAGACTTGATCGTTTCAATCTGTGTAGTTATAGCATTACTCTCGAGAAAATCTACGTTACAACGGTCATCATGCGTAAATGTACTCGAACGAGGGGGACATATGCAACATACCAGAGCCTAAGGATACCAAGCTGCTCCTGAAGATATACGTGCATACCCTGCAATTTGCTAAGCACTGACCATCTATGCTCCCTCGAATGAAGTACATCAAGATCCTCCTGCAAAAGGAAAACCACTGCGTAAAGTCTCCTAGAAAAAATGTGTCACTCGCATCAATTTTTCGCATTTCAAATAACATATGCGGTGTTGTTTGCAAATGTAGTGTAGTTTGTAAAATTCCAAATTGCGTCGTATGGCAAACTTTGGAAACCCTAACTTCCTAACTGCGTTGTGCACACTGCCGACTTAGGCCCTGGAAACCCTAATTTCCAAAGTGTGTCGTGCGACGCTCTTTAGATATGTGGCCCTGTTCAGAACCATGCAACATCGATCAAACACTTTCAGTGGCACTATATAGCGTCGTGCCGCTTAAAATTAAATTGGACCCTATTTAATGCATGAAAAATGAGAAATTAAAAGTTGGGATGGGGTTACATACCACGGGTCCTGTAGTGACTGGTTGCTAATGTACTCGTACTCCCTCCAACACGTGTCTGGGAAGTTGTCATTCCGCCATGTTGACCAAGACTCAGAGCTCAAATGTGAATTTTCAAAGGGCTAAGTGTGCAAGTGTATTGAAAGTTACCCCTCAAGGTCTATTTAAGCTTGCAAATGAGGGTTTTTTGACCTAATTTGGCCATCTAACTAGGGTTTTGGTCCCCCGATCCCATTTTTGTCCAATCGAGGGCCATTTTGCATCTTTTTTTGGCATTTTAAGACATTTTTTGACATTTTGGGTATTTTTTAGCCTAGCGGGCACCTTGTTCTCTTATTTCGAGAGGTCATCCAAAAATTAAAAAATTATCCGATATCTCGAGGGGGCAATATACCAACATAATCCTTCCACTAGGGCAATAGTGGGGCATCAAAAAAATCAAGAGAAATTTGAACTTTCATGATAACAATTTATTCTTTGAATCAATGCAACAAGTACATTGCTTCAAAGAGGGGCAAAATGTAGACATGGAAAATGTACAAATTCAATCCAATGCACTTGATCTCGACTACTAACAAAATTTCTTCCTGAATCATCCTCTCAGATTATCATCACCTTTTGTATCTTAATTAAATAAATCATTATTTATTTGATTAATTATTTCTCCTTGGTTTATTAAATTAATCAAATTATTTAACCTTATGTCTCTATTTAATTAAATTAATCATTTTATTTGATTAAAGTCTCTAAAGTCTTCTTATTAAATTAAATAAATTAAACCTTATTTAATTTAATCTAACATTTCCCTTTTTTAGTTAAATAAATCAAAAACATTTATTTAATTAATCCTTCTTCTCATTCTGATTTAAATCAAACCTAAAATCTTTGTCAAAATGGTCAAATCATCTAATCCCCCATTAAATTGATCAAATCTTGATTAAATTAATCCCTATCACTAAAATCCTTTAGAGAATGCAACTTGCATTATAAATCAGTTACTTCAATTTATTAAATTCTCTATTTTCTCTCAACATGGCATAAAAGGGGAATATTCCTTGAATTTTGAATTCAAAAAGGCCAGGTGGATGGGTACTTCCAACAAAGCATTCACTCATCTTACATGTCCTTGTGCATTGAAGCAAGTGGCATTTATTTAATTCCCTTTTCCCTCTCAGATGTCATTTCCCTAATTTCAAATTCCACCTAATTGCATTTATTGGCACTTTGGCCAAAATGTGCACAACCTTCAACCATTCACATCTTGATAATTGGCTCTTTTCCATTGGATGTTGAATGATCCCACAGTTCTCCATTTTAATCTCTTTCCCATTTTGGAAATCTATAAATGAAAGGTACTTCCTCTCATTCATCATCTACAATCTCATGCAAAGTTACTCTCTTGACATTGAGAGATGGTTTTGTGCATTTCATCCCATATGTTCATCATTTTCATAGTTTCATAGCTAGGTTATGCTAAAATCTCATCAAGGAGATTCAATCACTCACACACCATCAACATTGTAACAAAGGATTTGGGAAAGGGCCAATTTTGACACATCAATTGGCACCAATTCCACCATGGGATCAAGATTTTGCTTAGTTTAGATAGATTTAATTTGGTTATTACACGTCTTCTTCATTTCCTTTTTATCTAAGTTTAATAAATGGATTTCATTGGGAATCCTTGTTTCACCTTGCATACTGATCTAATATTGTGTTTGCTTATTTCTTTTGTGCAAGTATGAACCTAGGGTTCACACATAGAAATTGAATTATGGAATGGCATATAACAAAATATATAATCACTTACCACATGCATATAGTCATTGTGCACATTTACAACATCACCATATCCATGATCTAGATTGAAAACCACTTGTAGAAACCATGAAGATAGAAATTAAACTACATATAAGTATCATTGAAATTTTCTATAATAGACCATAAAAGAAAAAATATAATGTCAAATCGACTAATCTATTCTATACCTCTCTCAATGTATCAAAACTTCCTATTGTTGCAGAAACTCCATGGTACGTCATGCCACCAACATTACCAAGGTTGTCTCTTTTCAACATCTGCAAATGAAACAATATCTCAAGTATCATGTTGATATAAAGACCAAGAGGGGATAATGGAACATAAGGTGAATTAAGAGAGGGTAATGGAATGGAATAGAAGGGTGATGCAGAGAGGGGGCTCAAAATCATTCAAAGTGACAACTTGCATTCAAGATGCATCTAAAAATATTAAAAATGTCTATTAGAGTTATCCAAAAAATCCTCAAAGCTTGACAACGATCGGGAGTCTAACTTCTCACTTTCACCCATGTAACCTAGTAGTGCAAACTCAATTTGTTGTCTTTAACTCCCATGATTTCTAAAACACTTGACAATCCAAAGGTGGATTAAAATACCCATTTCAGAGTTATACAACATATATCTTAACCATATACAAGTATTTTAGACCAATCGCTTGAAATTAGACCCTCAATGTTGTCCTAGGCCATGAAGTAGGCCAGATTTACAAAGCAACATAACTTTAAACTTAACACAAACCCTTGAAACCTTGGGGTAGAATTTCCTATGCCCTCAAACCTCTAAAACCACAATCAACACCCAGGGTTGACACCTCCAACATAGCAAACTCCAAAACCCCTCAATTTTATGCCAAGTCAAGAGGGCTTATTCAAAGTCCCACTTGCACAACCTCCCAGACCATGCAACCGACTCAAAATTTGGAAAAAGCTCCACACTCTCATTTATTTCCACAAACCTTAGACCCAAGGTTCCATGTTCATGTATTTTTCTTCACAAAACTCATAAAGACGGTAGGTTTATCTCCTTAGGTCCTTCTCCACAACTCTAATCATGCAAACTACAAAATACTCAAAATCCTTAGGGTCCAGTACACTAGTTACAATAGTTATAGTCAGTGCAAGGGACCTTAAATCATGATTTTCGTTGCAAAACCCTCAAATAGTGTGTCTTTCGCCTCTCACAGGAAAACAAGGATATTTATAACAAATCACAATGGATCTCCATCAAACTTGTTCTCAAAGATTTTTAACAGCTTACACCACAAATTAAAGTGATTTACATGGAACAATCTATATGGGCTCATATAGGCCTGCAAATGATAAGAAAACTCATAAATTTGATGAAAAAAAGATATTCTTATTACCAATGCTTCAAAATTCAAGCCAACATTACAAAATGAGTTGTCATGCCTTTTTAAAGGCTTATCCTCATAAAAAAAAAGGTTGAATTCATTACAACTACTTTTCAAAACTCTCATGACCATTGCATTACAAATTTGTTCCATTTATGCAACTCACAAATTTGGCACTTTCAAGTTTTGACTCTTTATATTTTCCTAGACCCTCTTAAACACCTCAAATATTGAAAATAGTCTAATGAAACCTTATTCAACTAAGAAATTATGAATTTCAGAAGAAAACATCATCCTATCTACCTTGAAACCCCTTGTCAACTTTGACAATTCCTTCCACATGATTTGCAATCCTTACAAGATGAATACAAAATCCCCTCAAAGTTGATCAATTACAATATAATGGTCATATTGGACCTTATTAAGACTCAAGGAATGAACTCAAACATTTTAACACACCTTGCCTATCAGAAAATTAATGAAGAAAAACAAAAAAGAGTGGTGCCCTTACACTAAAGGGATTAATGGAACATATGATGGACTAGTATGGATTGATGGGATGGGATAGGATGGGATAAAAAAATATAGGGTGGAAAATTTGAGGTTAATGGGATGTGATTATTAGGGAATAATGCAGCATAGGCTGAATTAGGAGGTGTCTAGGGTTTGACTATAGTACATGAAGTGTGAAATTGACTTGTGTGTAGCAATAATAGAGAAGATTTATCTAGGATGAAATGTGCATAAATATGGTATAACAGAGGATGATATTAAGGAACATAGGGGATCATGGAACATCTAGGGTGATATAATAATGGGTAAAATAATATGGGAGTAGAAGGATATAATGACACATAGAATGGACTAGAAGATATTAGTGGGAAGGGCTAGGAGGGGATCACAAAAAATAGGGTGAAATATTAAATGTTAATGGTAAGGGATTAGGAAAGAATAATGGAACAAAAAGTGAATTAGGAGAACATAATGTGACATGATCAAGGAATACTTGAATACAATGTTTGTGTTTCTCATCAATTTATTTGATTTATATATATGCAAAATTACGAAAAACTAGCTAACATAGATTTAGAACACCATTAATGAATAAAGGCTACCTAAGTGTACGTTTTGTGAGGATATGAATCATGAGGTGTAGAGAAAGAAGGTGCACCAGGAAACTTTTTGAAATCCAAATCATGTTATGAGACGAACATTCAAATATAGCATTCAATTGTTCTCTAGGAATAGAGCATGTCTCATGAATAGTGCGACCCTGAAATTTCATGATATCAAAATTCTACTAATCTAGTTATTCTTTAATTTCAAAATATAATTTAATAAACAACATTAAAATAACTTGCTAAATTTTACCTGAGTGTGAATGTCGAATGTATCATTCAAAATATCATCTATGAAATCCATCACCTCTACAACTGATGTAGGTTGTGTAGCTGCATCACAAGCACTCTGATAATCATATGTGCAAACAACACCACAAGTGCCACAATGGTGGGGTGGAGCTTGGAGCCTACACATCTCCTCCACACCAGGCTCTACTAGAGGACTCACACACTTGAAAATGGTCTAGGTGAGTGGGCCAATTGACTTCATCGTGTCCACCTCTACACTGTCCTTAACAATGGAAGGAACAATGACATGCTCCACCATGTTTTTTCCCAAGGCTCTGCATGACACTTATGGATTACATCGCGCAATAGGTCTATCATGTGTGGAGCCCCCACCTCTACCCTAAAACTCTAATATGTCAAAATAGTTTGGCATTTTATTGAGGACAAACTCATAATAGAGTTTCCTCAAAAATTATTGTGGCACCTCATGGTTATTGCATGCAGGTTGGTCAAATACCATCCACAACCACTCCCAATTTTTTTTTTAATTAACTCGTGGTGGCACAAATAGATTGGGAACCTCCTGTATGCATGAGACAAAGGTTCATTGTTTTTTGAATCTATAAATAGCGAACACAATTTAGATTTTATAATTTTTAGTTTTTTGACATCTGCATATGACAAACCACTAGCAAAAATTTTTTTAGCCCATGCCTCTTGTTTGACTGAAAAATCATTTTCTCACCCATTTCTCCTACATGAGTTACAATTGGCTTCAATGATTCAGAAATCCCTCTCCTATAAGGGTGGGTTTTGACATGCTCGATTAATATTGCAATTAATTGTTGAATGTATCTTTTATTTTTTTCAATTTGATTTTGAATATTTTATTGTGTTCCTTGACGATACCTATGAATTGATGGAGGAGTTTTGGGTTGTTCTTGTATAGGAGGCTCTTCATGAGGGGGTGATTGTGAATTCTCAATGTTTCAAGGTGGAGATTCATTCCCTGAGAATTAGAACATTTTTTTCTTATAAAAACGTATTTTAATTTGCATTCTAACTCAAATTCAAAATAAATAGAATAAAATTACATACCTCTTTGCAATCTTTGACCTCTCTGATGTGTTGGAAACATCCTTGTGGAAAATTTCAAGCTAAGGACACAAACAATGGAAGATACTTGGTGAGCACGAGTTGGAGACCTGAAATCCTCTTCCTCAAGTCGCAGGTTGAAGACAAAATGAGGGTTTGAAACCCAACTTTTGGCTTTTATGTCAAATAAGCCATTTAGCACACAACAAATTAGGCACATGCCAAATTAGTGACAATCCAAATTAGGTGCATGCAAAAATTAGGAACATGCCAAATTTGGCATGCGCCAAATGGCTTATTTTGGGTTTTCTTAAACGTTTTTTGAATTTGGCACCTAAATTTTGTCATAGATTGGTGCAGTTACCCAAGACTTAAGAAAGTTGAAGTGTGGATAAGTAGAGAAATATGGGTCCCAGAAAGGGGGTTTAAGTGGCCAATTTTTTTCTGAAATGAGGAAATACTGGCCTTGGACATGAAATTGAGGACAGTTACACTTGAAATTTTGAGATGGAACGAAAACAAGGATCGAAGTGCTCTGAGTCTTCTTTCTAAACTAATAATTTATTTTTAAAATGGTTGAGATTAAGGGACTGAAAAGATGTATGTACACAAATTGGTGTTATTTTGTTAGAAAAACATAACCTAGCAACTCTTGTACAACCCTCATATGCTGAAAGTTTATTTAGTATTTTGAAAATCGCAATAGTCAGAAGTTAGTTAATAGTATGTAGTTGATGCATGGTTTTTCAGATAATTTTTTAAATGAATATTTGATTTTTTACTAATTTTTGAAGAAGACACTTCGTGAATTTTTTTTTTGACCATGCTACCCCTTCAAATTTTGGAAACTAATTGATTTAAAAATAAATAAAAATTGTAGAATGGATTCTAGTTTCTAAAAATGTAATTTATTTTAAATTTCAATGAATGATTAATTTATAACGAAACAACATCTAACATTTAACTTTTCAAAAAAAGAGTCATACAAACAAAATACATTATGGATGAAAGGCTTAACATTGTCAGGAACTGAAAAAAATTACATTATTGGATAGATAAGAGAGAACCTAACATTATCCAGATGTTCAATTTTTTTGATATTGAACAATGTGCAATCCTAATGGTGAGCACGAACTTGATTATGTCAAATATTGTAGAATTTTCAAACACACGTCTCTAGTCATTAGGAATTCCCTCCAAGCCTTGGATTGGTATTCCAAGGAAAATATGAATCCCAAGGCTTGGGGATTCCCAAAGAAACATTTAATGTGTGTGCATTATAGCGTGCTCGTGTGATATCTTATTCTTGACATGGTTTTTTACGTTTTTGAAGAACATGTCTAGCAACACATAACACGAGCATGGTATAATGTGCTCACATTATGTATTACTTTATGTTAAATGCTAGGAGCTACTATATTGAATGTCCATATATATATTTGTATGTTTGTATGTCATGTATGTATGTATATATGCCTATATGTATCAATGCATGTATATTGTATGTATGACTATATGTAATTGATAGTGTATCTACACATGTACATGTATGTTTGTATGTATGTAGGATTGTATGTACATATGTATTATGCTTGTATGCATGTATTTATGTATGTCTTTAGAGGGAGGGAAAATTTTAAGAGAGAGAGACATCTAGAGTTGTCTAGGTAGGGTAGGAGGGGGAGAGGGAGAGGGAGAGAGAGAGAGTTTGGAGAGATGGAGAGGGGGTGGATGTGAGATTTTAAGAGAGAGGGACTTAGCTAGGTAGGGTTGGAGAGATAAAGGGACGAAGGGAGAGAGAGAGAGAGAGAGAGAGAGAGAGAGAGAGAGAGAGAGAGAGAGAGAGAGAGAGAGAGAGAGAGAGAGAGAGAGAGAGAGAGAGAGAGAGAGAGAGAGAGAAGGTCAGAGAGAGAGGGAGAGAGAGAGAGGGGAGAGAGAGACAAAGAGAAAGAGAGAGTTATGAAAGTAGGGTGCCAAAGGGAGATACTTTAGAGTGTGATGAGGGGTGAGAGGGAGAGACTTGAAAGATAGGTAGTGAGAGTGAGTGTGAGAGAGAGGGAGTACGAGTGATAGACTTGAGAGAAGGAGAGGGTGTGGGAGGCAGTGACTTGAGAGAGGCTAAAAATGATAGGGGTGGAGTGACAGGGAGTTATCTAGGTAGGTTGGGAGGCATAGATAAAGAGAGGGGAGAG
>CM021101.1:595764023-595936864 GCA_007115665.2 Sequoiadendron giganteum | reverse complement strand
AGGGTTTAAGGATTGAGGGATTAGGGTTGAGGGATTAGGGTTTAGGGTAGAGGGTATTGGGTTGAGGATAGAGGGTAGAGGGTAGAGGGTAGAGGGTTTAAGGTTTTAGGGTTAAAGGGTTTAGGGTTTAAGGGTTGAGGGTTGAGGCTTTAGGGTTTAGGGTTGATTGTTTAAGGGTTGAGGGTTTAGCGTTGAGGTATTAGGGTAGAGAGGGAGGGATGGATGGATAGAGAGATGGAGAGATAATTGAGATAAAGAGAAGGAAAGAAGAGGAGGGAGGGACATAGATATATGAGGATTGTAGATCAAATGTATAGGGTAGAGAGTTGAGAATAAAGATTATAGGGTTGAAGACCTATAGGGTTCATGGATTAGGGTATTGGGTTGAGGGATTAGAGTTGAGGGTATATATGGTTGAAGGATTGGGGTTGAGAGTCCAATGTATTGGGTAGAGGGTATTGGGGTTGAGGGTTTAGGATTTAAGGGTTGAGAATTGAGGGATTAAGGGTTGAGCATTGATAATTTAGGGTTGAGGGTTTTAATGTATAGGGTAGACGGTAGATGGTTTAAGGGTTGAGGGTTTAAGGTTTAAGATTGAGGGTAGACGATTGAGCGTATAGGGTTGGGGGATTAGGGTTGAGGGTATAGGGGTTAAGGATTAGGGTATAAGGGTTGAGGGATTAAGGGGCAAGAGGGTTGAGGGATTAGGGCATGGATTTTACGAAGTGTGTTTAAGGGTTTAAGGGTTGAGGAATTAGGGTTGAGGGTAGAGGAGAGGGTAGAGGTTTTAAGGGTTTAGGGTTTATGTTTTATGGTTGAGTGTTTCAGCGTTTATAGGGCATATGGTAGAGGGTAGAGGGTTTAAGGGTTGAGGGTTTAAGGTTGGGGGTGCCTAGAGGATTGAGAGTATAGAGTTGGGGGATTAGGGTTGATGGTATAATGTTTAAGGTAGAGGGTATAGGGGTTGAGGGATTAGAGTTTAAGTGTTGAGGGATTAGGGTAGAGATTTTACTAATTCGGTTTAAGGGTTTAAGGTTTGAGAAATTAGGGTTGAGGGTAGATGGTAGGGGGTAGAGGATTGAGGGTAGAGGGTAGAGATTTTCAGGGTTTAGGATTTAAGAGTTGAGGGTTGAGGGTTTAAGGTTGAAAGTATAAGGTTTAAGGGTTTAGGGTTAAAGGGTTTAGGTTTGAAGGTTAAGGGTTGAGGGTAGAGGGTCTATGGTATAGGTTTGAGAGTATATGGTTTAAGGAGAAAGGTTTCAGGGTATAGGTTTCAGGGTATATTGTTGAAGGATTAGGTAGAGGGTAGGGGGTTTAAGGGTAGAGGGATAAAGGGTTGTGGGTTGATCGTAGAGGGTTTAGGGTTTAAGGGTAGAGGGTAGAGGGTATAGGGTTGAGGGTCCAATGTATAGGGTAGAGGGTATATGGTTTGAAGGATTAGGGTTTAAGGGTTGAGGGATTAAGGGTTAAGAGGGTTGAGTATTTAGGGTTGAGAGTTTACTAAGTGGGTTTAAGGGTTGAGGTATTAGGGTTGAGGGTAGAGGGTAGAGGATTGAGGGTATATTATTAATGGTAGATGTTTGATGGTTTAAGGGTTTAGCATTTAAGGGTTGAGGGTTTAGGGTTTAGGGTTTAGGGTTCAAGGATTTAAGGGTTGAGGGTTAAGGGTAGAAGGTTAAAGGGTTTAGGGTTGAGGGTTAATAGTTGAGGGTAGAGGGTTTAGGGTATAGGTTTGAAGGTATATGGTTTAAGGGTTAGGTTTGATGGTAAAGGTTTGAGGGTATATTGTTGAAGTATTAGGTAGAGGGTAGAGGGTTTAAGGGTAGAGGGATTCAGGGTTGTGGGTTGAAGGTAGAGGATTTAGGGTTTAGGATTGAGGGTTTAGGGTAGAGGGTAGAGGGTAGAGGGTTTAGGTTTTAGGGTTTAGGGTTTAGGGTTTAGGGTTGAGTGTTTAAGGTTTTAAGGGTTGAGGTTTTAGGGTTGAGGGATTATGGTAGAGAGGGAGGGATGAATGTATAAATATATGGAGGGAGAACTTAGATAGAGAGGAGACAAGAGAATATAGGGATATAGATATATGAGGTTCGAGGGTTCAATGTATAGGGTAGAGGTTTGATAATTGAGGGTATAGGGTTAACGGCCTATAGGGTTGAGCTCTAAGGGTTAAGGGTATAGGGAAGAGGGGAGAGAAACAAAAGGATTGATTGAGTGAGAGAGAGATAATTGAGGGAGGGAGAGACTTGAGAGAGAGAGGGAGCGAGTGGGAGAGAGATAGAGTATAAAGGATAGAGGGTATGAGGTTTAAGAGTAGAGGGTAGATGGGAGAGAGATAGAATTAGGGTATAGGGGTTGAGGGTATAAGGGTTAAGGGTAGAGGGTAGAGATGAGAGATATAGAATTAGGGTTTAAGGGTTGACAGTAGAGGATAGAGAGTATATGGGATAAGGGTAGAGGGTAAATGGGAGAGAGAAAAAAGGAGTGAGTGGGTAAGAGAAAGAGACTTGAGAGAGAGAGAGAGAGAGAGAGAGAGAGAGAGATGAAGGGAGTGGGAGAGAGATAGACGATAGAGGATAGAAGATAAATGATAGAGGGGAGAGAGATAGAATTAGGGTATAAAGGGTATTGACAAAGATAGAAAATAAATCTATAAAAAACCAAATTTCACATAACATGAGCATGTTTTGAAGAAGTAGAGATGTGACTATTTTTAGCAACAAATAACATGCTCATTTTATAACACGAGCATGATATAATACTTGTGAATTTTGGCTTGCTATAAAAATGGTAAAAAAATTCAATATACCTATGATCTCAAGGGCCACATTCTACATATTCTCCTAGTTTTGCACATGCTCCATCAAAAATTAGCTTTTTGATGATGTTGTGAAGTGTGAATGCATTTGTTTCACATTCCACCACATTTTTCATGATATTTCCACCTAATTTGCATGAAATAGCAGAATTTTCATGTTGAAAGTCATATAATATCAATTTAAGTCTGAATTTCAGTCAAAAGTGATATACAATTGAATTTTGGAGGGAAACAAGATTTTGAAAATGTCAAATTGTTGAGGAGTTTGAAGAAAGAAGAAGCAAAAGCTACATAATTGCGTAGAACTCCTATATTTGAAACTCTAGTTTTTTAGGTATGTGAAGTCTTTACACATTTTATTTCATTATATTATGTCTTAGTTTCATTTTTTGTTTTGCATATTCCATGTTCATCATTGTTTGTTTCTCATTATAACCTTAGGTTGTCAATGCACATTTTAAATTACACAATTCCATGCACTTTCCAATTACATTTTTAAACCACATCTCTTTGAGGAATTTGTTTATTTAAAAATTGAATTACCTTGTGTATGCTTCCACATTTTCTATACACCATTGGAAAAATCTGAATCACTCAACTCATCAAACATTCTCACCAAGACACCAATTTGCACCTAGTTTCCACATTGCTATAAAGGACTAAAACAATAAATCTTGACTCCAAAGGTTTACCAGGCCCAAATTCTTCTTAACCATCATCATATTAATAGGAACAAAGCAACACCACCTTTCAATAACATAATATCATCAGTTTCACAACTTATTGCACTCATGCCGTCCATTTCTTGTAGTGGACCATAAACACTAAACAAAATATATTTCTTGAGCCACATTGAATCTTCAGTAACTAAACACATCTTTAGGAACCAATTTAATCCTATTATAATATATCAAAAGCTTTGATAAGGTTTTTTTTTTAAATTACCAAAAAAATTGATTGTCCCATGGAATATGGCCCCAATTAGGCCTAAAATACAAAGCAACTACCTTCAATTTGACTCCACAACCATGAATAATTGTAAACAATATTGCATCATGTTATAAAACATTAAAATGTACCATCTTTTGATCCCTTAAGTCCCTCCAAAGGTCACAAAGCACAAACCCTCGATTTATGGCAACTTAATTTAAATGCAACAAGGGTTTATTGGAACTATGATTGCCAAACCTCATACCAACTTTCCAAGGCCTCAAACAAGTTTTTTATATTTTTTCACATGGTAACCAAACTGCCTCCAAGAATTTACCACTATCATTTCACCAAACCCTAACTTGTAGGCACCATATCTTGCATGGAAATCTCAAAAAATTACTTGGAGCAACAACATATCTTTTGTGTTTTGCCTTCCTCTATTCTACCAACACACACACAAACAATATAGAGCACTCAAAAATTATTACAAAAGATATTAAAAATGTGTTTAAAAAATGTTTCTTGACCACCCCCTCAGTTATTAAGCCTTTACAACTTCATGACAATTCAACTTCCTAATTTTTGCAATTTTCCAATTTTACAATTTTGCATTTTCACAATTTTGTAGTTTTTCATTGTTGACAACTATTACAATATTTTGCACTTCTCAATAATCTGACCATAAACCCACCTTGTGACCTAATAAATTGATTCAAATACATCAAAATGACCTTCTTACATGCTTTACATGAGTGGAGAATTCAAATTTTACAAAATTTCCTTATAGAGGCATGAAATGCACAAGGTGCTCCTGCACCAAATTCATTGAGGTATTTTGTCAAATACTTATACCAATCAGCTAATTGCCTTGCCTATAGTACCAAAATTTCCATACGTCTCTAAAAACAATTAATATACTCCTCCCACATTGATAGATCTTCGAAACTATTCTCGTTTTCATCTCTATTTGTAAATTTACCTCATCACTAAATCTACCTCATCACTTATGTTGTGATATATTTTAAATGTTTCCTTGATTATTATACCTACAAGGTATTTTAACCCTTCTCTCCATTGTTTCAAGACTCTTTATTCAAGGATAGTTAGCAACGTGGGGAAAGGTGCAACCTATCTTGTAATCATTGCTCAAAATGGAAGCATGGAGAAAGCATTTTAATTGTTTGATGATAATGTTTTCATATAAATGTATGCAAAATTTGGTACCATTGGAAAGGTAGTGAGCTTGGAAAGATAATAAGCTCACTCTATAGCTTTCGAATGCGGTAGGGTTGAGAAATTAGGGGAAATGTATGCCTCATAGAAATGGGGTGTGACGGTGATGTATATCACTGTAAGACCCCATTTCCATGAGGCATACGCTGCCCCTACCTTCTCAACTGATGTAATGCAGTGTCAAAAACATTCATTCAATCACAATTTAATTTTTGAGAGACAACTTTTCAACGTTTAAAAACTTATCTCAATAATTCTTCAAAAATTCACGCAATTTCACTTGTAGGTCTGCTAACCTAGTTTATTGACAAAATATACCCTAACTTGTATCAAAAAACCCACTAACCAAATATCTTTTAAGATATCCTTTAAGGAATACACAAGCATATCTCAACAGTTCATATAACTCTTTTGGAAGAAATCTCTCAAATTCATGCTTCTACTCTATCCCAACTAGGCCAAATATGCCAGTTGAACAAAGCATCACCGCTCTAAAAATCTTAAAAACCCCAAATTCATATGGGAATTCATTAAACAGCCTCTAAAACCACCAAATCTACAAGCTTTAGCCAAGGAACTACTCACAAAGTGCACTTTTCACAAAACCTTCATTTTTAGCAAAATTAGGGAGGGTTTATTGAAATTCCTATTCCCACACCCTATCTCATCTTTCCAAAGAATCAAATATACTCCAAATGACCCGCAAAATCTTAAAAATCATTAAAAAAATTCTACCTCACGTGTTTACTACACTTTCCTTCTCATAACCACCAATTTTCACTCAAAGGGATAATATTGTTGACTAGGGCATCATGTACAAACACTCAAATTTTCATCCCTTTCTCTTCCAAATCTTAAAAAACCTTTTAAAAGGTATGCACAAACTTATTTAACTGATCTCCAACCTTCTTGAGTGCATTTAAAATGAATTACAACTTGGAGCCATTACTTTCATAGGAAAAGCTTAGAAAATTCAGTGGGGGAAGCAATCAAAAGCTCGCCAAATCTTATTCCCTGCTCAAACTCCTACATCTACATCTAATACATTTTCAAACACCCTTTATGTCCTTACACAACATATCATAAAAACTCATACAAATATATAGGAAAAAACCCTCAAACATGCCCTTCTATGTTGTCCTAGACCTTCAATTAGGTCACTTTTACAAAGGAACACCCCTTTAAAGTTACTAACCACCCAAAATTACTTTGGAAAGTCATGAAATAGGTTTTAAATGCTCAATATCCACCATTTTTAATCAAAGGAAGACCCACTAACTCACCCAACTATGGAACTCTCAATATGGATTGTTTTAGGTAGAGTTTATTGGAAATATGCCTTGCCAAACTATTTTCAATCTAACAAGACTTCAAACAATTTGGAAATTGTTTGAAAAAACTTAATTAACCTTCAAAATTTTCTCCCCCCAAGATTTTCACCTATCAAGTGACCCTCTAACCACCAAATTTAATCAAAAACCAAAGGAATTCCATCTAGGGCATCACACAAAACCACTTTCAAGGTCTCCCCCACTCATAAATATCATTCAAACATCTATTCCTACCAGTTTGGACTCATTCCACCAAGTCACAGTATTTACAATAGGTGGGATTAGTCAATTTCTCAATTTAAGCAACAACAACCCTTTAAGACAAGGTTTTAGACCTTATTCATGACAAAAAAGACATAAAACACCTAATGACCTTTTAGAAAACCAAACTTGCAACTTATCTAGGTGCCCCTACACCACATGGTTTCTCCATGCTTCCATTTTCAGCACATCTTGCAATCATGGCATGCCACATTACAACATATCTTTAAGGCATTCCATCACAAAAATTCATGTGACCTTTGTCTATGCTAGAAATACTCTTCTAGAGGATGATTGTAAGTATTCTTTTTGAAGCTTTGAATGACATATATTTCATTTATTTAAATGGATACACTTTTTATGAACTAATATTCATCTCATTACCATGCTACAAGTAAAATTATCTACCATGCCGAAGAAACAAAAAAAGAATAAACTAACAGATGAAGAGTATGAAACCTTCAAAATAAAATGAGAGAGAATGAGTGGCAGAATATCATGAAAAGAAGAAATTGGATACAATTGACGAAAAAAATCCAATTGAAGAGGAACCTCAATTTCAAAAAAGAGAATAGGAATTGGAAGCACAAAAGACATGAATGAAAAAGTGTCATGGTAAAATAGATTTGAATACCATAGTTGAAGACACGCCCTCTATGACAAGTGAATATGGAGGGACACCATTAAGCACAAGCGAATAAGGAGGGACACCATCTACCACAAGTGAATATGGAGGGCCACCATCTATCACAAGTGAATATGGCTAGACACAATCCAATGCATCTCAAGTTGAGAGTACATCATCACTCAGATTTGACGAAGAAGGTATGCCATCATCCCCATATGAACCTCAAGGTATGTCTTCTACTCCATCCATGAATGAAGGTACATAATCTAGCTCACCTCAATTAATATTGATGAAATTTATGATGTTGAGTATGTACCTGGGAGAACAAAACCTAGAATTTTGCGTAGAAATCCAAAGAATTTGATTAATATTGATGAGGATATTTTATGGCACATGGAAGGTAAGATTGTAACACACACTTGTAGCAGATATTTTGATACGATTTGGAGATTGTTCTTTGAAAGGCTAAATGAGACCACAAGATGTTAGCTATTTTTTAAAATGATGTGGGGTATAAAGTATAGAAACATCATGAGGAGTCTTTGGTTGAGAACATCAAATACATTGAGTGAAAACACTATTGTGAAGAATTTCATTAATTCTTATCAGAGTGTGGGTAAGACCTCATGCTCAAAGGATAGTAATGTCACCTGACGTGTCATTACATTGAATTTGGTAAGTATTCAGACAAAGAGAGCTTGTCTAATTAAAAAGATGAGTGAACAAATGAGAATTTGTAGAAAAAATTTATCAAGAGCCCTTCAAAGGCAGGAAATAATTGAGGGCACCAATTCAAATGAATTATGGGCATTCTAGAGGAGACTTCCATGAAAAGATAAAAAAAATTATTGAATCATTGGGAAAACTAATTCAAGAGTATTGAAAGAATAATGCAAGGCCATGTTTGAATCAAATGGATGTGGTAAGAAGGAGAATCGGTAGTTAGAACCATGAGCCACATCCAAAATTTTTTTTGGATATGACTCAAATCTTTCATAAATTTCAAGAGGATTATCCTCAAATTAGTATTTCTCAAAGGTATTTTGAAATTATTAAACCCTTTTATGTCAAGATAAATCACACATGCACTACTTTTTGTTGTAGAGTACATATTGAATTCTCTAACCATTATGATTTTTATCATTCTATATGTTTAGATTTGCATACTAACAATTTTTGGCAAGATTGTAGCTTAGAAGCCCCACCAACATCATCAAGACATTTCTTATCAAAAAAATTGTGTGAAATAGAGGATGGCCAAATATTCTAGAGAACAACATGCTTGGATGGTTCATGCAAGCGTTGTGGTGGTTTGCAATATATTCTAGTATGTAAACATATGGAAATCACATATGAGGTGGGACAAAAACTAGTAGAGTTCAGGAACTATAAAATAGTGGCATACATTACAAAAGATGGGTCTCAAGAAAAAAGGTGTGATTTGATTATTTAGAAGATTCCAGTGTATCAATTAATGTCCATACCCATAGAGCTTTCTGTATAGAAACACAATTCAAGCTATGAAAGAACAACTTTCTAGTTGGCAGCATAGTACCAGTGGTTGAATTTGTAGAGAAATACACTCTATAGCCACAACATGAGGTGCAGTCACATTATTATATCTCCACATAGGTTTTGATATTTGTCCACATAGCATTCATTCATGTAGCTGATAGTACAGAGGACCAAAAGGAAGGTATTGAGGGAGTATAACTTTTATATTAGTGATGATCTCACACATTCTCCAGAGTTCATGAAAGTATGCTTCTATACTTTCTACAGTGATTTGGCTCAGAGAGGAATAGCATACGATCTACATATAATATGGTTGAATAACTATGCAACACAATTCAATAACTCGTGCATGTTCTACTGATTGGGTAGGATGCATGTAATTACAGGTGCTCAACATAAGTGGAACTTTTGTGAGGCTGAACATGGAAAGGGATAACATGATTGTGTAGGAGCATGCATGAAAAGAGCATTACTACAAGAAGAGTTAAAGTATAAAGATAGTGGAAAGTTGATGGATGCAAGATTCATCATCGAGTGGTGCAATGCTTTGATGGATATAGGTAATGAATATACATCTTCATTTAATAGATTTTTTTGGTTGATGGATGATACTAACATTGCACCATATGAGAACTGTTGCACACTAATAGGATCGAGTGAGCTACACTCTTTCCTTAGCTCGGATGCAGCTTCATGGAGTATCAATACATGTAAGATGGTATGATTTTGTTCTTCATGTACAATACAAGTTTGAAATTATTGTGAGATAGGGGAGTGGGTTGACATATTGTTGACAAGTTATCTTAGCCCACTTCACATGTATTTCCCTCCGATGAAATTAGAACTAACACATATGGAGTCATTGGTTGAGTTTGACCACATATCAGATCTAGTTCAACTAGGTAATATATCTAATTGCTTATTTTTTTAAATTCCTATTTTTTTCTTACTTTTCCTTTCATTTGTAATGTTGACTAACTTCAAGAGATTTATTGCACATATCAATGTAGGGAATGTTTATGGAGTTATTTTGGATGAAGATAATGAAGAGGGAACAAAATATTACTTGTTTCATTGTGTTGAGGCAAAAAATAAATTGGAGGCCCCAATTATAGATGGAGAAAACATTGAATACCCTACCGGATTAGTTGTTGTTACTGGAATGTGGATTAGAAGGTACCCACATAAGAGTGTTAAACTTTGGTTGTGATGGGAATTCTAAAATTCTGAAGTGATGCGAGATGGGTTTTTGGGTTTCAAAGTTACCCATAGTTATTTTAATTATTGACTGTTGAAAAACCTCTTGTTATGTTTCAACAGTGACTTACTACCAGTGGTAACCGGTCACTTAAGTGAGGTTTTATCCCTCTCAAGTCATGCTTTTACCGGCCCCTTTAACATTCTTTCGGTCTTTTTGCCAAGATAGCTTGTATTTTTGTACCGCTGGGAGTTTCACTGGTCGGTCCCACCTTAATGTTTTATCTGAGGTGTGGCTAACTATCCGATCACAGGTTCTGATCTAGACCACTTCTTGCCGACCTCGTAGGTTTTCCTACTAGCGTCACCAAAGTGGTGCGAGGTTTGCAAGATTTTGCCATCTAGCATCAACTGATGTGTGGGTTTTCATAAGGTATTGGCTATGACGTGTGGCCCTTTTCTTCACTGGCGACGGTCATTAATAACCGGCATAATTATGATTTCTCACACACCTCACACGATCGGAGTGACTGTTATTAATGATACTACGAGGTCTACGAGGTGTGACATGTGGCCCTTTTTCTTTGGCCAAGGGGGCTATGTGGGCCCCAATATGTGGTTCGGACCTCCTGTGTCTAAGGATTATGATTGGATGTCTCTTCCCAAGTGCTGAGATGGATCATCCATACTCATTGACTCAGTCTCAACCCTCTATTTTTCCAGGTGTGCTCCAAATCAATGGTTCAAATTCCACAGAGGGGTGTGCCTTTCGTCTGTGTGGCATATGCGGTCTTGTTGTTGCTCCTATCATAAATGACATGGATTTTCCTTTTCCAAAGGATTTCTTCCTAAAATTTTCTCCAGCGTGCGAATAGTACTACCCTGCAAAGGACACTCATGGCTATCTTGGTTACTAAATGATCAAGTGCTAGAATTGCTTTCAAGAAATTATATCCCACACACTAGGCCATTCTAGAAATGCTGACTAAGTTACATGCAATTAGCACTGCATTTTGTTTTGTTTTTGTGTAGGAAGGTTTCTTCTCCAATATATCGATTAGACTTTGGTTTCTCTATGGATAAATCAGCTAAATGCAGAAGTGTGAGGTTGGGAGCCCAAAGCTTACCAGTCATGATTGAGCCTTCTACTCCTATAGTGCCTAGAGCTGCTACTAAAAATACTGAAAAGAAGCCAGCACGCTGCTCGTCTCCTATTGTCATATTTGATTCCAATGATCATGAATCTGACACCGATTCAGATTATCGGTGCTATTTGGCCACTTTAACTGAGCTCATGGGAGTAGATGAGGAGGTTTTGGAAATTGAACCTATAACTGCATTGGTACCAGGTCCTATTGTTAGGTGTTGTGCTGACTTGGCTACTAAGTAGAAGGTTGTTCCATCGCTATCTCAAGCAGCAGTCGCCTGTACTGGGGCCATGTGCATTCATAATGGTTATCGATGGTGGGTTCGTTGGATGTTTTTTTCTCCTAATATTTCATCATGTAGATGTGGGTGTGTGCATGCTTTGCATGAAATTTTGTTCTCCGAATGGTTATTATGTAACCATTTTTTGATTCCTTCGATCATACATGATTTTGTCAAGTGGTATGGAATGTGAATTTGAATTTCACTTTGAGTCGAAATTCAATTTTGTAATGACAATGTAGCCTAATGTTTGTTGCTCTTCTGATGTATAAACCGGATTTCATGGCTCATTTGTAAAGAGGGATTTTTGGGTCAAAAAACTTTGAGTCTGTACATTTAACTAAAAATGTCGAAATGTTGTGAACATTATTTAGAATATCAGCCTGGGTGGGGATTTGTATAAACTTAGTATGCTATGCTTTTGATTACTGATATCGAAACAAATATATAAAATTGAGATGGTTTTCTCTCCTTTGTTTGTGCATGGATTATGAATGGATTTATCAAGGGTTTGTTTATTCAGTTTCAATGTTGAATTGAAAGTGTGATTTGTTTTCTTTCTTTAACTTAATGAGTTAATCAAATGCTTGAAAGGTTAAATCACATGTTCATGGTTTTATACCCACAAGATTAGCTAAGAAGCACTGTCTTAATATATTGAAATATCTCATGGTAGTAAGGCTACATGAAGATAAGTTCATAATATCAAAATTATACTTTGTATGACTTCGTCGCCCAATGGATGAGGCACTGAGTAGTGTTTACAACCTTTCTCTTTGGCATGAGACTGTAGTTCTAAACGTAATGATCCATATGCTGAACACAACCACATTTAAAACCTTGTCCTCCTACAGGAAGTAATTCCTTTTGTGTTATTTGATTCCGTTGCTCTGGGGCCTATAATTATTCTTTGGTCTGCCAATACAAAGAATAATGAATATCCCTATGAGTGTATGGGGATTGTAATATGTATATAGGAAGTATTCTTACCAATTACAGGGTATTATTATGAACACAATCAGGTTTACCCGCCTTTGTCTTATAGAGCGAAAAGTGTAGGGGAGGTCAGTTTATAATTGACTCTTTTTAGTTGACCCCTAGTCTTTTTGGTCATCCATAATAGAGGTTGGCTACCTCTTAGAGGACTGCAATCGTTGTGTGGGATAAAACACCAACAGGTTGTTTCAGGACTTTGACATACATCGTAAGATTCTTCATTACTCTAACCTTGTCATGGCATCCAATGTTGGGTTGACCAAATATGGGGGTATACCTTTGAGCAAGACCTTGTGGAAGGTCTATAAGTCTTACCATGAGGAAATACTTGACACACTAAATAGTAGAGAAGACCTAGATGGTTCCTTGGATTAATTTGTAAGTATGCACATTGGTTCTTATTAATTATAATTGTATGCACATTAATTTATTTGATGTCAATGTCATTACCTTCTTTTAATTTTCCTATTTGTAAGTAACCTTCTAAAAATTGATTGGTGTCCCCTTTTAGAAAAATGCAGATTTATGAGCCATCCAAGAGAATCTTAGCTAGAAAAGCAATGCAACATCCTTATTTTGGTGATCTTGAAAAATCTCAATTATGAGGTTAAGCCATTAGAAAAGTGTGTGCAAAGCTTGGTGAGGCAATTTCAAGTTATTAATTTGAAGTTAACCTTATCATGAACACCTATTATGTAGACATTATAAGAGCATCTTGAATTTCAAGTTATTCTATTCATGAAAGGTGTCGTGTGCAATACGTATCTTGGAATTCCTAGTGAAGATGTATGACCAGGAGTGACTAAGCTAAGAGACTGGCATGCCTATCCTCAATGGAAGCATCAATATTTATGGCTTTTTTTTCCTGAGTTGGAACCAAATGGTTTGGATTTATTGTTTCTGAGTGCCTTCCATCTATTTTCACTTCATTTCCATGTTGGATTCTCTTTCTTTTTCTTCTTTTCCTTTGCATATTTGTAAGTAAACTAATAAAAATTTATTGGTATCCCCTTGCAAAAAAAAAATGATTTATGATCCATCAAAGATAATCTCAACCAAAATATCAATGCAACATCCTTATTTTGATGATCTTGACAAATCTAATTCTGATTTGAAGCCATTATAAAACAGCGTGTGAAGCTTAACGAGAGAATCTCAAGTTACTCATTTGAAGTTAACATCATCATGAGAACCTATGATGTATAAAATATAGGATAATCTCAAATGTATGATTGAAATTGTAAAAGATATGTGAGAATGGAGTACCTAAGGAATTGTAATGAGATTTACTAAAATATTGAAATTTGGTGCAAGGAACCAAGGTTATTGAGCAAATTTAGTTCATGGAAGTCTTAAGTTAGTTTTTTTTTTTTTGAGTTTTTTCAATTGACTAAGGTCATATTAGAAAAAATTATAATTTAATAAGTAATTTTAGCTGGTTTTGGGGTCATTTTGGAGTTCATGTTGCATATTTGTCAAAATGATGCAAAATTGCAAAAATGAAAAGTTGTCAATGTGAAAAAAGTGCAAAAAAGTTTAAACCTGAAGAATCCCAATAATCATGAGAATTAAGAGGTTATTTAGAGCCATTTTAATAGGTTTTTAAAGGTTGAAGTATGTTGGGAACTCAAAGGAAGAGGCTTTTAAAGGTTTTTGTGCAGGAAAAACAATAAAAATCCCATGATTTCTCTTGTAATTTTGTGTGCTTGATTGAATTCTTTTGTTGCAGACTATTATACTGGGTCATATAGGATTATTATGTCCTAAAATATTTTATAATTTATAGAGATAGTTATTATCTAATTTTTGGCTTTGGAGGTAAGAAAATTCATTGAGCTTTAAGAATTTTATTGTCAAATTAGTGACTATAGGTATGTACATCCAACCATAAGGGTTTGAAGACTAAAAATGAATAAATGACTCATTCCACCTATTTTTTCTCTTTGTGGCTCATTGGAATGAGTAAAAATGGTAGTATTACATGTAGGAATAATATTTTGGAGTATTTAAAATTTTTAGGAGTGTTTTTGGTTGTTGTCCTAGAGGAAATTGGGTGAATTTTGGCTTTAAAATGGAGTTTCTTGTTTGTTGGGTTTTGGTGAAATTGTATTAGGAAACATTGGGAGATGATTGATTTGGCATGATTAGGAATATATTGAATTTTTTGAAGTTTTGGAAGGGTAGGGAAGGTGAGTTGAGTGCCTGGGCAGGATGCCCTAATTGTCAAACTGTGTATTTTGAGTGAAATTTGATGGTTAAAGGTGGAACTTCATAGAAAATATTGGGGGAAGCAGATTTTGATGAACCTTCAAGCATGTGCATACATAACTAAAGGTGTTTGATGCATTGGTTGGATATGTAGAATCCCAGAACAATGTTTTTCAATAAACCTCTTTGGAATGGCATAAAGCGAGGGTTTCATGTTTTGGTGTCATAGGAAATGATTCTTTGATCAAAATTTATGGATTTGGAGGTTTTGTAGACTAGTAAGTGGTTTTCCATCAAGATTTCATGTTGGAAATGTGTTTGAGTGGGATATGCTTTGTTAACGTGACCTAATTGAGGTCTAGGATAACATAGTTGCATGATTTTGGAGAAGTTTGTCCAAAGTGACCTATGTTGCTTTAGAGATATGATTTGTAAAATGTTAAAGGTTGTCTGAAAATACAATTGATTAGTGGGTTTAAGATTGGATTTGAGAGTTTTGTTCCAGAAACTAGGTCTGCAGACGTACAAGGGAATTTGAGTGAATTTGTTTAGAGTTGGAGAGATAGGTTTAAAATAGTTACAAAGTTGTTTCTAAAGGCTTGAATTGGGATTGTAGGTTGATTTCTTCTCTACTCTAAATCAAAATTTATTGCTGCCCTCAAACATTTGTAATTCAAGCAACGTAATCCATTAACAATCAAAATTGTAAAAGGGAAACACTCTTTAACGACCTATTACCCAAATATTGTGTTGGTTACAATAATTTTGATTAAAGAATCTAGATCATGTAGGGAACCTATACAATAACCTCTCTCAGTTTTTGTTATCTTAGAGTCATCTTTTTGTGGTGTCCAATTTTGACTTGATGGAAAAAGTGTCAATTGCAAACAATGTAAAGTTACAAAGTGGTGCAACTTTCATTCTGCAACTCGTGTAATGAAACAAAGTGTTCCAACATGTATGAATAAGTATATTTACACTAGGAATGGTTATCTCTCACACCCAAACACATGGAATCACTCCAAGCTACATTCAACCTGATCAATCCCTTAAGGGTCCAAAGTGCAAAATGGCTACAAACTTCAGCATGTTGTTACTCAAATACCGTGATTCTTAGAAACTTCTTGGATGATCCTATGGGATCATGTTGGGCTCCTCTACAATAAAATTTCTCATTTTTTGCTATCTTAGAGGCATTTTCCTATGATGGCAATTTTTCACTTGGAGAAAAAGTTGTCAAATGCAAGAAGTTGAAGGTTGCAAAGTGGTGGAACTTTTGTTATGTAACTCATGCGACCAAACAGAGTGTTCCAACACATCTGAATAGGTATTTATACACTAGGAATGGTCCTTTTTGCTACCCAAACATGCAGAATTTCTCTAATCTATGTTCATCCAGATCGATCCCTTAAGGGTCAAGAGTGCAAAATGTCTGCAAACTTCATAATGGTATTAATCAAATATTTTGATGCTTAGAAAATTCTCATATGATCCTATGGGATCGCGTTGTGGCCCTCTATAATAACCTCTCTCTGTTTTTCTATCTCAAAGGAATTTTACCATGGTGGTCAATTTTCATTTGGAGAATAAGTTATAAAATGCAAGTAGTTGAAAGATGCAAAGAGGTGCAACTATTGTTCTGCAACTCATGTGACCAAATAGAGTGTTCCAACACATCTGAATAAGTATTTTTATGCTAGGAATGGTCCTCTTTCACACCCAAAAATGAGGAATTGCTTTGAGCTATGTTCAACTAGATCGAGATCCCTTAAGGTTCAAAGTGCCAAATGGCTGCAAAATTTAGCATGTTGTTACTCGGATATCGTGATGCTTATAAACTTATTGTTTAATCCAATGGGATTGTGTTGGGCCCCTATACAATATCCTCTCTCATTTTTCTCTATCTCGAAGGCATTTATTTGTGGTGAAAAATTTTCACTTGGGGAAAAAGTATTCAAATGCAAGTAGTTGAAAGTTGCAAAGTGGTGTAACTTTTGTTCTACAACTTTTGTGACCAAAAGGAGTGTTTCAACGTGTCTGAATAGGTATTTTTATTCTATGAATGGTCCTCTATCACACCCAAACATGTGGAATCGCTCTGAGCTACATTCAACTGAATCGATCCCTTAAGGATCAAATGTGCAAAATGGTTGCAAACGTCAACATGTTTCTACTCAAATAGCGTGACACTTAGAAAATTATCATCTGATGTTATGGGATCATGTTGGGCCCCTCTAAAATAATCTCTCTTGGTTTTTTCTATCTCAGAGGCATTTCTCATGGTGAAAATTTTTCACTTGGGGAAAAATTTGGCAAATGCAAGTAGTTGAAAGTTGCAAAGTGGTGCAACTTTTGTTCTATAATTCCCGTGACCAAAAAGAGTTTTCCAATGTGTCTGAATAGGTATGTTTACATTAGGAATGGTCCTCTTTTACACCCAAACATGTGGAATCACTCTATGCTATGTTCAACCGACTTGATTCCTTAAGGATCCAAAGTACAAAAGGGAAGAAATTTTTGACAGACTATTACTCAAAAACTGTGACACTAATGAACTCTTCATCTGAGCCTATGGGATTGCATAGGGGCCCTCTACAATAAACTCTCTCAATTTTTTTTTATCTCAGATTCATTTTCATGTGGTGTCCAATTCTCACTTGATGGAAAATGTGTCAAATGAAAGCAATGTAAAGTTGCAAAATGTTGCAACTTTCATTTTGCAATTCAAGTCATCTAACTAATTGATCCAATGCATCTTGATAGGTACATTTACACTAGGAATGGTCCTGTTTCACACCAAAAAACTACTTCATCTACTATGAATATTATGTTTTGCAAGTGTTGTGAAGATTATGTATACTTTGCTTAATTGAGTTGTTCCAATCAAAGGATTAAATATATTTGAATCTTTTTATGAATCATTTCATTGAATACCAATTGAGAACATGTTTTTTTTTAGATAGATAATTTCATGGAACTCTTTGGATTAAACTAAATTGAGATATATATGAACAAGGGAAAATTAGGAAATACATTGCTCAAGTATCTTAAATAAGCCTTCTTGTTGTAGGGGCACCACATGCATTTTGTGTTAATGTTGTCAAATGAGGTCTTTTGATATTTTTAGGTGTGTTTTAGTTTTTTTCAATTCAATTCCTAATAGACCATCTAATAGGTAATTAGGATTCATTGAGTTTATACTGTCACATTTTTACAAAATTTTCAAAAGTGCAATATTGAAAAGTTTTAAAAGTGCAAAAAAAAAGTAAAATTGAGGAAGCCCAATGGTCATGGGCATTCAAAGGTTAGTTAGAACGGTTCTAATAGGTTGGTTAAGGTGTAAAATATGCTGTAAACTTTATGGATGAAGGTTGTTGGAGGTTTTCTTAAAGATTGAATAATAAAGCTCATGTTTTCATTGATATTAGGTATCTTTTCTATTAAACATTGTTGTTGCAGAGTAGTTGCATGACCTATATGGGCTGATGGTGACTCCAAATTGATTTGAATTATTGTTTCAGTGTCATATCTATCATTTTGACTGATTTTGAGGTGTTGGAGTTATAGAATCTTATTGAGTTTTCCCTGTAGGCGGTTTTAAAACTCCAATTTTAAGGTTTTGAAGACATAAATATGTGATTATGGGACATTCCACTAAGTGTAACTCCTGTAGCTGAGTGGAATGGGCCCAATATGATAGGATTTATTTGAATGAATGGTTTTGGGAGCAAGAGAGGCCATTTTGGGAATTGGGCATGATGCCCTAGTTGTCAAATTTGAATGTTTTGGGTGAAATTTGATGGCTAAAGGTGGGTATGTGAGGAAAACTCTTGGTGCAAAAAATTTTGGTGATAATTTAAGCATGTAAAAGCCATTCGAAGGATGTTTGATGCATTGGTGAAGTGTAAATAAGTTGGGAACTGGGATTTTCAATAAACCCCTTTGTAACTTGCTAAAAATGAGGGTTTTGTATAAAGAGGACTTAGTGAGTGATTCACTGGCTAAAATTTGTAGATTTGGTGATTCTATAGATTGTTAAATGATTTTCCATAGGTATTTGGGGTTGGTAGATTCTTTAGAGGAGAGTTAATTTCTAAATTAGGCCTATTTGGCTTAAGGGGACAACGTAGAAGCATCATTTTGAGGGATTTGTTCCACAAGAGTTATATGATATTTTGAGATATGTTTTGGTATGACTTAAAGGGTGTTTGAGTATATAATTATTTAATGGGTTTGAGAGTGGAGTTGTGAGATAGGTCCAAGAAATTAGGTTTGTAGACCTATAAGGAAAATAGTGAAGTTGTGAAGGGAATCACCCTAGTTAAAGTTTTGGAGATTGAAGGCTTGTTCAAATTAGTTAAATTTGTGATTGGTAATTGAAGGCCTCCCTGCTCTCCATCACTTCTCTCTTGTTGCAATTTTTTGTGGATTATTACTTAAAAATTATTGGGAATGCTTTTCCTATTTTCTAGTTGGCAGTTGCAATTATGGAAGGATCATCTAAATTATTTTTTACACTCATTCTTAATAAATTACAAATTTTATAATTAGTGCATTTTTTTATAGTTAATCTTTTCTTTTAAATTTGTGTAATTTTGGAATTTTTAACTCTACTAGTAATCCTATAAATATTGAGCTTGTTTAGCATTGACAAATAAAGTTGTTTAGAATCGATCAATTAATATTCAAGACAAACCATGAAGGACAACAATGATCGGTGCAAGGGATAACCAATTAATAAGTATACATGTGAATAAGTCAAGCATGTACATTTTAATAAGGGAAGCACAAGTACTCAAAAACATATAAGCCTTGAAGTATATACACGAATACATAGTATACACAAATTAATACAAAGTAAATGCATTAATAAAAGGTATACACATGAAAACACATAATTTGAAAAGTATACATTGGAATACACATAAGTCACAAAGTATACACATAAGCTGTAAAGTATACACTTGAATACATGTAACTCATATCTATTGAACCATGGATTTATAATGAAAATATGCACACCATTGATAAAATAGATTTGTATTAAACAAAAATTCATGTAGACATACATCAATATATGTCAATATTAGTATAAAATATAGATACAAAATAAACATATAGGCTTATGAGAATGTCATATTGGCATACAATTTCAAATATATCCAATACAAAATATGTACAAAATTTCCATATAGGCATACAACAAAGGGCTCTCTAATTAAGTCATCGCTCTTCATCCCCTTGAAATAAACTTTTTTCCTTTTCTTGTCGATCAGAGGGAGATACATCTATCACTCATTTATGCTACAGTCGAGGAGTGCTTCTAGTGCTCCTCCTAGGGTTTATTTCTTGGTGAAGTCTTATATGTTACAATAAGAAGTAAATACATTAATATATAGAAATTACATTATATTTTACAAAATAATCACTTATCACCATCTGATGATCACTCTCCAGGAGGGAAATATTCAAATGCCCATGTTGAGGTGGGTTGAAGCCCTCTATAAACCATCCAAATAGAAATTAAACTATGAATCAATAATGGTTTGATTTTTCACTAACTAACATTTATAACAATGAATGTAAATTGAAATTTAGTAATTTTCCTCATACCTTCCCTATCAGATCCATCGATGATTCTATAGAATATGAAACACCGATATCTATTACTCTTAGAAAATTCAAAGGTGTTTCTGCTTGCAACAATTAAAACATAAAACAAAAAATTATTCAATCACAAAAACTACAATAGTGATCCATGCCATGACTTATAATGTATGAGATAATGAATAAAATTTTGAGTACTTATTAAACAATATATTTTAGACTATCATGCTTACTATTTTCCTTTCCCATATCTTGTTTGAATGCACATTTTTTAGGCTTTTACCCATAGTAGCAAGTTGATGAACCGTTTGATAAAATGCTTTTGTAGACATGTACGATAATTGTGGTGGCATAGAGAAGGAAGTGAACTATTTGAAAACATGCCTCAAGAAAATGGGGTCTCATGGTGATGGAATTCCATTACAAAAAAATGCACTTCATAACATTCCATCACCATAAGACCACATTTCTTTCAGGAATTTTTTCAAACAATTCATTGCCTTTTCTATGGTATTATTGCCTACTATGATGCTTTGATAGAAATTTTTCCAGCCATACATAGTTTGTTGGAAAGTACCTATTTTATGATTTTAGCCGTAGTAGCAAGGAAGTGAGTAGTTTGATAAAATGCTTTGGTACACATGTATGGAAAATGTGGTATCATAGAAAAGGTGGTGAGCTCTTTGAATAAATGCCTCAAAGAAATGTGGTCTCATGGTGTTGGAATGGCATTCCATCGCCATGAGACCACATTTCTTCGAGGATTTTTTTCAAACTACTAACTTCCTTGTCTACACTATTGCTTACTATTATGCTTTGATAAATTTTCTCCAAGCATCTATAGTTTGTTGAAAATCAACATTTTTAATATTTTATCCATAACAGTGAGGAAACAAATTGTTTGAAAAAATACTTTGGTAGACATGTATGGAAAATGTGGTAGCATATAAAAGGTGGTGAGCTATTTTTAGAAGTTCCTCAAAGAAATTGGATCTCATCGTGATAGACATCACCATCATATAACATTTCTTTGAGGCATTTTTTCAAACAACTCATTGCCTTTTCTATGATATTGATTACTATTATTCTTTCATATATTCCTTCCAAGCATCGATAGAATAGACAAGGAAATGAACTCTTTGAAAATATTCCTTAGTAAAAAGTAGTCTAATGGAATGCCATGACAAGAAAATGAAATTGGAAGCTTCTCCTACTTATTACTTATGCTATGTGAAGTAATTGCATGACTGCTTATGTTTACTTTATAAACAACTATATTGTATTTGAGATTTTGGCATCTATCAACATCTAGTTATTAGTTATGGAATGTGAAGTAATGCTTTAAGTTTAAACGATGTGCAATGCAACGTAACCAATGATATGAATATAAACTATAGAAATATATTAAGTAAAATTCATTAATTAAACTCTTTATTCTATTACTTGCATGTAGGTTTGTGTAAATCCACTGATATTGGGAGGTGTTCCCATGAAACCTCCAGTATTAGCCTATTTGACATCCAAAATCACATATTAAAATACCATTCATAAAATAATGCTATTAACATGTAATAAATTTATATTTTTTTACTAGTTACATACATCAATAGTAGGTGCAATGGAGAAATAAGTAGGTGTAGGGATGGTGTATCTAGTATCAACAGTATGACCCTAAAATTTTATTAAAATAATAAAACTAAATTAGTTAATCTTGCATTTAAAAATAAAAATTTAATAAATTAAATTCAAAGAACATGCTAACTTTTACCTGAGTATCAATTCCATAGGCCTCATGCAAAATGTTAGTTTCCCTTTTCATCTCCATACCTACAACCAAATTCAATGTAGTAGCCTCCTATGTGTCAGTGGGGTCATATGACCAAGTTGCCCCACAAGATTGACACAAATGGGATTGAAGCCCACCACTCAAAGATTCTCTTGAATGGAACTATAGAATAGGTTTGGCATGTCGGATGACACTTTGGGTCAAAGATATGATGGCTTGCAAATTCTCTACATTGACACTCTCCTTCGGGATGGATGGGATAACAATGTGCTCATGAGGTCACCTAGCAAGAGGTCATCTCCCTTGCCGCGTAGAATTCAACTTTGCACTGAGTCTATCTTGTGCCAACCACCCACCTCCCCCTTGGAAGTCCCTCATATTAAAATAATTTGGTATTTTTTTAAGATGAACTCACAATATATTTTCCTAAGAAAATATTGCAAGACTTCACAATTGTTGCATGGTGGGTAATCAGAAACCATGTACCAACTATCCCAAAATAAGTTCCTAATTTTTTTTTGGTTGCACCAATGAATAGGAAATATCTTCATATTGAGGCTAAGATTTGCCTTTGTGTGTGAGTCAGTGAATAATGAGCACAAATCACCTTTTGTAATTTTTGAATCTTTTACTACTTTATATGATAGTCTATCTTTGTAATAAGCCCTAGCCGCTTTCCTCCTATCCTACCAACCATTTAATTATTTACTAATTGAATCTACATGTTTTAACATTTCTTTCAGTGAAGTTTCCAAAGTCATTCTTTCCATAGTTGAACCATTTGGATTGTTCAAACTCCTGATTAAATCCTCAAGTTGTTTTTTATTGTTCTCAATTTCACTCATTAAGTTTTGTTGAGTGCCAGGAGGATGTTGAGGGTTGGTGGAGGAGATTGAAGTTGTGGTTGATTAAATTGAGGATTTTTTTGTTCTTCTTCTTGTTGTGATTTTTGAGGATTTTTTTCTTGTTGTTGTTATTCTTGAGGATTTTATTCCTCTTGTTCTTGTTGTTGTTGTGCTTCTCCAAGATTTTGAGAAGGGTTTTTCAGGTTGATTAACATCTACAAACTCAAAAAATAAATATGAAAAACAACCTACAATTAAAAAATTCAAAATAAAAAACAAATAATCCTTACCTATCACACCTCCTTGATGATGTAGCGACATCTTGGCGATGAAATATCAACCGTTGATGAATAATTTTGAAAATAACCTCCTCCTAGAACCCGAGCATGGAATATTGGGGTTTTGGCCATGAGCAAGAATAAAAACACAATCATAAGCAACAGTGAGTTCAATTTTTTTTTTCATTTTAACAAGTCATAACGTGAGCATGTTATAACACTCTCGCATTATGGGCTCATTTTGGTCGAGCCTTAGGCACAACACACCAATCCATAATGCAAGTGCATTATATAATGTGCTTGCATTATGAGATTTCAAAAAAATATTAAAAAGTTGGCCACAAATTAGCTACCCATCTTTCTCTACTTACCCATATGATTGTTAGATCCAGAATTGACTTTCTATTTTTTTTTTAGTTTTGTTGGTTGCTAGTTGTTGTGTGATCCCACAACATGCCCCATTTTGCTCCTTGGGAAAATGTGGACCCCTTTTTTTCTTTTTTCTTTCCTCTCGCTTTTGCTTGCTTTGGTGAGGTTTTAGGGGGTTGGTAGATTTGCAAGTCTCATTTCAATTTTCTTGGTCTTTATTTAAGTCCTTTTCCTTCCTCAGATTCGGTGGTTCAGTCTTTTCACAAAGTTTTATCAATTTACAAAAAATCAAAATCCTAGAGTTTTTGTGGTTGCATCAAAGATGTTGTATCTTTGATTGGTCCTAGTTTTTCCTAATAAATCATCACCAAGATGTTGGTAATCCCGATGGTATTTTTCTTTTCCAGCATTGGTTAATCTTGTGGTTTTAAAATTTTTTCTTTAGCTGGAGGTCATAAAAAATAAATTCTTATGAAAAGTTTGAATTATTTTTTTATCTTTATTGTACTCAGTTCTTGATTCCTCTCACTGCTCCTGATTTTTCTTAAATATCAGAGGTAAGTTTCCCAGTTCCCAATAATCTTTCCAAGGTTTGTAATAGGAGGTTATCAATCCTAGTGATTGTAAATGATCACGTATCTTAAAGCCCATTGCCTTGTAAAAGTTAAAGTGACACAAGAGTGCCACATAAAAATTTCAAGTTATCTTTTCCACTCATAGTGAGCCTGCACAGTAACCTAGGTGTTTTTTATTTGAACCCTAATTCACCATGATTGCATGTTTATTCAAAAAATTAATGCATTGTAACTGGTAATTAATGATGGTGGTGAACTACCCACGTACTTGGAACCACCTCAAGCATGCATTTTCTTTTATAACACTCTACTTCACATCATGTTGCAAATTTGTGAAGGAAATTGAGTGAACGAGACTAATAATGTAGCGCACAAGGAAATGTAAATTTTGAGAAACTAAGAACACAGGTAGCAAGGGTTTCAAGGTTGCATTGTGAAAATATTGTTATCATAAGTAAAACTAGGTATGTATCGAATAAAAAAAAAACTATCAATCATTTTTATGCATGAAAGTCTTGAGAAAATGGTATTTCCTCTAACAACTGAAATATTGATTATTTTGATATAAATTTAATTGAATGGTGGACTGAATTTTTTATGAATCATTAAAGATAACTAGTTAAATATAACCCTAAATCGCACACAAGGCACAAATTTTAAATGCAAAACACATCGACAAAAGTGAGTACTTCTAAAACAAACCAAACAATGAATTCAAGAATTGCACTTCACAAGTTGTACTGATTGGTGGGATAGCTAATGATACTCCTATGGGATGGTCTATTGATATCGAATTCCTCACATGAGACTGGCAATAAAATGCTTCTCAATGTACAAAGAATGTTATAGAAATTGGGTTACTTTTAGTAGGAGGGTTTCCATCAGTAATGGAAGCCCCAAAATTGGTTATGGAATGTTTGAACTATTATAACCTACAAAATAGATTCATTGAGAAGGAGGGAAGAACTTATGTAGATCTCTTTCAAAATGAATTATATATACATTCGGGCTTCCTACATTTACTTAGATGTACCCCATAGATATCAAGGTGAAAACTAAGACTTACTTGAGTGTAAGATAATATAATAGGAAAATTATGAGTACTCAATGGTGTCAAAAGGAAACTACAAAGCATACAAAGCCAATTCTAAGGTCTATGTTCAACCCAGATTTTCAAGATATTATAACAATGCTAAGCAGGCTAGCTAGATTACGAGATGCTAGTGAATTCAAACCATGGATGTTTATACTCATAGTAAATTTGATGGAAGGCCTTGTGCCAATTAATTTGGCAAGATTTATTAGAAACAAATTGCATGATCAACTAAAGGCATTTTGAAAGTCAAGATTATTTTCTATGTCTTCATATGTTGTATACTCTTGTACCTTAAGGGAAAATAAGAAAGGGTTGAAAAGAATTGGTACTTTATGCAAAGAAATAGTAAATAGTGTGATATATACTCATTTACCCCAAATTGCTATTCCTTAATACATGGAGCATTATCAAAGATTTAATGATGTGTTTTTCATGAAGTTGATTAGAATAATTAGAGGCAACAAAGCTAAAATATTGTATTTGGAAGCACAAAGAGTGATTAAACAAGTTGGAGGTTGGTACATTCAGTTTCATGCTTTCACCTACATTAGGGTGGAAGGATTTGAAGAATATCCTTTCATGTTGCCTAGGTATCCTACAAATAAAATAGTGTTATTAGAATTGGTAAGTCAGTTGAAGCCATCCCAAGCTCTTTATAGCTCGGCTCATAAGCAATTTTCCCTTAAATTTCCTATTGTTATAGTGAACTAAAAGTGAAATGTAGTTATTCTATGTGAAGATGAGTTAAAGATGTACAATTTGGAGTTATTTTAACTCAGAATAAAGAATTATGACCCAGAAGGGAACATTGCCAAGAATATAGATTGGTATTTTTCTCATGTTGATAATTTATAATATTATTGGCTCAATTGTGATGATGAGAATAAATTGAGAAAGAGAAAATATGAAAGATTATCATTACAGTCTACGATAATTCTCATGATTCATGATATTAGGGATCAATAAATGGAAGATGATGGTGAATTGTTGAATCATTCCTATAATGAAAACATAGTCTATGATGAACCTATTCCAGATCTAGATTATGGAAGTAGGGAAATAACATTTTTAAATTCTTAGAACTAGTCATATTGCAGACTCAACATTGGATAAAATATTTTTGTAGAGCTTTAACAAGAGCAAGAATAACACCGACATATTCTCTAGATACAAGAACTAAAAAAAGAGAAGAGGATGAGTATGAACATGGGGAGCCTACTAAGAAAAAGAGAAAATATAATAGAGGAAAATTTTCTATACATATCGAAGAGACAACCCTTGAGGCTCTAAGCCAAGAATTATTAAAAATGGTTGGTCAAGATAAAGAGGTTGAACTAGGTAAGGTTCAAACAAAAGTGAATTCAAAAGTGGCATTTTATTCTACAAAAAATCCAAAGACAACCTAAAGCAGATGAAGAGGAAGGGATGAAAGAGAACGTTTCTACATAGACAAGGTCTACATCTCATAGAGTTACAACAAATTTTGCATATGTAGGAAAAAATCTTGTTGTTTTAAATGAGGATGTTGAGAATGATGAAGCTCAAATTAAAGAACAAATGGATAAATTGGGCACCATGTATGAGAAATTAAAATAAAATAAATCTAAAAACAAACCCATGGTATAGCTAGTGGTGGAAGAGATTCTAGATATAGGGTCAATTCCTATGAATGTTGAAGAAGAATAATTCATAAGAGGAACACTCACTTCAGAGGTAGGGAACCCTAAAGTTCTTGAAATGGAAATAGGGGAAACTACAGGATAAGTCCCTATTGATGATATTGTTATTTAATATACCTTTGATTCCTAGCCTTCATTGGGGAATGATCAAAATGATATTAAACAACTGCAACTTTCATAAAAGTTAAAAGAGGATCAGGTTGAAATTAAAAAGGAAGAACCTTCACAAACTTCATGTGATAAGTTCAATTATGACAAGAATCTTGATGTGATAAGATACAAAGAAGGTGATGTCCTAGGAACAAATGCTAAACACCTGGTTTGACAAGAATACAAGTCTTAGAAATGAACAAAAAATTTTGAATCTCGATAATCCAAAATCTACGCTAATGAATAGTGGAAATGTTCCAATTTCAGAGAATTTAGTAGATAAAGTTGAAAATGTAAGAGAAGAAGTTCCTAAGCATGTTGAAAATCAAGAATAGGGGAATATTCTACAAGTTTAGAGCACAATGAAGATGCACCTGATTGGTTAAACAAAGAATCAACTTCCCCATTGGAAGGGGAACTACTACCTTTGGACCTTAGAATTTTAATGTAAGAAGTAGAAACTCCTAATCATATGTGAATAGCTAAAATGAAACATGTTTTGTAGAAGAATGCAGCTGGATGTAGAAAAATCCATATAGCTACTCCAGTAGTGGATAAAAATAAACATAATATAATGCCTAAGGAGTATAAAATAACAAGTATCAATGTTGGGCACTCATCTTGGATGTAAGAATTAGAAGAAATGAAAATTAATCTGGATAAAACTATTTCCAAGGTACAAAAAAGTAAACAAAAGAAAAGAGAGTTGAAAGAATGGGTTGCTACCCTAGAGAATTTTATAAAATCACTAACCCAATCCAGTCAAGCACAAGCTATATTCCCTCAGAATCTAGTACTCATGTCACAGGAATAGGTAAATTCTATCATAGCAATTTTCCACAAGATGAATGTATTTGAAGAATGGATCTAGTATTATCAAACACATTGTCTCATATCAAGTTTAATTATCAAGATCTACATTCATTGTGGCCACTTCATGCTAGTTGATACTTTGGTTATCCTACGTTTCATACAAGGTATCATTGTTTTGTGTTTCATGTTTCATGTTTCATCCTTCATATTTAATTATTTCATCATAAGGTTTAATTACCCAAATAGGGTTTGACCAACATAAATCCCTATTCCATAACAAAAAATATTTCTCTCTTTGATCTGTGATTGCAATTTTTAGGTTGAAAATCTTTTCAAAAGAAAAATTGGAGAAATTTGGAAAGCTATCAAAGTTGTAAGCAAAGTTTTCAAAGTTGCAATAAAAGTTGTTAAAACACATAAACTGGGCTATAGGATTTATTTCTTGCTTTCCAACAATGCCCGACTAGATTTTGGGAGTGCAAAAATTGAAGAACAAAACCCATAAACATATTTTTTAGAGCCCTATCCAAGACCTATTGGTCGTGAGTTGAATGAGTCCTCAGTGAGGTTTGAAAAATAACTTTTGGTGAAAGGTACAAAACATTTGAGCCTTTCTAGATCTACCTTTTTATTGGTAGTTGGGTTAGATTTGATTTTTGTTTCTCATTTGCACATCATAGCTTGCATCTTGAATGAAAGTAGGAGAAGAATAGTTTCATCATACTTGTTTCATTTTAGTCCACCTACACACACTTATTTTTTTCATTTCAATAAAAAAACCTTTTCATAAGGAAATAACTAGCAAGGGACAGTGTGTTTGCCAACAGTACAAATAATGTGAGCTTTTTTTTTCATTTCAATCTAATGAAGAAAGTGAAAATCCATTTTTCACTATACTAAAGAGTTCTAAAATTTGAAAGTGGAATTCATTACATTCTTGTTCATAACAAAACAAAAAAAAATCATAATCAAATAACTGACATGGGATAGTGTGTTTTCCAAAAATCCAAATAGCTTTCCACATAGATACATACACATAACATATATTTTTATACCTTCTTGAGTACATACATGTGACATTTATTGTTATACTCTCTCGAGTACATACTGCAGTATATAAAATTATGCACTCTTGAAGAAAAAGATGATTTCACACTTAATTTGGACCCATCTTGGCACCCTTGCATTAATTATCCTTCAAAATTATCATTTATAGGCCCCTAGGAACCATTATTTTGTAATTCAGAGGCCCATTCCACTTAAAAATCATTTAAAATCTATCAAAATCTTGAAAGATTCAAAAACCCACATCAAAAACTTAAAATGGGTTTCATTTTCCACCTTGGGCGAATGAGTCCCCTTAGGTGGCACCCATTTTCCTAGGGTGGCGAATGAGTCCCTTTTGGGGACTTTTCAATTTTGAGTGGGAATTCATCAATTTGATTCAAAATTTTGGTGAATGTCGGCCTTTGGGGTCTAAAGAATAGTCAATTAGGTGTTGATGCCTATAAAAGAAATATTATAAATCATTTTTTATCAATCTTTAAGCACTTTGAGAAAAAATTATACAAGATCAAGCATTAAGAATCTTCAAGCAAGTTCTCACAAGAGTATTCAAGTTTCAAGAGAAAGTAGATTTGAAGCTTTGGAGCAGCATTAAAGTGTTTTTGGAGGTCTTCAAGCTCACTTTAGATCAATATCATGCATTTTCAATGATTGATCATGGATGCCTATGGTGAATCTTAATGGATTCTAGGTTGGGTAGATGCAACTAGCCATCAATCCAATACTAAAGACTTGTTTCCTAAATGATTGTATCCTCCATTATCACTCTACATTAAGTCTAGGGAAGGTAAAATCATCACTAGGGTTCATTTGGGATGATTGGATATCATCACAAGTAAATCATTCATATGTTAATTTTTATTATTACATCATATTATCTCATGTTAGAATAGGATTGCATCATGTTTCATATTTCCAAGTCTTAGAAACACTTAAGGCTAGGGTTTCCATGCACATTTCATTATCTTTTCCAAGGTTTAATTACCAAATTTGGGCTTTGACCAAGGAAAACCCCCCATTAACAAATCAAGCCAAATTAGTTTTTGGAGGTGAATTTTACAAGTTCAGACTTGAAACTCAAGTTGGAACAGAAGAGAAGGCATTAAGGAGAAAATCAAAGTTTTCAAGTCTCAAAAAATTCAAACTCGACTAATTTACCGAGTGTGGAAAATGAGTCCCACTGTTGTTGTCTATCAGATCAAGTTCCAAATTCTGATAATATTTTTTGCAAAAGAGTCTCCCACAAAGAAATCTAGATCTGGGACTAATTCGCCTAGGTTAGTGAATGAGTCCTAGTTGGTCAAAAAGCCATCATTTCTAGGATTTCAAAGTTGTTTTGAGTCTTTTGGAGGTTTCCAAGTGCACATTTCCAATTTAAAAACTTCTTGTTATATTTCATTTGCATTTTTAAGTCATCTTTAATGTAATTTTGCATATCACATTGTGTTTTCAAACATTTTGTCTTTTCCAAATTTACACTTGGTAATGAGCCCTTCATTTGACATAATTCCATCCCCTAGAACACGCCCTTCACCAAATTTCAATCACCTTTGCATTGGAATCTCAAGGGCTTGTTCTCAAATGAAATGTTAGATTTTGTCACCTTAGGTCCTAAATCCTAGTGATCTAGCACACAAAAAATTATTTGTTTCATTTTGGTGAACCTGCAATTAGAGAATCTTCAATTCTAATTTGGAGTGCATTTACATCCTATATTTAGCTTACATTAACATTGTATTAGGTTGTGCATTGGTTAATTTGCATTCTATGGTTTCAATCTTTACATTTGTGAAAAGCTCATTTAGCCTACATTGTTGCAATTAATTTCATTGAAAATCTATAAATTTATACATATGCGTCCTAGATTTAGACCAAACAGAATTGAAAGTACAAAAATCAACTGAAAAAATATCAAAATTTTGAAACAACCCTTACTCGGACTTATTCACCACCTTGGGTGAATCAACCCTAGTGCAAAATTTTAGTTGTTTGCAGAATTAAATTTCTAGTCTCTAGGATTTTGTTTGGATCTATTACTTTTATGTTTCAATCTGGTTATTTGTTTTTACATTGAAATCATTTACATCATTTACATTCATTCCAATTATGGATAGCAATAGATTTTTGCAAACTTTATTCTCAACATTAGTTCTTAGATCCTTTAGATTAGATGCATTGGAAAAAAAAAAAATATATGAAACCATCAAAACACCTAACAAAAGAAATGATTAAATTTAGAAAAAGAATAAAATCCAAGCCCTTTAGTAGTGATGACCTAGACATGTTAGATGAAGCCCTTGTGGTATTCCTCTCACTGGGACCATCCACTAAGGCTTGTCATGAAAATCACCAATAAAACAAAGTTAACTTAACCCTCAAGTATTTTAGTAGTGATGAATTTGATATGTTAGATGAAACCCTTGAAGATTTTAGCTCATAAATTCCATCCACTAAGGCTTGTCATGAGAAACCAAAAACAAGAGAAGTTAATGTAGTCCAAGGTTAACTTATCCTTTACCAACCTTCACATTAACCACAACCTGAATTTACCCTTTCTCCTCCTTTGAATATTGTATTACAAAAAATAGGTCATAATACTATTGCTCATACATATAATACTACAAACAACCCACAACCACACCAACCAACCCCAACACCTTTACCTTTACCCAATCACAACTTACCAAATGCTCCTCTTCTAACCTCACATAGTGGAAAGGAGTATAATCTCGTTGAATAACTTATGAATATATTGATGGTGTTTTTATGAACTTCACAACATAGGCAATGCATAGGTACATTACCTCTCTTCAAAGACAATCTTCCACAATCAAATTGCAGAACACTATCCCAAGGTCTCTCATATGTCAGGTCTTGAAGATGCTTGGAATATATGAGTTGATGTACAATATGATTTTCTTGAATCAAAATGCGGTCTTACATGAGTCAAAGCTGTAGGAGAATCAGATATGCGAATGGAGTTCTTTGGATACAAAATTATGGCACTTTGTTGCAGGTTCAAACAAAAGTCTTGAAATCCATCTTTTCATTGAATTTGACATTACAATGTGCCATGAACCTTAGCATAGGTTATTTCTAAAAAAAAATGAAAAAGGGTAGGGAAGAGAGGATGTTCCTGGACCTACAACTACTGATGAATAGTGATCATAGAGGTTCCTATTGTGGACAGTTTTCTTAAACATAATTTCTTTTAACCAGAAGTTTCACAATATAATGATATCTATGCTATCTTCTAAGGACTGTAGATATTCATCATTTATTCACCATATAGATGGGAATAAAGATAAAGTTTAAAGATCAGCTACAAGATCATGGTCGACACTAGCTTTATACAGTCACCTACCAGCAACAAATGACTAAAAGTATGGACAAGAAAAGCATACACATAGCTAGAATCTTCACAATCAAAGACAACATTACTAAATCTACCAAGGCTAACTAAAAGGAAACTAGAACACAAAAATAACTCTCATAGAATCTTTAACTTACTGGAGAAGAATCATGTAACACAAGAAGAAATCCAGAAATGCACCAAGTCAATGTATTTCTATGAAAATTTATACAGCATGCCTTTACAACAACTCAACTCTCTTAAAATGAGAGGAGGAGAGCCCTGTTTATATTTTTCAAAATACAAAATGAATGGTCAATATTCAATTCTATTGTGTGGCCAAGATTCACTTTACACTAGGGTTTCACCTACCCCCAAAAATATCACATTTTAAAATACACTTTGTCCTTTTCCCCGTTTTGTCTTCTAGGGGCAGCTCTATAGCACTTTTGTCTTGTTGTTGATTGGCCTTTGCTGCAACAAATCTTTCAGAAACTCTTCATCAATGATATGTTTTCCCTTGCACTTCTTCAAAGCCGCATACTCCATGAAGCTCAAGATCATTAGTTGAAGCTTGTCCACCTCCATAATGTTAGATCGCAGCATCTAGTAACTCCATTCCTTGGAGTTAACGAAATTTTCCATGTCTTCGTCATACTTGGCAGCCTTGTCCTTGAGCGATTCAGACTGGGCAAAGGCTTGGCTAGTGAAGCTCATAAAATTTGTGGTAGTCTTGGCTGACATCCCATGCTCCATCCTCTTTAGGAAATGAGGGTTTATGCTCTCTAGATTGACCTCAACAATAGGCAATTTGTACCCCATCACCAGCTTGAGGTACCTAGCACAATCTCCCCTGGCCTCTTTGGCCCATTCGATATCCAAAACTACTCATTCTAGGATCTGCTCGAGAATTCCCTTTCGATGATCAAAATATGGTTTCAACACATCCACTGACCAATACTCATCATCATTGAGAGCAAGGTCCTTCTACCAAACTTCACTCAACAACAAAAGAATAGCTTTGATCTTTGGGTAGGAAAATTTGTACTTCCTCAAGAACTCCTCACAGATTCACCTTGTTCCCTCAAGAGACGTTTGCACCTATAGGAACCTATTTGATGTTCGAATACCCAAGTTGATGCTCGTGTTTCCAATGTCCATGACCTGTCAGAACCAATTTTTCATGGTCTTGTCCAAGTTCCTAGTTCTTTCCATCCTTTTTATTTTCTCTTGGGACACCAACTGTGGCGGGGCTGATGACATGGTAGACAGCTCATCTGGGGATGACCATTGTTGAATATAGGTGGTTAGATCAGCCACCTATTCCTTGAGTTCTTCCTTTCAAATCTTATCCTGTTGGATAAGGTGCACCATCATGGAAAATAATTCTTGGAGGTGGTCGACCTTTTGCTCCCTAATGGCCACTCTCAGGTCAATGGTGGAGACGTTGTAGTTTATTCCTTGTTCCCCAACCACTTGCATAGCTATTTGCATGACCCTAGATCTTGAGGCATCCATGGTTACCTTCGACCTAGGTTTTGGCTTCTTCTCCTTCTTGGTACTTATTTGTGCTTTGGCAAGTATTGCCTCTAGCCCCGCTTTAGGATCATTTAGGGCAGGAGTCTTTTGCCTAAGTTGATTCCCTAGCCAACCACGTATTTTGGGCCACTCCTTGGGTGATTCACATTGATCCTTGTTGTCCTCCACCCTAAAATCAATGTCTTTGAAAACAAGGGCCTCCTACTCAACCCTTGCATCCTCCTTATCCTTGTCAGAGTCTTGTACAATCATTGTATACTTGGCAGGAGATTTGGTGAGCAATTGCCTATTAGAGGGGTCTTCCCTTTGGGCATCCTCCTCCTCTTTATCTTGGTCATACTCATACTCCTCGGGCCTATACTCATGTTAATATTCATGGAGGATGCTTCCTCATCATGGTTCAGGGTTTTATCATGTCTTTCCATTGGAGACTTGTTGGCCTCTATCTCCAAAGTAACAAACTTTTCAATGATAGGTTGTCTTGCAGCCTCTTGGTATGCAATCTCCCTGAGTGACTTGTTCCACTCCGCATTGAGCTCTAGATCAGCTATTTCCCGGATTAATTTTGTATCAAGATCCTCGCTATTCTAACTGGAAGATTCATATGCCACCTCATCGATAACCCAATGCTTGAACATTAGATGCTCATGATATTTAAACTCCTCATCCTTGGGCCTCTCTGTTGCCTCCAGCTTTCATCACGCGAGCTCATCCAATATTTGTATTGTAGCCTCCGTTTTAGGTGGTTATGGGAGAGCTAGGGTATTAACCATCACCTCAACAATTGCAGCTTGCACCATTGGATTTATAAGCATTCCCAAAAGCTCGGATGGCACATTTTGCATGTACTAAACAAAGGACTCGAGGAGAGTGAGGGCAGACATCACAATAGCAAATGAAGTGAGTGGAAGGGAATGGGACATGTAGGATGGCCATATGTGCAAGGTTGTACTGAAAGATGATTCTACTGATACAACCTGGCCGATTGGAGGAGTGGAGGCAAGGTGGATAGAGATGTCCACCGTAGGCAGCGAGGAAGCAACTATTGCAAGTGAAGTGGGGGGGATTGTGGCAATAGCAGTATAAATCATATCACATGAAGCAAGTGGGGACCTTGGTGGGTTAGCCTCTACCTTCTTTCCCTTAAGGAGTAGATCTTCAGGTATTATAGGCATCTCTACAACCACAATTGTTCTTCTTTTCTTTTTTAAGAGGCTCACCCTCCAAAGGCTTTTGAGCATAAACCTTTGGGTTAGGAAACTACTCACTAACTTCTTTTCACTTCTTATATTTGATAGATGGTGGGGTTTTGGATGTTTCCCTAGTTGTAGCAGCAACCACCCCACCATTAGAGCTACTTGGCCCACTTTCGAGTCCCTTGAATGTTTAGGTGACTCCCTATTATTTCAGTTGGGCCACCTATTGGTTGATCCACACCTTTATTTGAGCCTTCGTGGGCTTGCTGTGTAAGTCAAGGTCATTAACCTCTTGCTTGTCCCAATCAATTAAAGGAAATGACATATTGGCAATGACACTATATCTTGGATCGATCACTATGCTCTCATATTCTTCAAGCTAATCAGGAACTGGACACAGGTTTACTCTTCACACGTACTAGGGAGTCATGCGCATATAGTGTCATAACCGCACTTCAAGATCATCTTTGTAGTTGGCCCATAAATTCTCAATAGTATGGAGGTGGGCATACTCAGATCCCAATGCCTTTTTTATATGACCATATGGGTCTATTCGTGACCGATCTCTATGTTTCCTGAAGTGGTATTCGGCCAGCTCTTTCTCTGAATTACCTGCACATTGGGAGGTGTAAATTTTGTACATCCCCTAGCTAAGTCCGATAGGATAAGGTGTCCCTGCCAATTTTTTTTGCTTAGAACATTGTGAATGTGCCACAGCTGTCAAGTCAGCTTCAATAGTATGATCTGGTCATTGGGGTATCGAGGTAGCTTTTTTGGCCTTTTCGTGAATCCATGGGTGTGAATGTAAGTGAACTTAGGGAATTGTATATATAGGAAGGCATAGTTTCAAAGAAGGGCCCTGGAACTATGAGAGATTCTCCTCTCAAAGTCACCTCAAAGAGACCAAATGATGTAAGCAATGAATGCGTCGCTCACCCTACAATAGTCCCTCTTGAATTTTATGTCCTGCAATTGCAGATATTTCTCGTAAGGCTTAAGCTCCCATCCCGATGCCTCACTGGGCCCTACAGTCAATCCATTATAATTTCATTTATTGGTGAGTGAATAGAATAGGTAGGACATCATGTAGAACTTAGAGGTCTCCTTCGCATTGATAAATTTCTCTTCAAAGCAATTGCTAATTATTTCTCCCCAATAGAAGGCAGTTTTTTCACCATGGAGAATTTGCTCCACAAAATATAACATCCATTCTTGGAAGAAGGCCACAATAGAAAGGCCCATTACTTTGCTCAGTAGGGTGACGAGGTCATGGTAATCCTTGAAGAAATCACTGCGAAAGAGATCCTAAGTGACTTTTCTAGCACTGGCCCTCTTGTCCTTCAACCAGTAATGATTAATCAATTTCTTGCAATTCTTAATATCTTGATCCCATAATGCCTTTCATTCTTCTATGGTCAGGGTTTCCATTCTTTCAAAGGTAGGGATGTGGAAAGTTGTAGTTATACTAAGAGGGGACATATCTGCAAGGATGTTTCCATCCCTATCCACTATGGTTTTGGTCCCAGGTTGATATGCTTGCGGACATGCCATTACCAATTTGAGGGCCACCAAAGCTGGCAGGAAGCCTGCAGCCTTGAGAAGTCTTCTACTTCCAATTAATTTTGCATTTGTAGTTTTTGGGTCCACTCTGACCCTCCATGTAAACGCATCAATATCAACATGCCCAATATTGGTATCTATGATGTCTCTCGAAAGAGTGGTGACTCTGGAGTGCAATGGAAGTCCTCATAACTTTTACCTCATCTGATCCTTGTCCTCCTTTTAATTTTTTCTTGGTAGCACCGGAGGCTTCTACACCAAATTCCATAAATCTTGCACAAAGAGACGAGAATCAATAACATTAAACAGGTGGATGCAACTTCAGACAAATCCATGAAAACCAAGGTTAGATCCACAATCATCATTTTAAAAAAATTCAAACACTTGATCACAATAGTTCTGGGAGGCAAATGGATGACCTAGGCCTAAAGAGTCGAACTTCCCTTGGCATAATGTCATTTGGAAGGGAAAACAATGCAAGGCACTCCGAAAGTTTTTTCTAGTCTTGGATTTGATCAAAGAATTTTTTGGCATGAAAGGAGGCTAATTTTTATCAAGTGGGTTGAAGTTAATTTTTGATTTGGAGTCCATTTCACCCACCATTTAGGCACTCGAGCTTCAACTGCACGAAGGTCTTTTGGCATGGTGTAGTGAAGAGAACACTCTAGGAGTTGGGAAGCTGTCACAAGATAACTGTACAAAATGGCGAAATACAAATGGCACTCCAAGGACAACAGTCTGAAAGATTACCCCAGAGGCAAGCTCATTAGTTAGGAAAAAAGCTCGGTAGTGAACCAAAGGTCAGGGTCCAATGGCCGGAAAGACGGTCAGGCTCAGTCGTTGGGACAAAAAAACATGGACGGAATCCCAGGGACAAAATTTCAAAGTCCGGAGTCCGAGCAATGCTTGGAAATTTTGCTTTTGTTTAGATTTTACATGGTGAAGGGGCAACCAAGGATCGGGAGTTGGGAAGACAGAGGCTAGCGATAGTTTGGAATGGTGAAGCCATAATAAAATTATGGGGATAGAAGTCCAGATGCCGAGGCCCGAAGACAACCTTCAAAGTTTGATTCTTTGCAACTTTGCAATGGATTTTGTAGGGTCGATGTTCGAGGCTAGAAATATGGTGCACACTCGCCGATTAGAACAGTGAAATGCGGATGGATTCCTGGGAGCATAAATCCGAAGGTCAGGACCCAAAAGGAGTTTGGGCATGAGGTGTTTTCTTTTTCTATGTTATCGCCAATGGTTGCAAGAAGGCCTAGGCCTGAGAGGCACCATCGCCTGTTTCGAAGAATAGAGATGGGGAGTTTGAGTTTCGGTTTCTGATTTGGTCCTTGAAACAATCGATTTTGCAAATTTAAAGACATGGATTTTAGGTCATGCTGCTACTCCACCAGATTTTGAGTTCATTTCAAGTTTTTTACCTAGTTAAAACCATGATTTAGAGGAAAATACAATGAGGCACATGGACAATGAACACACCTTGAGATCTCAAAGAAGACTGTTGTTAAATTTGCATGGCACACCAAAGTAGGGGCTCGAGCGCAAAAGCAAAAATTACTTGGGCGGTGTTGGGCTTTTGAATTGCTTATGTCATGTGAAAATGATGGTTGGAAACCTATTTTTATAGCCCAAAACATCATTAATGTAGCAATTAAATGCTTGGTACGGTGGCAATCGTAATAGATGGGATCAAATTCTAGAATGGCGGTAGGAGGACTGAGGTCGGGAGTCCAGAAAGACACAAACAGATGGCCGTTCAGAATTCTGCCAAGTGACAACGCAAAGGGCGATGGGAGGATTGGAGTCTGGGGTCTGGGAAGATGAAAGCTAGCGGTCATTTGGAATGGTGAAATGCGGACAAAAACCCAAGAGAGGAATCTCAGTAGGTCGGGCCCCTGAGGTCGGAAAGATGCAAATCGGCCACCATTCAGAATGGCGGAGCTAGAATGAAATCCTAAGGGTCTAGGCTCGAAAGGAGCCATGGTTGTCAAAAAAGAATTCTAATAAGGGAAACCCCAAAGGGCCCAAGACTTAGTAAATTTTTTCAAGGGAAAAATTAGGTCAATGCTAAAATGGGACTTTTGAGATTGTGCTGAACATCAGGGACCCCAAAATGGTGCACACAAAATGAGGCAAAGCAAAAAGGACCCGATAGGTCAAAAATAAAGAGAGGGTCCCCATTCTGAATGAGGCGTGTGTGTTATAGGCACAACAAATGGCGACTCCACTAAGAGAACGCTCTCAAAATTCTAAAGATAAATCTTCATTCTAAACCCATGATCTCTGGTTTCGCAGACGAGAACAAGTTGAGTAAGGTGGGTTTGAACCATGTTGTGATAAAATCATGGAAGTGTGTGCATGGTGATTTCATTTCCTTTCCTTGGAGATAGCATGGGAAACCATTCATCGAGAGGGACAAGCTACATAGTTTGTCACACCCCAAAAGTAACTTGGACATTGTTCCATTGCCAGTTAGGTATCCATAGCCCCGACGGAGTTCTCGTTGTGATCCTATGAACATAGCTCTACTGCTAGCCAAGCATCCACAGCCTGGGTAGAGATATTCGCACACCCATATGGTTGTTTATTTTCATTTTCTATTCTTTTCATTGGATATTTTCTTTGCGGTACTTTTCTTTCCTTTGTGTTCAACCGTGTAAGTAACGAAGCTCGCTACGGGCTTGGGAACCACAATGGTCACTCGAAAAGACTTTAGATGTTTCACTTATCTATCCTTCTCAATAATCATCATACAATTCTTTGGAAACTTTAAAAGTGTGTTGTTGTGTGGCCCATGACAAATGCAAGAAATTTAAATGGGGCACCGCCATAGGTTAGTGTGAGGTTCAACAAGGGAAACACAAGGCTTAGGTGCTTTTAGAGATTAGCAGTAGGGAAGAATGCTTATCTGGAGAAAAAACAAGAGCGGGCAAGAGGGAAAACCATTCGTGAAACCAAGCATGGCCACCACAATAGAACAAGGAGACTCTCTTTGACACCAAAACAAAACTACTAGGGGACAAGGAAACCAGAACAAAACAAAGTAGCAAAGCAACAAAACCTATCCTAACCTATGTATAGGTATTTATAGTGACAACTCTGAAAGAGCTCAAGCTTGGAAGTAATGCTTAAGGTGTTGCCCATGGACCGGCAACGGGACATCCTCACCAGTTAAGGTCTTTAATCAAAAATCATTATCACCAAGAATTTCAGTAATTTGAAAGGGGCCAAGCCAAAGCTCATTGAATTTTTTATGTCCCCCCTTCTTTTCATGGGCCTTTTCCCAATAAAAGACTAGATTGGAAATGTGGAAGGCCTTAATTTTGGCTCGTCGATCAAACCATCTTTTCACAATGCCCTAATGTTTGGCAAAATTTTCTATTGCATGATCTCACATTTCTTCCAGATGCAACAATTCAGCGAGGCAAGCTTCTCAGCGGTCTCCTCCTTCATAAATATTGTTGATGAACCAAAGGGTAGGGATCTTCAGATGAATGGGAAAGATAGGCTCCAATCCATAAACTAGGTGATACGGGGAATCCCCGAGGGAAACCTTGTGACGGGATCGGTCTGCCCAGAGGGAAAAATGGAGCTGGGTATGCCAGTCCTTAGGATTCCTATTGAGGATAGTAATTGGAGGAAAACTTAAGGGCGATAGCATAATCAAATGCCCAACCCACAAATTTCAATGAAGCAAATGCAAGGCCATTATCGCATAATAAAGTGCAAGGACAACCGAAGCGATTTAAAATGAAACTGTATAGGAAATTAGTAACAACCTCAGTGGTACATTGCCTAGATGAAATTACTTCCATCCATCTAGTATAGTAATCAGAGGTAGTTAGAATGTACCTGTGTCTAGCAGATGATGGAGGGCTTACTAGACCAATGAAGTCGAGACCCCACTGCGCGAACGGTCTTACATCAAGAACAGGTTGCAATGGGACAACAACATTCTTCTCTTCGGCAGTTGTATTCTGGCACACATGGAAGGCATGAACATGATTATGGGAGTCCTTGAAAACTGTTGGCCAATAGTACCCAACCCTCAATATTTGATGCACAATAGATAGGTCGGAACTGTGGCAAGCTCCAAACCTATCATGAAATTTCTTGAGGACCAAATAAGCATCCCCTTTACCAAGGCATCTGAGGTAAATACCTTCATGGTTTCTCTTGTATAATATGGCCCCCTACAACATGTAACTATTTATTTTTAGTCTAAGGGCCGGCCTTTGGACTCCCTGTAGATGAGGTAAACATTTATGATTCAACAGGTAATATACTATGTCATCGTACCATTCCCCTAGAGAGACATCCTTTAGCTAGTACTATTGCACTATGAGTTTAGGCCCAACCTAAATAATTACTTCTACCATTTTTTTGGCAAGTGCTTGTCCTCTCACCAGCCTCATTGGTTGGATTTCCATATCATATTCTTCCAAGAGGGTGATCCGTTTTTCCCTACGTTCCCCTAGCTCATTTTGCATGAGCAATGTCTTTACTATTGGGTCAGGAACTATGGTGAACGCCTTATTACTCAAGATATAGTGCCTAAATTTATTTACCCCTTTAACAAGGGAAAAATCCTATTTTTCAACATTGTGGTAATAGAGTTCGGCATCTTTCAAGGGTGCGCTCATGAAGGTGATCAGATGTTCGCTCCCCTCATCATCTTTCAATGTCAAGAAATTGGCACATGAATGATCTAAAGTAAATGAATATACATAGGTCTTCAAATAGTTGGGGCTGACCAATGCCGGTGCATCACCGATTGATTTTTTCATTTCCTCCAAAGCATGTTTTTCTTATGGAGTCCACTCAACCTTAGCGTCTTGTTCTAGCATTGCATTGAGTTGTTTGATAATTTCTGCAAAGCTTGTGATGAACTTGCTGATCAGGTCCTTGAAGGAAATATCCATGGCACACTGGAAAGTTGCACCAACATTGATTAATTTGAACGAGATTTTTCTATAAGCGAAGGTTCCCCATTTTGTGGTGAATGTTGTTTTGTGCTGATCTTCATACTGGACCATGACTTGATTGTATCTCGAGTACCCATACAAGAAGGACATCATTTGAGAGTCATTTACTATCTGCAACACCTCATCTAATGACGGTACATGATAGTTATCCTTTTATGAGGCTCGGTTCAGGTTGCAGAAGTCACCGCATAGTCTAATTTCCCCATTTTTCTTTCTAACAGGAACCAAATTCACCACCCATGTGGAATGTCTAACCGGAAAGATGATCCTTGCCAATAGGAACTTTTGTACGTCCTTGCATATTATTGGTTCTATAAAAGCATTGAGAAGGTGCTTCTGCTGTCAAAATGGCTTCGCATCTAGTTTGATGGGGATGGTGTGGGTGATAATTAACGTATCATATGTTTTGAGATCTTCGTAGCTCCGATCGATGACGTTGTGGTATTTTTGCAAAGCATAAAGTATACCATTTCTTTCCTCATGAGTGAACACCTTACCAGTGAACACATTCTTAGCATTCCCTTCCATTTCGAGGTTGTAGGTGTCACATTGGCCATTGATGGTATCTCTCTTAGCCTGTTGATCCTGATCTCTGATATGATCTAAGTCAAAGATTCACTCTAATTGGACCATCCCCTTGGGGATGGTGTTGGTCTTTAGGTTGATAATCCCCTCTATATCCAAATCATCCTCTTGAGGCTCGACCTCGTCAATTATCTAGGTAGAAATTTCATTGAACTCGTGATAGAATCTAGGATGTGTTTGTCATCATTAAATACCTTGAATTTGGCTATGTTGTTTGGCATGGAAGGAACAAAAGTGAGTTCCACGGTGAATCTTTTGAGGCCCGAAAAGGATAATGGCTGTATTGTGCTAGCCACCTACGCTAGGGCATTGGCAGTATAATTATGGGAATGTGGGATCAATTGGATATTGATTACATCTAATCCTTCCAATAGATCCCATACCTAGTGCTTGTAGTTTTTGAGTCGTATTTCATAGTAGGAATAAAGCTTCCTAACTTGCTTAATGACTAACTCCAAATCCTCGAACACTTGGAGCATTTTGACACCTTTTCTTACTACCATCAAGAGGCCCAAGACTAAATCCTCATATTTCTCTACGTTGTTGGTGCAATAAAACTAAAGTCTATGAGCAAAAAAAGTATGACTTACCTCTCAGACTAATCAGTTGGAAACCTACCCTAGCTACGTGCTTGGACTTGGACCCGTTAAAGCGCAACATCCAAAATCCAGGAGAATCTTTCAAAGTAGAGCGAACAGTTCCATCTCTCGATAGTGACGGAGGATTCATTGCGGAAGCCCTCTGAGGACATGTAGGGCCTAGAGGGGTTTGTTCTGGTAGTACTAATTTATCCTCTCCCTTTGGAGTGACTTATTTTTTAATGTGCTCAATCGTTGTCTAGCATAAGTAGCATCAAACACAAAATGATATGCATTATGTACCCTACACCAATTAGGCAACAAGAGTTCTTGAAATTTAATTATATCCCCTAGACTGAGCTGGTTCTAGGCACATTTTGTCATGAAATCTTGGAAACCATCGAGCAGTCCAAGATTGTAATCCTCTCCTGACTCTTCATCATTGGACTCTATCAGAATTTCAATGCTTTGAGAGGTATGGATTAGATTAGCAGGTGGGTTGCATAATATGAGGAAAACCTCACTTGTTCCCTCATCTTTGAGGCATTCCTTAGCGTTCAGATACAATACTGAGGAATAATTCCCAAAATCTATTTAAGCAAACAACACTTTGTTCATTTTGTTGTATTCAGTAATCATAAATCTCATATGTGGCTCCCAATCGATTTGAATCTGATTCACCATTCCTTTCCATGGCAACCACATGTGCAAGTAGTTAGTCGTAGCATATCCATTCAATGCCTTTGTAAAATCCCTTCCGAGGATTATACCATACGTATCCTGGATATCAGCTACTTGAATATCTATGGTTTGTTGGATCTGAGGATCAGTAGCAATTTGCATAGGTATTCTATTAATTTCCCCTACTATGTTAATCTCAATTTTGTCAAGATCCATTACCTTCCCCTAGGAAGGAGTTGGTGTTATTCTGAGTGCCTTATATACATTCAAGGGCATAACATTGGTAGAAGCTCTTGAATCCAACAAGCAATTGTGGAGGTTCTTCCCGAACACAAGGATAGTGGTTAGGAAGGGAGGAGTTTCAAATTTCCCTTGAAACAATCCCCCGAAAAATGTCAACTTGGGTGACTTCACCCTTGTCTTTCTCATTGCCCCTACTCAGGGTTGGTGTCTGACAAGTTACTTTATCATACTGCTTGTTTGCTTGTTCACCTACCTGCGGATCAACCTTACTATTAAATATTTGTCTAACAAGCGGCTCACTTTGTTGATCATCAAAGGAAACCCGCTTAGCCAAAGTTTCTTGAGTTAATCCCAATATTGGAGTCCCATTTATCATTTTGAAAAAGGTATTCTTCACAGTAGGCACCTTTAATAGGTCAAAGGCGGAGACACTTAGCTTCACCTTTTTGAATTCTTCAGCAATATACTCCCCCATCTGCTCAACTTCCTGATCATGGAAAACACTTTGGGAGGAGCTAATGGCCTAGCCTTGGTCGTTGTTCTATTGTTTGTTCTTGCTAAGGTACCATGTGGGTGTGTGGGGAAAACCTAGGTTATTGCTTGCATTTGGGTCAGGATGGGTACTAAGATTATTCGGTGGAGTGGAGGTTGTAAAAGGACTTCTAGCATGACCACCGACCTATCTATTTCTGAGGTTGTAAGTGGTAGTCAATTGGTGAAACATCTAGACTTCATCCTCCCTAGGCTCTTCTTCATCCTATTTAGAACCATTATCTACTGAATTGAAAAGATGACCTAAAGGACTTTCAAAATTTACCTCTTCTGCTTTATCATTATTGCTAGGATTGACACCCTCCTACTCTAGTGTGTTGCACTCGAATTTTGGGAAAGAATCCTTGTTCACCACCATCACCAAAGAATCATAAGGGTTGGACAGGATGATGTCTTTGCATCCCAATTTGTCCACTACATTTTGGACCTCAACTTGGAAGATGTTGGCAGCTGTTTGGAATTACGGATAGTCTAGTTCAGAGTGCTAACTTATTTTGTGTATGTGACACCAACCAGACAAAGTGGCCTCAACCAAGTAAACCTCACATGCAGTGTTCTCATTTTTTTTAGGCTGATCAAGGGGTGTAGGAATACCACCATTATTGGGTGTTGTGTTTCACATCCGATTTTTTCTTTGGATGGTCCATTTGTTAAATTTCTAATCCAAACTCTAGTTTTTGTCATAATTTTGCCCGGATGACGTGTTGACATCCTGATTGTCCCGAGTTTCACGATGATCTCAGTTATCATGATTAAGGTTTGTCTGGATGCTCTTTTGTGACACATGCAGCTATTATTTTGATTTCTCAAGTGTGTCATTTTCATGGAAATCTTCTTAATCATCTATTTGAGCTCATCAATCATGTCCCTTTCAGCATTGTTGGGCTACGAAGTAGCACTATAAAGGAACATCGACTGAGCCATTTGCTGATTTTGGTGAGCTAGTGCAAATTTGGACATCTGGCGATATGTCGGCACTTGGGGTGGCTGAGGATGGATTTGATACTGTAGGGGAAACAAGTAGTGAGGGACCAGAGGTCCCTGATTCATTCGTTGCCTAGGGTGTGGGACCAGAGGTAGCTATTTTACTGGGTTCAGTAGGGGTGTCTGATGCTGCAAGGCTTGGGTAAGCCCCTAAATCCGAGCGGAGTGTGTGATTTTCCCAAGAGAAGGTAGCAGACTAGAGATGTTATGCCCCAAATCCATGCTAGCAATAATTTCCTCAGTGTATAAATCGACCAACGTGGGAGGAGGTGGTCACATCCTCTTTACCAATGCTGAAGTAAGGTTATCCAATGCGGCATAATAAACAGGCAAAAAATCAATGTCATTGAAAATGTACGGGGCCTATAGCCACATGTATGCTCTATGGAAGTGATCATTGAATGAGTTGATCGGTTCATTGATCTCCCTTTGAACCTACATGGAGTGTCGGTATGAGTCTACAGGCTTGGCCGATGTCTTGAATTTCTGCAGGAACGCATTCTTCAAAAGGTCCCAAGTATTAATAGTTCCTCCTAGCAGGTTCACATACTAGTAGAATGACTCCTCTCTAAGAGAGTAGGGGAAGAGTCTACAAGCCACTTCCTCATATATAATCTGGATAACTTTCAGAGCAATTTCAAAAATCCTTACATGCTCCTTAGCTGTTCTTTACGGGTCATGGGCATTGAATTTTGTGCAGAAAATTTTAGGGTTCTTTGGCATGTCATGGTAGAGATTGAAGGCCACAGGATATGGGTTATTTCCTAGCCACACCATCAGAGGAGGTGGTGGAGGCACCTATGCAGGGATAGCAGCAGGGCTTGATATTGTGTTCCGGTGAAAGGCAGAGTTCAAACCAAATAAAGGGATGGCTTGGAAGGTTGTTTGGAATAGATGAGTGGAAGGTGGAACTGCCAATGATAATGGAGAAGATGGAGGTGGGAGAGAAGTGTGCTGGTCTAGTGAATCAGAGATTGATGGTACCCTTTTCTTAGCTATTTTAGCTCGAACAGGGGGTTGTAATTCCTAAAATTCCCCTTTCTTTGGTGTAGATCTCAAGACTTGATGCAATCTCTCAGGGGAGAATGACGCAATTCGATCCAGCTTTATCTCCAAAACTCCCTTTTTCTAGTGCTAGTCATGTTGATGGTGTTTTTATGCACTTCACAACACAAGCAATGCGTAGGTGCATTACATCTCTTGAAAGAAAATCTTCTACAATGAAATTGTAGAATACTATCCCAAGACCTCTCGAATGTCAGGTCTTGATGATGCTTGGAATATATCAGTTGATGTATGATGTGATTTTTTGAAATCACAAGGGAGTCTTACATGAGTCAAATCTGTAGGAGAATCAGATTTGTGAATGGAATTTTTTGGATAGGAAATTAATGCACTTTGTTGAAGGTTCAAACAATAGTCTTGAACTCCATCTTTTCATTGAATTTGATTTTACAATGTGCCATTAAACATAACATAGAATATTTATTAAAAAGAGGAAAAAGGGAAGGGAACATAGGATGTTCCTGGACCTACAACTACCGATGAACAATGATCATGGAGGTTCCTATTGTGGAAAATTTTCTTAAATAGAATTTCACTTAATCAGAAGTTTCACAGTATCATGATATCTATGCTATCTTCTAAGGACTGCAAATATTCATCATTTATTCACCATATACATGTGAATAAAGATAAAGTTTAAAAAGAAGCTACAAGAGCATGGTCTAGACTAACTTTACACAGTCACCTACAAGCAACAAATGAATAAAAGTATGGACATGAAAAGCATACACACAACAGGAATCTTCAAAACCAAAGACAACATTACTAAATCTACCAAGGCTATCTAAAATGAAACTAGAATGGAAAAATAACTTTGATGGAATCTTTAACTTATTGGAGAAGAATCGTGCAACATGAGAAGAAATCCATAAATGCACCAAGTCAATGTATTTCTATTAAAATTTCTACAACATGTCTTTACAAAAACTCAACTCTCTTAAAATGAGTGGAGGAGAGCCCTATTTATAGTTTTCAAATGCCACCTCATCAATAACCCAATGCTCGAACATCGAATGCTTAAGATATTCAAACTCCTCATCCTTGGGCCTCTCGGTAACCTCCAGCTATCATTGCTCAAGCTCATCCAATATTTGCATTGTAGCCTCCATTTTAAGTGGTTCCATAGGAGGAGGGAGAGTTGGGGCGTTAACAATCGCCAGGGCAATTGTAGCTTGCACCATGGGATTTGCAAGCATTTTCAAAAGCTTGAAAGGCACATTTTTCATGTACTTAACAAAGGACTCGGGGAGCGTCAGAGTAGGCATCACAACAACATATGAAGCAAGTGGAAGGGAAGGAGACATGGAGGATGACGAGATGGGTGAGGTTGTAGTGCAAGATGAATCTACCGATACGACCTGCACGATCGAAGGAGTGGAGGCAAGGTGGATAGAGATGTCCACCACAGACGGAGATGAACCAACTATTGCAAGTGAAGTGGGGAAAATAGTTGCAATAGCAACAACAATCACAGTAGATGAAGTAGGTGGGGACCTTGGTGGGTCAGCCTCTACCTCCTTGCCCTCAAGGAGCACATCTTCAGGTATTATAGGCATCCCTACAACCCTTGCTATTCTTCTATTCTTTTTTGGAGGGTCGCCCCCCGAAGCCTTTTGACCATAAACCTTTGGGCTAGGCTACTACTCACTAACTTATTTTATTTTCTTAGATTTGGGAGATGGCGGGGTTTGGATGTTTCCCTAGTTTTAGCAGTAGCCACCCCACCATCAGAGCTACTTCGCTTACTTTCGAGTCCCTTGAATGTTAAGGCGACTCCCTATTATTTCAATCGACCAACCTATTGGTTGATCCATGCCTTTTTTTGAGCCTCCATGGGCTTGGTGAGTATGTTGAGGTCATTAACCTCTTGCTCATCCCAATCAATTAAAGGCAACGACTAGCTCTTTCTTTAAATTACCTACACATTGGAAGGTGTGAATTTTGTACATCCCCTAGCCAAGCTCGATAGGATAAGGTGTCCCTACCAGATGTTTGTTGCTCAAAAAATTTTGAGTGTCCCGTAGCTGCCAACTCAGCTCTAACAGTATGATCCAATCATTAGGGAATGAGGTAACTTTTTTGGCCTTTCCATGAATCCTTGGGTGCGAATGTAAGTGAACTTAGGGAATTGTATATATAGAAAGGTGTAGTTCCTAAGAAGGGACCTGTCATTGTGGGAGATTCTCCTCTCAAAGTCACCTCCAAGAGACCAAATGATGTAAGCAATTAATACGTTGTTCACCCTACAATAGTCCCTCTTGAAGTTTTTGTACCGCAATTGTAGATAGTTTTCGTAAGGCTTAAGCTCCCTTCCTAATACCTCACTGGGCCCTATAGTCAATCCATTATAATGTCACCAATTGGTGAGTGAATATTCTAGGTAGGACATCATGTAGAACTTACATGTATTCTTCACATTGATAAATTTCTCGTGAAAGCAATTGCTAATTATTTCTCCCCAATAGAAGGTAGTGTTGTCACCACAGAGAATTTTCTCCATAAAATATAACATCCATTCTTGGAAGAAGGTCACAGTAGGAAGGCCCATTACTCTGCTCAATAGGGTGACAAGGTCACGGTAATCCTCGAAGAAATCATTGTCAAAGAGCTCCAGAGGGACTTTGCCAGCATTGGCCCGCATGTCCTTCAACCAATATTGATTAATCAGTTTCTTGTATTTCATAGGATCTTGACCCATAATGCCTTGCATTCTTCTATGGTCGGGGTCTCCATGATTTCAAAGGTGGGGATGTGGAAATTTGTAGTTATCCCAAGAGGGGACATATCTGCAAGGATGTTTCCATCCCTGTCCACTATGGTTTTGGTTCTAGGTAGATATGCTTCCCGACATGCCATTACCAATTCGGGGGCCACCAAAGCTGGTGGGAAGCCTCTAGCCTTGGAAATTCTACTGCTTTTGATTAACTTTGCATTTTATGTTTTTGGGTCCACTCTGACCCTCCGTGTAAACTCATCAATATTGGCATGCCCGATATTGGTATATGTGATGTCTCTCCAAAGAGTGGTGACTCTAGAGTGCAATGGTAGTCCCTGGAACTTGTACCTCATTTGATCCTTGTCCTTCTTGCTTCAAGGTGCCTTGGTAGTTCCTTTTCCTTTTTCCTTGGTAGCATTGGAGGCTTCTGCACTGGATTCCATAAATCCTACACAAAGAGACAAGAATCAGTAACATTAAACAGGTGAATGTAGCTTTGGACAAATCCCTACAAACCAAGGTTAGATCCATAATCATCATTTTAGAAAATTTCAACAGTTGATCACAATAGTTCTGGGAGGCAAATGGATGACCCGGGCCGGAATGGTTGGATTTCCCCTGCTAGAATGTCATTTAGAAGGGAAAACAAGGAAAGGAACTCCCAAATATTTTTTAGGTCTTTGATTTGATCAAACAAAGGTTTGGCATGAAAGAAGGCTCATTTTTAGCAAGTGCATCGAACTCCGTTTTTGATTTTAAGTCCATTTGAGCTACCATTTAGGCACTCAAGCTTCAACTACAGGAATGTCATTTGGAATGGTGTAGTGAAGATGATACTCCGGGAGTCGAGGTCTAGAGTCCAAGTTGTCAAGGTTGGGAAGTTGTCAGAAGACAATCATGCAAAATGGTGAAATATAGATGGCACTCTAGGGATGAAAGTTCGAAGGATTACCCCAGAGGCAAACTCATTAGTCAAGAAAAAAGCTCGATGGTGAACCAATGGTTAGGGCCCGACAGCTGGAGAGATGGTCAGGCTTGGTCATTTGGGACAACAAAACAAGGATGGAATCCCAGGGATGGAATTATGGAGTCCAGTGTCCGATTAGCACTTGGACGTTTCGTTTCTGTTTAGAATTTACATGATGAAGGGGTGACCGGGGCCCGAGAACCAAGAAGACAAAGCCTAGTAGCTGTTTGGAACAGTGAAGCTAGAACGACATTTCAAAGATGGAAGTCCAGATGTCAGGTCCCAAAGACCACCTTTGAATTTTAATTCTTCACAACTTTGCAATGGATTTTCTTGGCCTGGGGTTCGAGGGTCAGAAAGATGGTGCACAACCTCTATTTGGAATGGTGAAACATAGACAAAATCTCAGGAGGGGAAATCTAGAGGTCCAAACCCAGAAGGAGTTTGGGCACAAGGTGTAGTCTTTTAATACATTTTCACCAATGGCCGCGAGAAGGTTTGGGCCTGAGAGGCATGGTCGCCTGTTCTTGAAGAATAGCGATGGGGAGTTTGAGTTTAAGTTTTTGATTTGGTCCTTGGAACAATCAATTTTGCAAATTTTAAGACATGGGTTTTTAGGTCATGGTGCTACTCCATCGGATTTTGAGTTCATTTCAATTTTTTACCTAGTTAAAATTATGATTTTGAGGAAAATATGTGAGGCATGTGGATGGTGAACATACCTGGAGATCTGGATGAAGACTATTGTTGAATTCATGCAGAGTAGTGAAGCAGGAGCTCAGGTGGGGAGGCGAAAATTGCTTGGGTGGCGCTGGGCTTTTGAATTTCTTTTTTCATGTGAAAATGGTAGTTGGAAACTTGTTTATATAGCCCAAAACACCATTAATTTAGCACTTAAATTCTTGGTATGACAACATTAGTGGTAGATGGGTTCAAATTCTAGAATAGTGGCGGGAGGACTGACGTTCGGAGTCTAGAAAGACGCAGACAGATGGCCGTTCAAAATTATGCCAAGTGACAATGCAAACGGCGATGGGAGGACTAGGGTCCGAGAAGATGAAAGCTAGCAACTGTTTGAAAAAAAAACATGGATAGAAACCCTCGAGGGAAATCCTAGTAGTTCGTGCCCCTAAGGGCAGAAAGATGCAGTGTGAACACTGTTCAAAATGACAGAGCCAGAATGGAAACCCGAGGGTCCGGGCCCGGAAGGAGCCAGAGATGTCAGAAAAGCAATCTGAGAAGGGAAACTCGAAAGAGCCCAAGACTTAGCAAAATTTCACAAGGGAAAAATTAGGTCAACGCTAAAATGGGACTTTTGAGAATGCGTTGACCATCAGGGACCCCAAAATAGGGCACGCAAAATGAGGCGAAGCAAAAAGGACCCGATAGGTCAAAAAGAAAGAGAGGGTCCCCATTCTAAATAGGGTGTGTGTGCTATAGGAACAACATAATACTCATGCAAAAATATCCCTATGGAATTTCATTTAGAATTCCCCAACTATCATAGCATTCTTCAAATAGCCTTACAAAAAGTAGTGGTTCTCCCTGGTATAAATGTAAATGATGTAGTAGCTACTATAGAAGGAATGAATATAGTTAATTTTGACATCACATTTCATCAACATGAGTTGCCCCCTTTGGAATTAAGACAAAATAATTAAGCCTTTATGATCATTTCTCAATAAATCTGAAATGGTATAAAAAGAAGAATGGTTGATAATGGTTCTTCTCTTAATATGTGCAGTGTGAAAATATTAGATAAGTTTTGGGTAGATAAATCAACAATACAACCTGATTCCTTATCCATTCAAGGTTTTCACAATGTAGGAAGGCAACCGCTCTGTCTAATTACTTTACCTATAACATTCGGAAGGGTTACCTTACAAACTCCTATTCATGTTATGCCTCATGACCTTTCATACAATATTGTTTTGGGAAGACAACGTGGATTCATTAGATGCATGCAATTGCCTCTACTCTTCATCTTATTATGAAGTATGTCCATGACAATAAGGTATACCAATTTGAAATGGACGCTGAGCCTTAAAGTTGCCTACAAGTGGAAAGAGGAACTACAAGTTCTCTCAAAACATTAATTCCCACATCCAATATAGCACCTTTAATAGAAGATAAACAAGAAAAGGAAATAGTGTCAAATTTATTGGATGATGATTGTGGTTCTTTTAGATTTCACACCCTCATTTATGGGATAATATATAATTATAAGAAAATAATATGATAAGCAACAACAACCAATGGTAATGTTAGCTTAGAACTTTGAAGAACAATAAAAAACATCTAACTCAGATACTCTTGAAGACAACATGAGTTATACAACAAACTTTGTTGAGATATACTACCAACAACCACCAAACTTGAAAGAAGTTGAACAACTCTATGGAAGAGGTTATGAACTTATGAAGCAATTGGGTTACAATGGTAAAGGGTATGGAAATAAAGAACAAGGTATTTGAGTTCCTATAGAAAAAAACATACAATAGACAAAGATTATTTTGGGATATTGTCACTTCTAAAATTATGCAAGAAACAAAGCGACCATTGTTAAACATCAATACTATCATGTGCAAGCCAAAAGTAAACTTTACAATGAAACATCCTGAATTGCTTGACATGAAGTTACCCCCATCATGGGAGTATTTTTAAAATAAGGAATCTTTTAAACATATGTTAGGATTTTATGAGACACCATCTAATCCTCCTGAGGAAAAGGTTACATGTGTTGTGATTAGTGCTAAGCCTAGAGATATCAAAGATGAAAGTTATGAAAAGGACACAAAAGCATAACAATACAATATCAATGCAATCCCTTTAGGGGACACAATTGGCATTCCAATGGATATGACAGATAATGAGAAAGTAATTAAAATCAAAAAATTCCTTCATGATGAAGAACAAGATGATACAACAACCTTGCTTCATGACTTTCCTGAACTCTTTTCTTAGAAATATTCATATATGCCTGACATAGATCTAAAGATAGTGACAAACAACATTGCCCTTGTTGAGAATGCCAAGCCCGTTCAACAAAAGATACAAAAAATGAATCCTAAGATAGATTTTATTTTTAAAGATGAACTTTAAAAGCTCCTTGATGTTGACTTCATAAAACCTATCGCTTATTCTTCACGTAGATCTCAAATATTGTCACAGTCGCAAAACCTGACAATCGCATTAGGATGTGTACGAATTCTGAGACTTCAATAAAGCTTCTTTAGAATATGAATTTCTCATTCCTAATATTCACATGACAGTAGATTCAAGTATGGGACATGCTTAGTTGTCATTCATGGATGAATTGTTGGAAATAATCAAATCTTTATCAACCCCAAAGATCAATACTAAACAATATTTACAACTGTTTGGAAGACATTTTTCTAGGTTATGATGCCTTTTGGATTCAATAAAGTAGGTGGAACATATCAACGATCTATGACACTAATATTCCATTATTACATACATAAAAATTTCTAGGATTATGTTGATGACATTTTAGCCAAATCATTAATAATACAAGACAATGTGAATGTCCTTCAAAAAATCTTTCAGCAAATGCAAAGATACAACATGAGGATAAATCCAAAAAAATGTGTTTTTGGTGTTGATAGTGGAAAGATTTTCGGCCTTATCATGTCTCATAGAGGCATTGAGGTGGATACAAAGAATATTTATTGTATTTTCAATATGCCATCCCCTAAAAATATTTCTCAATTACAAACATTACAAGGAAGAATCCAAGCTATCCATCATTTTGTTGCATCTTTAGCCAATCACACATTACCATTCACACATCTTCTCAAAAAGGATGTGCAATTTAATTGGAATGATTATTGTAAATAGGATTTTGAGAGTTTAAAGGAATTTCTCACGACCACCTATTTTACAACCCACTGTGCCAAACAAACCATTTATACTTTATATCGTGCCTCAGCCCATGCTTTAGCAACATTGTTGGCTCAACAAGATGAAAACGTTAAAGAGAATCTAGTCTATTACATTAGTTGAACATTGATTGATTATGAGAAACAAAATACAACGAAAGGAAAAAAAAATTTCCCCTTGTATTTGCTACAAGTAAATTATGACATTATTTACTAAACGTGAAAATACAAGTAATGAACAAAATTTGATCCTCTCAAAGATATTTTTAATAAAACAAACCTACTTGGATTTCTAGCTAAATGGGTGATGTTGTGGACAAAGTTTGACCTAACATTTTTTTTCACAAAAATAAATTAAGGGTCAAACCTTGACAAACCAGTTAGTTGGTGCTCCTTCCTCTATGGCATTGCCTAGTAATGACTCTTTCCTCAATGATAATGAGTTTAAAATGGAAATTTCTACATGGGAATTATAATTTGATGGATCTAAGTGTAGAATAAGCTCTAGTGTTGGGGTTATATTAATCCCCGATACAAGAAATCCTATTCCCTTATTGTATCGGTTAAATTTCCTATGTACAAACAACACTATTGAGTATGAAGTGTTGTTCACAAGATTGCATTCTACCTTAGTCTTGGGTGGAAAAAACTTTTGGATCTTTGGTGATTCACAGTTAAGCATAAAAAAAAAATGGGACATATCAAGCAAAGCATGGTAAATTAGCCAAATATAAGGATCTTACAATGAAATTATTAGAGAAGTTTGAATCATTCACCATTGACAACATCCCATGAAAATACAATCAACATGCAGGTCTAATGGTGAGTGTAGTCTTTCTTATATCACCTCAAGAACCTTCAAAATATGTCACATTTACTGCTCACTCAATCATGAAACCGTCCATTGAAGGTAAACTTCAAGAAGTGTTAGCAATGAATAAGCAAGACTCAAGTGAGTGGTATGATACAATATTCAACTATTTGAAAGATGGTACTTTTCTCGATCCCACAACAATGAATGCCCAACATCGTTTGCAAAAAATAGAAACCAAATATTTTATTTTAGTTGGCATATTATATAAAAAGTCCTTCAATGGCCTTTTTCTTAGATGCCTTAACATATCCGAAATTTCCATAGCACTTGAAGAGGTACATGCGGATGCCTATGGAGGTCATTTCGAAGGTAGATATTTAGTGCAAAAACTCATTCGCATGGGATATTACTGGAGACATATGGAAATTGATTTCTTTGTGTACATTAAGAAATGTTAGGAACATAGCAATTTGATTCATGCTCCTGCTACTAAGCTCCATGCCCAAATTCCTATTTGGTCATTCTCAATGTGGGGATTGGATCTGATTGGAAAAATTTCACCACCCTCATCCACTGGCCACACATTTATAATCACAACCACAAATTGGTTTACAAAATGGGTAGAAGTTATCCCCCTTCGGTCCACAATTACCGATGTAATATGTTGTTTCATATTGGATCACATGATTGCACACTTTGGAATTCCTTCTGCATTAGTTTCAAATAATAGAAAACCATTCAAGAAAAATGATGTGAAGAGATTCCTTGACACATTTAATATTCAACATAGCTTCTCTACACCTTACTATCCACAATCTAATGGCCAAGACAAAGTAACTAATAAAACCATTGAGAAAATTCTAAGAAAAATAGTTAATAAACATAATAAGGATTGGCATATTCAACTGGCATATGTGTTATGAGCATGTCATACTAGTATCAGTCATCAACAGAAACAAATCCTTATAAAATTGTCTATGGTACCAAGATAGTGATGCCCTTGGAGTTAGAAATCCCTACGTTAAGGATTTCTCTTCAAGAGGTCATCGACAATGACAGTTACAAACACCAAATATTGCATTAGCTTGAGATGCTTGATGAATAACACATTAACGCTCTTGAGCACCTCCAAGATTATGCTAAGCAATTATAATTCCAGCATAGTAATCATTTCATTCCTTGCATATTTAGGAAAGGTTATTTGGTCTTGTATGAAAATTGGCAAAATGTTAATGCCAACCTAGCTAAAAAAGTGAAATTCAGTCCTAATTAGCTAGGACCTTATATAATTAATAAAAATTATAGGTCTAGCATGTATACATTAACCGACATGGACGGTACACCCCTTAAAGACCCTATCAATACCATGTATCTATGCCGGTATTACATCTAAATCCCCTTGAATAGTATGGATGGTGAGAAGCGTTGTTAGAGCTAATCGATTGCATTCCATGGGGTTTCACATTGGTTTGTTCTTGAAATGTAACTCTTAGTGTGTCCTGAACTCTAAAGTGATTATTTAATTTACTATTATTTGATTACTTTAGGTCTCATGCTATTCAAGTTTATTATGTGTGTTATGCTAGATTAGATCCTTATAAGCATTTAATTTCCTCTAGTAAAATTATGAGTGCATTTAATTTAACATTTCATACTTCATCACAATGTTGCATCTAAGAGAAACTATAATAAGTTTTGATTAGATCATATATAGCAAGTTAAATTATGGAATAATTCATTAAATAATCTTACAAAGGTTATTTAATTAACTCAACATTAACATTTAACATTCCAAAATAGATAATAATAAAGCATCATGTTCTCATATATACATATCAAAGTTTTTTGTATATATTGTCAGATATACAATCCTACTAAGGCATGTGGCTACCAAATCCCTCAGGACCTATTGGTCGCATTTTTCTAGTAGCATTCTATCAAGAGATATGTTGGTAGATGGTCAATGCTCCCCTCAAGATTCATGACATGGAATAACTACCTTCCGTGGATCTGTTAACTCTGGCAGTTGTATCAGGAATTAACAGGTCGATCTATTTGTGCAACCACAATTGTGGGGCCAACAATTAGTATCAGAGCCAAACGTGTCGGGTTTGAATCCCCACAGGTCATGTTGAGAGGGATTTTTTTGGTATATGGTCAGCGCTCCCCTTAGGATTCATGACATGGACTCGACACCTCTCATGGATCCGTTAACTCTGATAGTTGTATCATGCATTAATAGGTCAATATTGTGGTGCAATGGAAACTATGGGGCCAACAATATAGTGGTGTGCAATTGTGATTATGTTCTATTGAGTGTACTAAGAGCAAGCTCTAATCCTCATATTTGTATGAGGGCCTCTAGATGTGATCTTGATATTTGATCTATCTCCACCTGTAGATTTGTTATCTTTGACTCTAGTCTCTTGAACTCTATAGGGGTCTAGGATGACTATGCCTCAAGGTTAGGATGGGCTTCATTGACACATCTCCTCAATCTCTCATACGCTTCCTGCAGTCTGACAAATGGCTAAATGACTCTGGTTCCTTATCCACAATGGATGGGGACACATAGTAGGATTTTGTGGCCTCCTCATCAATTGATGGGAGCACTATCTATAAATCTTCCTATTAGTAGTGTAACATAGGTTAAGTATTCAAGTTAGTTTCATGAAAACAAAAAAAATCAAACCTAATTAAACAATAAAGAACAAAGGAAATATAAAAATGAAAACTAGGAAAGATCTCACCCAATCTTCAAATCTCCATGATTCACCTTCATTGTACCTTCTCTATTTTCTGCAATATGGAATGTGCCCTCAGATTTCTTTGTGAGAAACTATGATTATGACAAGACCTAGCAAGTGTTGAAGGATTTGATCTAAAATGTATGTAAGAAAATAATCTCTACATGCAATGTAAAAATCTGCAAAAGACAATGTTAGACCAAAAGAATGAAGTGAAGAAGAAGAAGAATTCAGATATATAAGAGGTGTCAAAATGAAGACAAAATTGACATTTTATAGAAAAATGCAATTTTGGATGGATGGATGAGATGAGAGATTGAGAAATGCCCTAGAATCAATGGTTAAGATTCAAAATGGAAACTCTCAATTAGGGTTAGGGTAAAAATCCCCAAATATGTGAACAAGATTTAATTTAGGAAATTAAATCAATGATGGAAAATGAATGTGGCATCGAGACAAAATTAGTAAAATCAAGAGGATGAATTAGAAAATCAAGTTATTTTAGAAATAACTTAATTTCTGGAGAGAAATGCTATTTTGAAACTAATCTTTTAAATTAATTCCAAAATGGTGAATTCATGTGATAGTAAATAATAATACATTAAAATTATTTACTTGGAACGAGGGAAGTTGTCAATTTAAATAAAAAAAAATTATTTAAATTTAGAAAGAAAATCAATAAGGCAATTTAATAATTAAGATTATTGAATTTTGGAGGAAAATTAGAAAGAAAGTTGGAGAGGATAATAATTAAATAAATAATAAAAATTTATTTAATTATGAGAAGACATAAATAATTGACGTATTAAATAACTAAATAAAGTTTATTTATTTAAATAATCATGATGAAGTAATAATTAAATAAATTTAGGAATTTATTTAATTATACAGTGACATAAGCAATTAGCAACATATTTAAATAATATTTATTTAAATAGCCAGGAGGAATAAAAGATGTGAATTAAAATAATAATTATTATTTAATTAATAGTTGACATTGGACTATAGGACATAATTAAATATTTTAATTATGTTGAGATGAAGCATGATATAGAAGAATGTGGTTTGTGGGTCTAGGCCATTTTTATGTGTCTACATTTTCCCCTCTTTTTCATAACGCAGGTTTTCATGTTGTGACAAAGAAAATAAGTCAAAAATATGCCTTAGTGCGAAATAGGATGAGGAAGAATGATGAGGAGGTAGCGGTATGCCCCCTCGAGAGGATAGTTGGGTTCCAAGAATACGAGTGGGCTCCCGAAATGGATGAAAGGATTGTAATACCCCTCTGTTTTGCTTCTCGATCGATTTGCTTTATGCTATGTGTGGTTGCAGTTACTTTGATACTAGATAAATTTTGTTATGATTTTTTGATCGTTACTATTGAGCGACAAATATTATTGTGTGATGTGTTGACCTAATTAATGTTTCTCATACTTTAATGGATTGATGATGTAAAGTTATCATGTGATGTTATTATGAGATTATTGAGTTATGATGGATGTGTCAGTTTCGATGAGTGTATTGGTGAAGAAGACGGGTTCGCATCACTCGCTTGCGAGCACCCTACGAATCTGTAATTCCTTCTTCATGGTGTGTATTATATGCTGGATATATTGTATGATGTTTACTTGGTTGCAGGATTGCAGGTACATGACATCGAATCCACCTGGTTTGATAGGTTTGAGCGTGTCAATCCAACGGTTAAGTTGAACGGGAGATAGTAGCTTGGTACCTTGTGTCAAGTCTACACCCTAGCCATAGTGTCTCGTCAGTGGTATGTGTCGAGTCGTTCATTGCCTTGCTTTAATGTTATTTAATTCTGAAGGATTCTTGATTTGGAAATAGATATTTAGAATAATTGCATTTAAATCATGTTGATGGTTATTTAATTTAAATTATGGAATGTGAATAAAAGTTTATATTTAAATTAATTAATTATATTTAATTTATTTAATTAATTAAATTTAATCCAAGGGGCTTGAATTTAGTTATTAAATAATTAAATTAATTAATTAAACGTGATACAAGAAAATAAAAGGAAATAAAAGAATTAAAATTAATTTTGGAATTTAATTTCAATGTGTGGGAATTAAATTAGAAATTATAATTAAATGTTTATTTGGGAAATGAGTTTTCAACTTTGGAAATAAATTTATTATTTGAAATTGCATTTTAAATTGAAAGTGGATTTTAGAAAATTGAAATTGAAATTGAAATTGAAATATCTAATTTCCATGTAATGTGAATTAGGGTGGTATTAGGTACTTTTGTTTTATAATAAATGCATGTTTTAATTTTAGGGCAGAAAGTTTTTTGAAAAATTCATTTTTACAGCAGAGAATAAATCTTGGAGAAATTTGCACAAAGAAGGGTTTGAAGAAAGTTTTGACTGTTGAATTGATTGGATGAAAGATTGTTTGCATTTGTTGAGTTTTGGATTGGATTTGTTGGATAATTGAAGAAAATTGGAGAAATCTTTGGAGGAGGTTTACATCAAAAATTCATCTTTGCATGTAGCTTCTTGAACCAGGTTTTCCTTTTTTGTGTTTTATTGTTCTTGACTGTTTTTAAAATAGTAGTGATTAAAGATTTGTTTGTTAGATCTATTTTAGAAAATAAATTTGTTGTTAGAAGAAAAGAATCAAATAGATTTGCAGCTTTTGCTTTGTGAAAATTCTTGAGTGAAAATTGTGAAAACCTTAGTTGAATTTAATTTGTTTGGGGAAATCGATTATTGTGTTTTGGATTCAAACATAGAGATTGAGCAATATTTTTTAGAATGTTTTTAGAAAATCAAACCCTCTGTTTATTATTAAAAAATTGGATTTTAAAATCCGCAAGTAGTTATATTTTTCAAGGTAAAATAGTCTGGTTGCGTCTCATATAACTCCACTTTCACAAACTGGGTTGTCGGGAAATTTAAAGGGTTTCTACGCCTTGGAATTTTCTTAACCCTATAAAAAAATCGCAAACACCCAAATCGTAGTTTTTGAGTTATACTTGAAACATGAGACTATTGTTAAGTTATTTTTCCATGGCTGCTTTGATAATAAAATATTAATAAATTGATATTTATAAATATTAATATTTATTATTTGATAATATTTTATATAATAATTTATAATACTAAAATATTATTTGATAATATTTTATATAATAATTTATAATATTAAAATATTATATTTATTTATATTATTTTAAATAAAATCGATATATTAGATTAGTGGAAATAAAATTATAAACATATGGGGAAATTATTGTTTATTCTAAAATGGCATGTTAAAGTTTAATTGAAGGAGTTAAATATTTGATTTAAAGAATGCATAATTTAAGATTTAATTGTGAAATTTAAATTCATATGTAAAAGGTCCAATTATTAATTTGATTTAATTGGAAAAATATATATATGATATTGGGTTATAGTCCAAATATTGATCTTATTTTAACACAATAAGTTATGGAAGAGACCAAATGTTAATTTGATTAATTTTATAATGATTTAATTTGCAAGGGCAATTGGTTATTTAATTTAAGCGAAATGTTTTGAGTTATAGATGAAAATATTTATTTTGTTAAGAGCAATTAGAGAATTAAATATTAGTGTAATTTCTCCCCAAAATTTAATATGTTTTATTTGTTGAAATTTAATATGTTTTATTAAATAATATATTATTTTATAAAATATATTAATATATATACATATGATGTATATTTACATGTTGTTTTCAATCAGGAGTATAATTAGTTTTTAATTTGTTTTATTTAAGTGTATGTATTTGAGTTGCATGGAGATTTAAAAAAAAAGATAAGGTTAAATGGATGATTAAACTGTTAGGGAAAATGATATTTTAAGATATTTTATAATTGCAAGGTCAAATAGATAAGGAAAGAGATATTTTATAAATTCCATGCTTAGATAGGAAATTGATTGAATTATATGAGTTACATAGAAAATGAAAGAAATCCAATTATATGTGTACTTGTGTTGGTTTTTGAATGCATGGTCGAATTGTTAAGAAAAAAGATATTTAAATATATCAAAGAAATGTAGAAGTATTTATATTTGAATGTTTGTTTAATTAATGAGATTTTATTCGAAAAAAAATATATGAATGCATGGTTAAATAGAAAAGCCAAGAGTTATTTTTATACATTGATAAAATGGCATGTTTTGAATAGAGAATTGAAAAGATATAGGTTTCACATAGAAATAGAATATAGTAATGGGAATAGTTTATGTTGTATTGGAAGTAAATCTAGGAAATGAATATATTTGAAAAGACAAATATTTATTATGTTTTATTTATTTTCATAGAGCAATTTAGCCATTGTGAATGAAATATTAAAAAATATATGTAATTAAATTTATTAATATATATATTTGGTGTCTATTTAATATGGAACATATATATATATATATTAAGTGTAAATTCATTATCGTATTTTATTTTAATAAGATGCATGCAATATATTATTGAATAGAGATTTAAAATGGATTGATTAGTATATATGCGTAAATGGGTAGAGAAATGATATTTTATTATGTTAAAGTGATTGCATGTTCTAAATAGAAAATTGAATGAAATATAAGATTTGGTTAGGAAATGGAAAGAGTTTACTTGCATGATTTTGTGTCAATTTAAAAGTAAATTAAGAAGTTGTTTATATTGATGAGGCAAGTAGTTATCCTAATTTGTTTTTTTTCCATTAAAGAAATTAATTCATTGTGAACGAAATATGAAAGAGATATGGATTTAGTATATCCAAAAGTAGTAACTTCCTAATGAATATTTTGAATGATTTAATTCTCTGTATTCAGTAAAGAGAAGTAAGTTTAAATGTTTTAGATTCTCAATAATGAAAGAGGAAATAGGGGTTATGATTATTTCAGATGATCTAGTTATCATGTCTTTGACTTTGTCAACACTACCTATTGAATGAGTATGGATTTAAGAAATCCAAATATTAGATTTGATTTATGACTTGAATGCTTTTGTTGCTATGTCGTTAAGTTGCATTGTGGGTTTTGGGATTTAGTGTTAGTCCTAAATTATAAGAGTTCCAGAAGAACTTAGTGGATGAGGGTTATTGAATCTTTATGTCAACCAGTTGTTCTTCCCTTGTGTAGTGCATGGTGTATTTCCAGTTATTACCCGGTTTTCATGAACGGGGATGTTTGCACCTCTTTGGTTTAGGAGGGGATTATGGGATCTGTGTCTCCTTGTATGGAGTGACCTTGTTATGTGGTTTCATCTTGTTGCCTCCTGTGAAAGGAGTGGACTATGTATTTTGTTGCCTCCAAAATGGTTGGAGTGAGTTCTTATACTTGTTTTTTCCCTTGGGATGGAGTGGTTATGATTATTAAGTGTATGCTCTTGAGATTCCCTTGGTGATTAGTATTTGTATACGTGTATGGTTCTCTGAACATAATTGGTCTATTTTATGTCTAGAAGCAATGTGACCTATGTCAGTGATGTGAGAGTTGTACTTGTTTATTGCATTTGCTTGGATATTTCAGTATGAGTTAGTTTGAGTCTGCCTTTGGTTAGAGGTAGTAGTATCTTGATCATGTTGTGTGGTTAGTATCTCCTAGCATGGGGGGTGGGCCTTCGGATACCACATGGCTGGGTGGAACATGCACCAAAACTATTGGGTCCCCCTTGATCTTCAGTTCATGGAGGCGAGACATCCAGATGGATAGCTCGCGGTTCTTATTGTATTTTCTTACATTGTAATATTTCAGATTGTATAAGTTATTTTATCCCTCTTATGTTATGAGGTGAGATTGTGTAATTGTCATACTTTTGTACAATAGTCTCATTCTAGGAATGAGTGATGTAACTATTGGATTAAGTTAATGTTTATGAGATTGTATTTTGGATGTTCATCTTGTTATGTTATGTGGTATTCTTATGATTTTTGATGTTTATCTCATAAAGTATTTATTGCTATGGTTTATGTAAGATGTATGTGTGGGTTTAAGTAATCCTAACCTTGTAGCCTTAGAGGTTGTTGTTAATTAGTAAGTGAATATGTATGTTATTACACTTTATAAAAAAAAAATTGGTTCACTTAAGTCATTCATTACAACTTCCTTTAGGGTTACTTGGCGGGGCATTACAAGGACTAGACGATGAAAGACCAAAATATATGGGAAACATAGATATGGATGATTATGATGTAGACTAGAAGAAATGTTAAGAGAGAAAAAAATGAATGCTAGGATAGAAGACATGAATGTCGATATGGGGAAGGAGATGCAAGTTAATGTGGAAAAACAAATGCATGTTAGAATCCTTCAGCATTTGCCAAAGTACTAATAAGTGTTTCTTGAATCATCATTGGGTGGTGAAAATGACAAAAATGGAAAATATACACTAGGGTATGACATAGACCAAGGTGTGCAAGGTCATCCACTTGCAAAACAGACGATAGTAGACAAGGAATTTCCTAACTCATACTAGAGGCCAATTTGCCCCAGTCTTTCTGTCAAGACAATCCACAAACATTAGTCAAAGGAAACCATAATAGGTCATGAGACGTCATCGCACCTCTAAATACTTCATGGGACATCCTTGTAGTAGCTAGTAACATGAAAAAAGGACAAGTCAATAAAAGGATAAGACAAAATAGCCAAAAATTTAGAGCCATTTAATTGTTTGAAAGCTTAACAATTTTTGAGGGTTTGACGGTGCCTAAGGTCAGGAAGGACACATCCTGAAAAGGCAGATGACATTTTGACGAGGTCCAAATCCAAGAAGGACACATCTTGAAAATGACCAAAAGGAATGAGATTGACATTTTGACTAATATTTTGGCAAGTTGACTGATTTTGACTGTATGATTGGTTGGCTTATGTTGTCTAATTTTGACTCGATTTTGACGGTGATGTTCGAATGACTGTTTTGACAGACACGACCATGTTTGACTTATGATATTATTTGGATAAACCTAAAGGGACTGACCTAATTTCTTGGGGAATCAATGATGAATCTTCCCTACGTAGCGAATGGGCAGAGACAACATACTTCAGACTGGGATAAAGATTGATTGACGTTATTGACGGGACTGACAGGATAAACTTTGACTTTGTTTTGAGATTTTTGACACTTTTTGAATATTTTGTGTTTTCTCAAGACATTTTTCAATTTTTAGGTCTTTTTTTCAGGACTTTATATGATTTTTATGACTTTTTTCAAGACTTTTTGCAAATTTTAGGATTTTTTGATGCTTTACGAAAATTATGACAAATGCATGTGAATGATGCTGATGCACATGAATCCAAGGACAACCAAGATTTTTCTGCTATTCAAGGTGAATACCAACGGATAGGTGATGATGACAATGACAATGTTATTTGACATGGGAAGGACACATCAAACAATTTGATTCAGGACTTTATATGATTTTTATGACTTTTCAGGACTTTTTGCAATTTTTAGGATTTTTTTATGCTTTACGAAAATTATGAAAATACATGTGAATGATTCCAACGCACATGAATCCAAGGACAACCATGATTTTGCTACTAGTAAAGATGAATACCAACAGACATGTGATGATGACAACGACAATGTTGTTTGATGTGGGATGGACACATCCTGAAAGAACATGAAGATGCGAATGATATGAGAAGAGGATAAAAGTCTGCAGAAGGGCTAGGGAAAAATTGAAGGAATGTTTTAGATAATCTTCCAGGTATTCCATATTGTTGCATTTGGAATGACTTGGTGAGGACTAGATGGGATGATGAGGGATCTTTAGACCATTGACAGGGGAAAGCAAGATGGGTTATAGGTATAAAAGGATAATGGATGGTTTTGATAAAAGATAGGAGACATGAATAGCCTAGACTATGACAGTAATGACATGATATTCCATGAATAAGGTATGATCAAAAGATAGATATGCCAAGAGTTTTCCCAAAGCCTGATTTATGTTTATGCTATAGTCCTTATCAAGATCAAATTTGGGGGGAAAATTAACCAAAAGTGATAGGGTTTTGATGGAAAGATGGAAATGTTTTGTGAAGGGCATGTGAGATGAGACAACTTGCCCCAAAGTGTAATGGTCCACATAGATGATTTAGTCTACACATGACACCTATTTTCTAGGTTTTCATCATGGTACTTATCCAAAGCGCCTGTTTGCCAGGTTTTCACTATTGGATGAAATTTTTCTCTTTACTGTTTTTGATATTTTCTAAATTTTTTTGGTGTCACCAAGACACCTATTTGATAAGTTTTCATCAAGGGACGATTTTTTCTATTTTCATTTTTTTTTGTATCTTTGCATTTTTGCCAAATAGCCTTGATGCTTTAGATGACCATTAACTGTGTTGAAGCCTTTGATGGTGCCGATGTAGACACTAGTGCCATGACATGCCAATAGTGACCTCTCTGAAGCATTTGCCTTGTTAGGATGACAGCACTTGCATACAACTTATTAATGTCATGGTGATCCTTGTTGATACTAGAGTTGGCCTTATCTAAATATGCACATCGTGATAGAGTGTCATGAGAGTCCTTATGATAGAGAGTTGATGCCAAGATGCGACGGATTTGTGGCATGGGATGTTTGGACTTTAAGGAGCATGTAGGGTTATGATGGCTAATGGTGGACATGGATGGGTTGGTGGGATGTTTGGATGTAACCTTTTTTATTCTCCAAACTTGGGGTAATGGATGATGGAGGTTGGATTTTTTATAGCATTTGGAACCAACACTTTTATATGTCTTGCTTGATGTCCATTTTGAAGGAGGTGGACATTTATTATAGGTGGGAGTCCTCTTGTGCTGTTGCTCCACATTTTGATTGACTTTTGGCATATTTTCTTTGCCTAATTCATTATTTTCTTGACTTGAACCATTTTGTTTTGGGATCCATTTTAGCTTCATTTGTCCACTTGTATTTTTGATTGATTCCATGGCCTTTGACATGTGATTTTAGATTTTAGATTTGTAAGACTTTTGTTGGTTCTAAATGGAAGGTTTATTCATGATGGAATGATGGTTTGGGGTGTGGAGGGAAGGGGTATTGGCAACACTCTTATGACAAGGACTATTCATGACACACATTTTGATGTTTGTATTAGATAAGGTTGCCCCCAATATTGAAGAGGAACCACTAACATTCTATGATTTTTGGACTGATGAATAGCCAAGACCTTGATGTCTGTAATGTGCTTGAACTTGTACGGGTTCCAAAATTCCTTGCTCATGTAGGTCTAGTCCTTTTCCTTGATAATGCATGTTTTGAAAGATTTTGTTGGCGATGGGATACTTGTTTCTTTGAAAGCAAGATGCTAACCCATCCTTATTATCAAAATTAATACTCGAAATCTTCTCATCTATAAGAAAATCTTGCTCTAAAAAAGATAAATCATCCTAATTGATAGGATGTTGTAGTTTCACTCACATGTTGGATGGATTTGTGATTAATATCTTTAGTTTGATTTAGTGACATGTCAGACTCCTGTGATTTTGTTGGTGCTTCAAAGTCTATGTTAAAACCATCTTCATGGTCATTGTTATAGAGCCCACTGAATTTAGCTATAGCTTGATCATTTAAAATTATGTCCATTTGAGAACACTCTTGTTCTAGTGGTAGATCATCTATGTGTCCCATGGAGGCAAGTGTCTAACTTTTGGAAGTGTCAATATCTAAAGTTTGGATAGGGTCATCTTCAAGTGTTTGATCATGACTGGCATAGAGGTCAAGGAGTGAATAATTTTGGACATCTTGATCAAAGATAGTGTCTTGATCAAAGATAGATGCATTTTGAATGTCATGATTGGAAATAAGATCTTGACCAAAGATAAGATCATCTTGAATGACATGGTTGTGGATGGAATCTTGAGCAAGGATAGGTGTATTTGGTATGCCATGATTGTCTATGAGGACTTCTTGAATGGACATGAAGAAGGGGTCATGGGATAGACTAATTTGATCTTGACATGATAGGGATGTTATGATGTTGTCCTTTGGAATTGCCTCTTGACATGTATCCTCAAGTGTAGGTAAGAAGGTGGGACTTGGGAGACCATGACCAGATATGTTTTCATCACAAAATGGAATGTCTTGGAATGGATTCGTGTATAATGGACTAGGATATGCAATGGGTGTTTGGACTTGGTTGAGGGATGATGGGCTAGGATAGGAAATGAATGCATGACAAGGATATAATGTGGATGGAGGACTAGGATATGACGTGAATGGAGGATTAGGATATGACATGGGTGGAGGACTAGGATATTATTTGGATGCAGGATTAGGATATGACGTGAATGGAGGACTAGGATATGGCATGGAGATGCAGAAGGGATGAGTGTAAGATGGACTAGGATTGATGGATGGTTGGTTTCCCTTGTCGAGGTTAGGGTGGGTAATGAAATTTGGTTGTGACTTAGTGTTGTGGATGGTGTTAGGGGACCCTTGATAGTAGATGGATAGGGGACTAGGACTCATAGATTGTTGGTAAGATGGATAGATGGATGGAGGACTATAGGTTGAGGTGAATTTGGACTTGGATTGGAGGTATTGAGTTTTGAATTCCCTAGCTACTTGTGCTTGACCATTACTAATGAATTATCATTCAATTCGACTAGCAAGCATTTCATAGTGACTTGAAGACATGACGGTGGATGGAATGAGACTAAGACTATGCAAAGTGATACTGAGGACAAAAAGGAATGTCAAATGAAAAGTGTTAATGAGTGACTAAAATGAGTGTCTTATGTCAAAAGACTTTTAGGAAAGGTTTTCTAACCATTTAAATTTTGGCCAATGTCTCAATTTTGGTTGTCAAAGGACTGGTTTGAAGGATAAAGTGAAAAGATGACAAAATGACAAGGTGATATTTCCACACTAGACTTATGAGTTGGAAGTAGCTCACCTAAGGACAATGACTAAGGATTGATTTTTTTTGACTTGGTCCAATTATAATTTATTTTTGAGACAATGGTTTGACAAAGGAAGGAAAGTTTGCATATCCCAAAGGTGTAAATTTGAGGCCCTAAGACTTTGTCTATGAAGATTCAAGGATGAGAGATTCAAAGCTAAATGCAAACTTTAAAAAAAATGTAGAGATGACTGACTTGGACAATTCTTTTCCTGGTTTCAGAGACAGACTGCTAGAAAAAGATGTCAAAAAAATTTGCTTACAAAATTTTTGGCCTCAGTTTCTGACAGTAATAATGTTTTATGAGTTGATAGGAAAATGCGTCGTTCCAAGAATCAATTGTGTTGCAGGAAGGAAAATTCATTGCAGAGTAGTCAGATGCATCTCAAATTCTGGAAAATGTGTTGCAATATGGAAGATGTGTTGCAGGTTTTAGCAGGTATTGTGCAAAATGGAAAATGTGGCATTTATTCTTGCAAATACGATGCGATAGCAATTGCGATGTTTAGTAAAGAAAATGCATTGAATGATAGGAAATTATAGCTTTTCAATTGGCTATTGTGGCTCAGAAGAGCAAATATGACTCAAGAATAGGCACTTGCACTGCAATATAATGAATGAAGTGTTTAAAATTGTGAATGTGGCTCAACAAAGAAATTTTGACTCAGAAATGAGCAATTGCGGTTCGATAGGATGATTGCGGCTCAGAATAAATTTCAGTAGTTTGACCAGTTTTTTTTAGATTTAGGTAATTTTTATTTTCATGTGTTGAGTTTGTCTAAAAATAGTTGGCAAACACATGGTTGTGTAGAAAATGAAAATCAACCACATAGAAGTCATTTTACAAAATTTTATGGCTGCAAGGATAGTATTCTTTTGGATCCCACTAACCGCATATCCTTAGTGAATGAATTCAAAAGCTTGGACCCACAGGCTCCCCCTTACAATGCACTCACTTCTCGAGGCAACCAAGCTTCCAATCTCCATGAAACTCCGATGGCATATTGATCATTTCTACTAATAATTGTGCAGGTGCAGGTGCCTTGGCAATGACCGTTGTTGCACCAAAGAGTAGAAGGTTTTTGGCTTTCTATAACAAAGGATTTAATTCAGACATCTGTTTGAGTGGTCATACATGGGATCAAGATTAAGCTCCATTAAGGAGGCACTCTAGCCTAAAGAGGTTAAGCTCAACAAGGTTTTGGGGAGTACTACTTGGTCTGTATGACATATCTGCACTCGTAATCCTAGGATTTCCCCTAGGATTCACATTTATATACCAGTCGAAAGTAGCTCGGCTAAAGAGCTTTGTTGCCGGTTTGAGTCACTTTGGGGTGACTACTTTTTCCCACCAAAGAAGGCCCATTTTTCTAAAGTTCAAAAAAAGAAAACTAACATATTCATAGTTCAATCAATCTTTGTTTAGAAACAAAGAGAGGGCACATGAATATGAAAACTCACACTCACATGGTGTTCATTTTAAAATCCAAAATCAAATGTATTGACAAACATAAATAATCAAGGAGTTCATTTTATCCATTTGTAGTGTTTGCCAGACAAGGGGGTTCATTTTAACCATTTGTAGTATTTTCTAATCTAGAAGTTAATTTTAAACCCCATGAACAGAAATATGGAGTGTTCTTTTCACCTTATGCACTTGCATGTTTGTTCATTTTATCCCATGAGTGAAAATAATGCAAGATTGTTGGAAAAAAAAATTAGAAATTAAATAAAGAGATTTAACTAACTCTAGTTGGACACACGCTAAAAAAAAATATTAGTAGAGCAAAAAAACTCTAATCTAGAAAAAAGAAAACAAGAAAAAACTAAAAAAAGGATAGAAAATCGGGACAAAAATCTTACCAATCATTTGCGGTGCAATAGAGCAGATGTGGCTCGATACGGCAATTGTGGCTCAGGATCTAGTGATTGCGGCTCAGGAAATAGTGATTACAACATAATATGGCGATTGCGACTCATGATCTGGTGATTGTAGCACAATATGGCGATTGCAGCTCAAGATCTGGTGATTGTGACGCAATATGGCAATTGCGGCTCAGGATCTAGCGATTACGGCACAATATGGTGATTGTGGCTCATGATCTAGCAATTGCGGCTTGATAGAGCACTTGCATCATTTTCGAATGTGGATGTAGCACAATGGAGCACTTGCATGGCAAAAAATGGAAAATGAGTCGTTTCGTAGACCTAATCCTGCAAAATATCATAAAAATGTACGAAAACCTACCAAAAAAAATGTCAAATGTCAGGTTCACCAATGTAATGAAGGATTTCTGCAAAATAGATTGCTAGTCTAATAATGCATGCATATTTCAAATAAAATCTAGCAAACAATGAAATACATTAGAGATAAAATGAGAAAATGAATGAAACTAGAACAGTCTCACCCAATCTTCTCTTCTCCATGATTCAATTTCATTGTACCTCCTTAAGCTTGCTGTGATAATGGATGCCCTTAGATTTGTGAGAAAACTCTATATGCCTAGTCCTAAACAAATCCTTTGAAGGATTTCTCAATAAACTAAATGCAAAATAGAAATTTAATTCTAGTATGCAAGTAATTAATAAGCCTAAAGATGATGATGAAAGATGATATTATGAGATTGCAATTTAATTCATTGTACCTTCTCTATTTGCTGCAATATGGAATGTGCCCTCATATTTCTTTGTGAGAAACTATGATTATGACAAGACCTAGGAAGTGTTGAAGGATTTGATCTAAAATGTATGTAAGAAACAAATCTCTACATGCAATGTAAAAATCTGCAAAAGACAATGTTAGACAAAAAGAATGAAGTGAAGAAGAAGAAGAATTCAAAGATAATAAGAGGTGACAAAATGAAGACAAAATTGACATTTTATAGAAAAATGAAATTTCGGATGGAGGGATGAGATGAGAGATTAATTAATTCCCTAGAATCAATGGTTAAGATTCAAAATGGCAACTCTCAATTAGGGTTAGGGTAAAATTCCCCAAATGTGTGGACAAGATTTAATTTAGGAAATTAAATCAATGATGAAAATGAATGTGACATTGAGATGAAATTAGTAAAATCAAGAGGATGAATTAGAAAATCAAGTTATTATAGAAATAACTTAATTTGTGGAGAGAAATGCTATTTTGAAACTAATCTTTCAAATTAATTCCAAAATGGTGAATTCATGTGACAGTAAATAATAATAATTTAAAATTATTTACTTGGAAAGAGGGAAGTTGCCAATTTAAATAAAATTCTTTTATTTAAATTTAGAACGAAAATCAATAAGGCAATTTAATAATTAAGATTATTCAGTTTTGGAGGAAAATTAGAAAGTGGGTAATTTTAAATATGATTCTATTTAAAACTAGAAAGAAAGTTGGAGAGGATAATAATTAAATAAATAATAAGAATTTATTTAATTATGAGAAGGCATAAATAATTAATGACATATTAAATAAATAAATAAATAAAGTTTATTTATTTAAATAATCATGAGGAAGTAATAATTAAATAAATTTAGGAATTTATTTAATTATAGAGTGACATAAGCAATTAGCGACATATTTAAATAATAAATGTAATTTATTTGTTTAAATAGCCAGGAGGAATAAAAGATGTGAATTAAAATAATTAAGAATTATTTAATTAATAGTTGACTTTGGACTGTAGGACATAATTAAATATTTTAATTATGTTGAGATGAAGCATGATATAGAAGAATGTGGTTTGTGGGTCTAGGCAATTTTTATGTGTCTATAGGTAGAGATCCCTAAAATCTCTCGCAAATCTTGCATGATAGAAACAATAAAATATCAACACACATCATGATATGTATATATGAGAGTAAGAAAATGGATAAAAGAAAAACTAATAAATAAATATATCATCGCCTATATCTCTAGTTAGCTTTGATAAATCAACCTCGTCTTATGTCATGGGCATGGAAGCTATGATGGCCTCTCCATGACTATAGGTACTGGCTCCTACTGCAGTCACTACTCGTGATCTAGTCATATGAGTAGAAGAGGACTCTCCCCACTCATACCCTACTAGATCCATATCTATTGCTGCATCACCCTCACTCATGGAATCCTCCTTCTCCTCCTCCTCATCCTCCTCATCATCCTTATCATCCTCATCATCTCCTCCCTCTTTTCTATTATAGTCAGGATCAAAATCCTCATCATAATCACCATCTATGACATCTATAAATATGTTTGTAGCCCTATAGCATGTCTCCTCGACTCTATCCTCTACATCATCTCCCTAATTCAAGAGTGGTCCTACATCACCTATCGTCGCTTCCAAAGGAAACATGTGGGTCGATCATGATACTATCCACCACTCCTCATAGTCATCTATGACACCAACATTATCTGAGTTAGAGATCAAAGGCATGTCGTGATCTGAGTACCCAAAATCATTGTGAATAACATCATCTATGGTAAACCATACAATATCACTAAGAATCTAAGCACTCCACACTAATCTCCTGAATAAGGCTTGTTCCTGAGGTGTTATTTGCATCTTCCCAAACTATCACATGACTCAATCGTAGTAGAAAGGACATACTACATGGTTGTGTCAACCTGCCAAAAATTTGGCTAGCATTAATATCGTCATCTACTGAGTATGTTTTGGCCACTCTAGCACAAGCTGATAAGGTCTCCGAAGGATCTCATCCTCCTCCAAGTGGTCAAACCATACTCTCCATTAGTGTAAATCACCATACTGCCAAAAATATCATAGAGGATAGCTAAAGGCCCAAGTATACCCCAATACTGTCAGACACAGAAAGTCGGTAGGTCTCATACAAGTGATATGCTAAAGGGACCAAACCTATAGAAGCATATAATATACCCTACTATCCACCTCTCAAAAAAAAAATCAACCAAGATCACAATATAAATGAGCTAGAATACAATGCCTCAGGCATATACTATCTAGTGCTTTTCCATCCCTCGTATCAGATATACTAGTTCTCCATCCAAGTGTGTTTCTCGCCAGTTTGGGATGAGAACTAGTGCCACTATCAACATCATACTCCATCTCACTAGTGAGGCTCATGAGTTATAGAAGCATCACTAGGTATATCCATGCCCTCACTCTCTCATCATGTACTAGTCTTTCCAGGTAGTACTGTGTGTCATATTTCATCTCCTAGAATGTTTGATTTGCTCAAAAACATACTCACTCACCCCAGATGGGAATTCAATGTATGTGATGTGTGTCTTCCAGTGTGATCTTCATCTCACCAGTCAACAAATGAAACATGCATGTATCGACATCCCAATGCTATGCTGGCGCCATCATCATCGCATCATGGTACCGAATGGAGGCATGAGGTACACCTAGTAAAATCCTACAGTCTGTAATAACTCAGTGTCCTCCACTAAAAAGGTGTGGTCTAAATCTCTCACTATAATGATCTATCTACCTTTGAGACACTAAGGTGAATGGGTGGGTACCTAACATAAGTATAACAATATATCCTATAAGAAATCTAATCTCCTCAAATTTTCAACATCAAAAATCATAGAAGTGTACTAATTTTTCTCTAGTGTGGTTTCCTAAAGGCCCTATACACTTTATAACCATTTTTGGACACTTTACAAAGAAATGAGACACTTTGCAAAAAAGTGGGACACTGCGAAAAAATGGGACATTTCATGAAAGAAGGGGACGCTTTGAATTTTTTTCTCCAAGGCCCTAAATTGTCCTAGAAATACATAAAAATTATCGAATTATTGCATAAGGACAAAGCGAAATTCGACGATTTGACTTAACTCATGATGGCGTTCGTTGTGTGCCACCTCATCCCGCAACACATCTAGTCTCGTAGGTCTGTAATCCTATCTACTTGACATCTTTCACTATTCCTCAATTGCTATCAAGCTACAAAAGGTAAATGGGAAAATAGTAAGAATTTACTTCACTTTTTCACTCTTACATGTAAGCGAAAATCAGGGTTTTTACTACATTAGGGTTAAAAAGTGTATTTCAATAAAATCAACATAATGGGTGCTAGAGAGCTTTTTCTTTAATGCCATTTATTGTGTTGGAATCCTGATTCCGCTCCCAACATAATCAATCATCAATCATTATGTGTCATGGTACTTGAAAATTCCTTATGATATGACTTATCTTGTTTGACGTGGCTAGACTACTACCTTGATTCCACCTTCGTAAAGCAAGTTGAATCAAGGGGGCATACATCTACCCTCAAATACAATATCTAGATGGATGTTTTCTAAGAGGATGGTTTTTGCACAACTAATGGATTTGAGTTGTAGGATGCAACTCCTAACATTGTGATTTTGCATTTAACTATATTGGGGGCTTCATTCTCCTATGTCATTACTAAACTCATATGTGTATCCCTTTTAGATTCCTTTAGCTTGCATATCCATGAAAAGTCATATGGGTGCTAAAGTGGGGACTAAATGTAGTGTATAAAATCATGCACTCTTGAAGAAAGAGATGATTTCACACTTAATTTGGACCCATATTGGAACCCTTCCATTAATTATCCTTCAAAATCATCATTTATAGGCCCGTAGGACCCATTATTTCGGTATTTTGATGCCCATTCCACTTAAAAATCATTTAAAATCTATCAAAGTCTCGAAAGATTCAAAAACCCACCTCAAAAACTTAAGGTGGGACTCATTCGCCACCTTGGGCGAATGAGTCCCCTTAGGTGGTACCCATTCACCTAGGGTGGTGAATGAGTCCCTTTTGGGGCCTTTTTCAATTTTGAGTAGGAATTCATCAATTTAATTCAAAATTTTGGTGAATATCAGCGTTTGGGATCTAAATAACGGTAAATTAGGTGTTGATGCCTATAAAAGAAAGCTTCTAAGTCATTTTTAATCAATCTTTAAGCACTTTGAGAAAACATTAAATTAGATATCAAGAATTAAGAGTCTTCAAGAAAGTTCTCACAAGACAATTCAAGTTTCAAGAGAAAGTAGAGTTGAAGATTTGGAGCAGCATTAAAGTGTTTTTGCAGGTCTTCAAGATCAAGCATTATCAAGGGTTAATCATGGATGCCTATGGTGACTCATGATGGATTCTAGGTTGGGGAAACACAACTAGCCATCAAGACAATCCTAAAGAGTTGTTTCCTAAGTGATTCCATCCTCCATTATCACTCTACATTCAGCCTAAGGAAGGTACAATCATCACTAGGGCTCATTTGGGATGATTGGAGATCATCACAGCTGAATCATTCATATCTTCATTTCTATCATTACATTATATTATCTCATGTTAGAATAGGATTGCATCATGTTTCATATTTCCAAGTCGTAGACACACTTAAGGCTAGAGTTTCCATGCACATTTCATTATCTTTTCCAAGGTTTAATTACCAAATTTGGGGTTTGACCAAGGAAAACCCCCCATTAACAAACCAAGCCAAATTATTTTTTGGAGGTGAATTTTACATGTTTGGACCTGAAACTCAAGTTGGAAAAAAAAATAAGGCATTAAGGAGCAAATCAAAGTTATCCAGTCTCAAAAAAGTCAAACTCAATTAATTTACCAAGTGAGGCGAATGATTCCCATTCTTGTTGTCTATCAGATCAAGTTGTAGATTCTGATACTATTTTTCCCAAAAGAGGCTCCCACAAAGAAATCCAGATCTGGGACTAATTTGCCTAGGTTGACGAATGAGTCCTAGTTGGTCAAAAAGTTAGCATTTCTAGGATTTCAGAGTTGTTTCAAGACTTTTAGAGGTATCCAGGTGCATATTTCTAATTTAGCAACTTTTTGTTACATTTCATTTGCATTTTTGTCATCTTTTAGGTCATTTTGCATATCACATTGTGTTTTCAAACATTTTATCTTTTCAAAGTTTACACTTGGTGGTGAACCCCTCATTTGACATCATTGCATCCCCTAGAACACACCCTTTGCTAGATTTCAATCACCTTTGCATTAGAATCTTAAGGGATTGTTCTCGAATGAAATGTTGGATTTTGTTGCCTTAGGTCCTAAACCCTAGTTATCTAGCACACAAAAAATTGTTCATTTCACTTACATTTAACATTTATTGTTATACTCTATTGAATACCATGTATGAAATTACTCTATTCAATACCATTGATTGTTGTATTCAATTTTAATGAGGTCAAACGATTTACATATCAACTTTTTCCTTTCATTTATAAGCAAGATACCATGTAGAATAACACTTGAGGTGGCATTTCCTACTATTATTTCACATTGTTTATGATGTAATTGTATAGGGATATGAATAGTTTTATATGAAATATATAATAACATATTGTTTAAAAATATGAAAATAGTATATGTCTACACCATAATTGTTCAATAATCAAATGATGAAACCCACAATGCACAATGATTATTGTCAGCATGTCTCATCATCTCCTATATTGTCTATTATTTGCAATTGAGGAAATTCCTTCCTAATATTTCTCATATTTCTTTGGGTTCTTGTGTATTTCAAGAGGGTTGATTCTAATTCAGTGAACCCGCATAGATGATGAACATGAAACAATAGATTTATGGAGAGTTTGTGCTTTGTCCTTCACACTTTGAACACCTTCAGCCTATAAGAAACACTTTGAACAATTAATATATGGATGAAAGAAAAATAAGGTAGTATGATATATACAAAAAGAGATCATTTATATGCACCTCTGGAAGAGAAGGCTTCAAGTCAGAGAGCTTCAATATTGTGAATCTATTGAAATAGTCTCTGATAGTATCTATGTCTGGACTTGGATAAGGTAGTCTATAGTCACTAGGAATGGCCTTAATGGTGTTGACTCTCACACAACTTTATGGGAGTGCAATGTTCTAGAAAGTAGCATCTCTACCGATAGCACTTACAATTCCTTTTCCAACCAGTTTATGCCACCACCAAAGGTCAACATGATCATCGGCCTTAAAAGTGATGGGTGATCCCAGAATACTTGTTTACAATTTTTGGGCAAACTAGACACCACACTATTTTTTTTTAACTAAATCTTCACTTTTGGGCTCCTATAGTGACTAAACCATGAGGAACTTGAAGATGATGAAAACTAGTGATTTGTGAAATTTTGTCTATAGATTCTAAATATACTTTTTCAATTTTTTTGGAATCATATTGCACTTATTTTTCCATCTCCTTCGAAAACTAGATTTTTTTTTAAAACAACATTTTTAAGGAGTGACACTCACCGTATACAACATAAATAATTTGTATGATGGATAAAATTCTAATTTTTTTGAATTTAGATTTTTAACTACGATATCTAGCACTTTCATTTGGTTTTATAGTGTTTTATTGAATATTTTTTCCTTAATCAAGTTTTGAAGTCAAACCAATTACAATTCAGACATAGGTAATTGTATACAACATAACTTTTTATGTATGTATTGAAATTCAAATTTTGTTTTACTGGATCAAGGACATCAATACCTAGCCCACACATATTTTTTTGAATTTTATTTTGATAATCTGCTATTTTTCCACATGTGCAAAATAGAAAGCTTGATTTTCAGTGAAAAACCTATGTTTACTCAAACTAGGAAAACAAATACATATTAAAATTATATTCATTGGATAGCTCCTTTCGAGGACTACAATCATCTAGCTGGGTTTGTGAAGTCTCCTCCATTTTCATCCTCAACCCAAGATTTGAAGGGAAAAATTTTGGATATTTTTGGTTCTAGGAGGGGAGAATGGGGGAAAACGAGGGTTCTAGCAAACCCCCTTTCCACAAGAACTTTTTTTCTTCTTTTTTGAGAAATGTGAGATTCGAGATTAAATTGGTTTGATCAAAGGGGAGTTCTATTTAACTCCATTTTGGTTCACTCGAACCAGAAGTTTGTTCGAACCCCCAAAAACCATTTTATTTGCATGGGGTAATTTTTTGCAACTTTTCCTTCCTCACTCGAATTGTAAACCACTTTTTTGGGTTCACCCTTCTCTTGGTATCTATCCTCTCCTCATGAACAATATTTGGCTGCAATAAAAATTTCATTAACATCAACCATAATTCAATATATTTTAAAGGATTCATAAATAAATTAAAATAGAAGCATGGAAGTGTGTTGTGTCTCTTACCGATATAGATGGAACGTCACCTCTCTACCATCCCCATGTCCATATTTATTTTCATCTCCGCGTTATAGACTAGTGATATCCCCATCCCCATATCCATATTTATTAACCTATCCCACTTGCAAGCTAGTGCTCTCCCCATCCCCATGTCCATCTTTATTTCCATCTACCCCTTGCAGGCCAATGCTCTCCCCGTCCCCATATCCATCTTTATTACCTTGTCCCACTTGAAAGCCAGTGCTCTCCCCATTCCCATATCCATCTCTATTACTTTCTCCCAATTCCATTGAAACTACATCACCAATAAGGTCAAGGTATATGTTTTTGGTAGACCACACATGTCTAATAACATTCTTATCTTGCAAAACATGGCAAAGGAATGAGAAGAAAAAGAAGAAAATAAAACTTTACCAATTTTACACTAACTTGCTTGGGGCCAACACTTTGATTTTCATCCTTGCCTTGTAATAGCAAGAATTATAATATCGCATCAAATTCAGATGCATGCAACCAATTCATTGAAATGATCAAAACACACATTAAATAGAAGATTTTGAAATCATTGTTTCTACTAGTTTCTTCATGTCAAGGAACCTTGAAACTTTTGAATATGTACACTCCTTCTCAATGTTACACAATAGGTTGGGAGGAAAAACATAATCTTGTGCTTTCATGGGGATTTCTTTGTCTTCCAAATCAATAGTACCCTATTCGATGCCAAGATTTCATTGCTCATCGTTTCCCTATAATAGTAAGAATTGAAATGTCACATCAAATTCAGATGCATGCAACAAATTAATTAAAACAATTAAAACAACATTAAACATAAGATTTTGAAATCAATATTTGTTCTCATTTCTTCATGTGACAGTGCCTTGAAAATTTTGACTATGTACACTCCTCAATTTTAGACATTAGGTTTGGAAGAACAACACCATCTTGTCCTTTCATTGGCGCAACTTCGTCTCCCAAATGAATAATAGTCTACTTTGGGCCAACAAATGCTTGTTGACTATCACCCTATCATGTAATTTAATGTTAAGTGAATCTTGTATGTATCAAAACAACAAAAATGAACAACCAAAATTCATATTTAACAGTTGAATTCCAATTTACCATTTCATCCTTTCTCTTTTTCTCCTGTAACAATAATATTTTTTTCCTTCTTTACTCATCCTCGTTGTTGTATAATGCCATTTTCTCCTTCACCTCATCGTTTCCTTCCTTACAAGGTAGATGGAAGCTTTGTTTATCATAATTTCTGTAGACCATTTTAATACATTCCTCTATTGGATAGTATATCGGAGCTTTAGTTGGTACTCCATATTATCCATCTTCTTTTGAAGATACTTTTTGGATTTTTAGGGGGGGGGGGAGGGGGAGTTTTGGTACCCCCCCCACCCAACGCACTTCACCCACACTTTGGTGGTGTGAGAATAGGGCGATAGTTTCATGAACCTTATGCATGTTGCACAATTTCCAATCATGAAATTTTATCATACATTATTCTAACATACAATAATATATGTATCTCAAATTCTTCACTTATCTTTGGTATTTAGTAGCAACCTTCATAGAAAATTCGAGAAAGGAAATAACTTCAATTATTTCATATTAAAATAAATTGAATGCACAACATATAAACACAACCAAACAATACAATAATTAAGTTATTATATCTACCTTCCCATCTGCCACATCATCATGTGCTTCATTCACACCCTCCACATCTGTAGATTCACCCTTTGCATGCTCTTCCTCTTCATCATGGACTATGTAAAGAGAGTGATCATCTCCCTGATTCACAACTTGAATCAAAGAAACAATATACTATCAAAATCAACATACTCGTAATAGACATGAAATTTTCTAACTAAAATTATAAATCATTCTAATTGATGCATTAGAAGTAAAGGGTAATTGGAATTTCATAATCAATTACCAAACATGTCATTGCCTCAGCATTCAAAATTCTCCTAAATTGATGGGGCATCCTCTATACAACAGATGATGCCTCTTTGTTAAAAAATTCCCACTTTCCTATCAACATCATAACTATTTTTCAGATATTAGAATTAAACATTTGATTACATCTTATAACTAGTGGATCTTACCAGCACGTTTATCTAACCAGATTGTCTCAAAGGAGATGTACCACCACACACCCTATTAAGTGTATCGACCATCTCAACAACATTCATCACTATATGAAAATATTTTTGTTTTAAAGTATGCATCCATGGCTAGCTATAAAATATAAAATAGTTGCAAGTATTACAAACAATTAAAGTTCCAAAATTTATTGTATTGTCTACTCTAAGAAAGCATATCTTTTTTCAATCATAAGAGAAATTTGAAACAAAATTTTTAGTCTACCTAAGACTTGTGATGAATTTTCAAGGTTCCTTTCATTACATTCTTTTTGTTTAAACAAAATATTGTTTTCAATAGATTCATACTATAAAAGAAATGCATGTTGGAAAAAAGATGGTGTTATGAAACCTAAAATCTATATAGTGTTGTAAGACCCTATATACATAACAACCCAATTAGTTAGTCACCCCTCAGCTCAATTATGTATCCCCCACTTGAAAAATAAATAACTCACAATCCACTGTGTTTCCAACTTGCAATTATTTTGTGTAATTATTTTTTAATCACACGAAGATATTGAATTATAATTTTTACTTTAACTAGCATTTTTGATAAATTTTGAAGGTTCCTTTCAATAAATTCATACTATCTAAATAAAAAAAACCTTTCAAGGCATTTGTTGATGCAAAATTTTGTATGTTGACGTAGAATTTTGCATGTACCTGCAGTCTCATGGGAAACTTGGCTAATGGGGGACATTGTGCACTAGCTAAGTGACCTCCGGGATTTTACCAAAGTTGGCTCTTCATTTAGTGGGGGGAGTAAAAGGTGAGGAAGATAGTAGGAAAGTAAAAATTTACACTATAGGCGATGCACCAAAGTCTTAGACCAATTTACCAGAGCACAGTGCAGAATCCAAAGGACTGAACCACTAAATTGTTGTTAGTTAAACTAATTGTCTCAAAAGCACTTGAAACGTAAGAGTACCTTTTATTTTGCATAACATAATTTTATCATAAATTTTACCTAATAGAGAAGAGTTGAAGTGAACACGGTCTATATTTATTGAGTTATGACAAATTACAGAAAGCTAAAGAATAGGAATTCATATAATAAAAGAAGATAGCGGCATAGACCAATATTCTCAGTAAATGCATAAACAAACAAAAAGGCCGAAACTATTTGGCACAATCTGGAGTCTTAAAATTCAATAAAGCTATTACAAAGGCCTTCTTCCAAGTGCTCGGGAGTTTTTGCAAACTTAACCAACAACTAATAAAAAAGAAACATGGTCGTATTATAGGCTAGCCCACCGCTTGAAAATGCAGCAAGAGAAAAGAAAATGCGAGAAAAGACTGATGGCCCAGATCACCTCGAGCCGCTACAACGAACATCAAGCGGCCAAGAGCATGCCAGCGAAGCCACGACATGGAACGAAAAACCATGTAGCAGCACATGAGAACACGTTGTGCCATAGCAAGAAACACGGCAACAAGCGAGTACAAAAAGTTCTAGCAGCAATTGCAATGTAACTCGCGCAGCAACAACTACCACGTGTCGCTCAGATGGAGCCCGACAGAAAGAGAAGAAACACCTAGCGAAAAGCTCTAAGAGGGAGCCACATGGAGAACTCTAAGCAAGATAAAGTATAAGGTGGGCCCAACTTGGAAAGCAAAAAAAGAAAGCCACACGGCAAGCAGATGGGGACTGGAAGAAAGTGAAGTGATGTAAAAAGCAGAAAGCTTCGTGAGGCAGCCACATGGAGCGCTCTGAGGGAAGTGATCATTTGTAAAGGAAGGCACAGCTAGAAAGGTAAAAATAAAACCACAAAGGCTTTGGCAGTTTTTTGTTGAATAGGTTGGCGACTCATAGGGGCATTTTGCACGCGGAATGAAGAACCCCAGAAACTTTGGTTCAGCATTCCAAAAATACTCACAACCTCAAGAGGGCGGCCTACAAAATGGTCTAGACTTCATTTGATGGAGTAGAGAGAGCTTGCAGATTATCATGAGCTAGCCTAAGAATGATGATTGCCTTGGAAGGAAATCCGCTTGAGACTTTTGTCTCCAATTCCAATTGGAAGAAGAGTTTTTCCAGCTGATGCATGATTCCCTCTATTTCTTCGGCAGTCGGAGATTGATCAAAATATTGGAAGATAGAAAGTTCCTACTTTTCTCTTCGATCATTGCAACCATGTACTCCACACCCACTACCGCCTAATCTACAATGAAGGACGAGAGAAGGCCTCTCTGAGTCAAAGAGGAAATTTTTACCTGCATATCACTGGTAACCTGGTTCAATCGAGACTTGCATTCTGCTACCTATTGAACGGCCTCGTGCATAGATATGAGGATACTGACACCCATGGCCACCGTTGTTCGGTCATCAATACCCACGCTGCTCAACACTTCATCAGAAGCAGTATATAACTTGCCCAATAAAATCCTAGCCTCTGGAACCTTGTCAAAAGTTAATTCCTAGACCTACTATATTGATTCACTCATTGTTCCGCAAAGGCTAGCCGCTTGCACCATAAATTTCAATGCGGGCTAAAGAGTAAGGCACAATTCCTTCACCTTGTCCCAGTATGAGCCATACAACTCTTTGGCAATTATCAACGATCTCATCTAGGGTGCAAGAGGTAGAGCCTTTAGGGCAGGCAATTCTACCTCTTTGCTGCTCAAATTTGCCTTCAACTCCAACAAGTTTATGTCCAATGTGGACTTCTACTCCCTCAGAGTGGAAACCTATTTTTCCTTTTCTTCAAGGGCCAATTCGACCCATTTTTATTTTTGAGATTCCAACTCCACAATAGCATTCATTTCAATGACCTCAGCATCTATGCTTCATCAAAGCTCCTTTATTCCTTCACTTAGCTGCTCAGATGCAGCGCAAAGTTTTTCTCCACTTTCTCGGCTTAGCTCAACCATCTGTTGGAGGGTTGGAATGATCTCCGTGCTCAAATTTTGTAGTTCCTTGATTTGAATTTCAAAGGTACTCCTCTCCTTCTCCAATCACTTTATTTCATTCTCTTGGGCTTAAAACTTGTTTACCCAAATGTCGACCTTGCCCTTGAGCTCTGCTATCTGGTTATCCTTTTTCTTTATTTGGTGGTTAAGCTTGAGATAATCAGTAGTCACTATTTTCTGGGTCTCCTCCATCAGCTCAACTTTATCTTGTGGGTGGGCCTGCTGTAAGTCTAGCTCGACAACATTCACAGAATAGTCACTCGATAGCATTTCTCTTACTGGTTTAATCACATTCGGAGTGATTTTTGCAAAAATCAAGGAATTCTAACTTTCATTGAATCTGGTTTGCAAGTGGGGCTCCGCCTACCTAGTTGCATCTTTTTGTCTTCTTTTATTGATCTGGTTGGCATGGGCACTCTTGTTTGCATCAACCTGTGAGAAATATTCCTGGGCAGGGATACCTAGGCCACCAGCAAAAGGGTACTCCTGTGGGCTGGCTAGCGGGAAAGATAGCGTACTCAATGCTTCAGAAGTCTTGTTGGGTCTTGTTATAATAGTCATAGAGAATGGCAGAATGAATTGGCCACTCAGAGGAGATGGAAACGAGGTGTAATGGAAAACTAGAGATGCACCAACCGTAGGGTTGAGCCTTGGAGATAAAAATTGTTGTCCCATGAGCCCAATACTTACACTGAATTACGTTCCGGGCAAGGGATGGAAAATGAAGGCTAAAGGTGGGAAACTAGGAGGGGCAAGACTGGACTGCCCGGGAAATCCAGTGGCAGAGAAAATTGGCACAGATGAAAAAGAAGGGGCTAATGAGGAAGAAACTAGAGACATGGAAGAGAGATAAGTGAGAGGAAAAGCTAGATGAGGCTCATACGGAGCTGTAGACGTCTCGATTGCTTCCTCCATCAATTGCTCTTCCTCCCCATCATCTCCAATTCGTTGTCACTTTTCCTCTAGAGAATCATCAAGGTCAAGAATGACCTGCCTCCGACCACTGGTAGTCCTTGCCCACTTTTGTGTTTATTTAGAGGAGCAGGAAAAAATAAAAATGACATGACAGGAGTCCATGTCAAGACTGGCCTTCTCAATCCACCCTCATCAAAATGGCGAGAGACATAAATTTTGAAAAATAATCCAAATTCTTACGTAAAACCAAGTAGGCCAGGTAGGAGGGATACATGAATCTAGAGCTGACCTGGAATTCCCATAGCTACTGTCAAATCCCGTCACTAATGACTCAAGTGAAATCTAGGAGTGAAGCCTCATGATTCTTTTTCAGCATAAAGCTGAGGCACATTTGAAACTCAAAAACGTGTTTGTCTGTATCCAGACCTCACACCATCACCAACATGGAAGCAATAGAGGAAGACCCACCTTTCAGGGCCTTCAAACCAAAAGGGAATTTGGGCGGTGCCGAATTGCTAGTCAGTTGATTAATCTTAGAGCGGTAAAATGTCTACGCCTTCTGGAGCCCTCCCCAATTTCGCTGCATTCTCTTTACATCAAAAATCTCAGCATCCCAAGTCAAGGGAAGTGGGACACACAGTATATCTTGAATAGCTTCAGGGCTAATGACTACCCTAAAAAAATTTCCGCTAATTACTCCAATATCTGCATCAAAGCGTGTCGTACATGCCGCCACAATTTTCGAGCATGGGTGCACCAAAGGAACCATGTACTGTGGAAGCCCACAGAACCAGAAGTGCTTGTTAAATTGGTTTGCTACATGCTTCATTTTTTTGCATGCGGCTTTTTGAAGGCTCTTAGGATTGTGGGATAGCTCAGGATCAAAGACGTTATCCCAATCCTCTGCGACCAAAGTCTGATCTCTGTGAAGAACTGTGTTTAGTATTCTCTGATCCATCGGATGGGTGAACGAACAGCAAGGATTTGTGCAGATGTCAGGAGTAGCATAAGACTCCTAATCATAGAGCTACATACAAGGCACCCTTCTCATTTGCTCGCTTAGACTTGCTAGAGCTAGGGTTTGTGTTGGGTTCTCTGCCATTTCAGCCATTTTTGGTATTCGCCAGAGATTTTCTGCAAACTTTCGCAAATGACTTAGCTGAACTTGAAAATTTTCTTTCCTTCTCTGAATGCCTTAGTTGTTTAACTCTTAGGTAACTCCTTGCAATAAATGTGTTTCTACATGCCTTAACCTACCTTTTTGATCCTCGAGAAAAGCGGCCAAAAAGAGTACGTGTCAAGCATTCATACAAAATTGCCATTATGTGTCACCAGCCTTTCTTACGTGTGAAATAATTGCCAACCAACCACATTGATCTCAACATTTAAGAGATGACCTCTCGTGTGTTACGGAGCCTGATTTTTTCTTGAAAGATGAACCAAGGCAACCTTGCAAAAAACTTTTGTAAGCTTTATGCATTTACTGATTTCATTGAACGTACCTAGGCGTATCGCCCAATAGCCTTTCCAAACAATTTTGCCTTGATTCAGATGGGACGACAGCAAGGCTTTGTGTAGACACTTGGCCTATCTCTAATGAATGTGGCAACTTAATCAAACAAGTTGCAACTATACTTGCATATTTCCATCACCTCACAAGCCGCAACACTGAAAACCAAGGCAATGTGACATAGTTTGGCTCAGTCATAATTATGGCCTTCCTCGGCTGGTGAACCTTAGCCAGTCTATAAATAAGACCTTTGGCAGCATACCAAATCACAAAATTTTCTAGCATTCCTAGCTTAGCAAGCTTTCTATATTTACTTAGCAATTGCATTTTTCTAGCTAGAAAAGTAAACAGCATGGAAACACCAGTAAGACTTGTTTGCAACAAGACTCAAGCTGCCTTCTTAGGAAAAATTAGATGCACGTGCTTGAAGTGCATGACAAGTGTGAAGAACCTGTTGTATGTGAAGGAAATCAAGTGGGTCCTAGGGAAAGACTATGTGGAGTATGAGGAGTAGTACCGGGTGAATACTAGCATTTTCTCCCACTTTATCACCTCGCTACCGGACATTAGCGTTTCCAAACACAAAATCTTAAAGCTGACAAAGCGGGTCTTCCCTCGACGCTCCCTTGGAGGTGTAGAGCAGATTATGTATGTGACTCAATTTGATCGTGGGATTCCTTCAATTCGCAACATTCGCCTGCAACAACTACATGGAGGAATTGTTCCAACCAGGCCCTTCCACTTCCACTTTGAGCTAGAGACTCATGAGGAGCATCAATCCAAGGTCTGTGCCGATTGGTACTTCCTTATGTGTATGCAATACATTGAACCATTCAAAAATCTTCAGTGGTATGAAGATTTTGAAAGAATGGTGTTTCCCATTCTCGCGCCACCTGCTGCTATGATTGTTGGCCCTTCCCATTGATAACTTGAGAATGAAGATAAACCCCATTTTTCCCTTTTTACCTTACAAGCTCCGCTTTATAGTGGACATATGTAAATATTGATACAAGGCCTCTGGCCCCCCAAATATAATGTAAATTTTTGGCTCTTATGAATATAATATATGTCTTTTCAGAAATCTTAGCCCATTTACAATATTTTCTTCTATTTTTTGCATTAATGTTGTTATTACGAAGCACTAAGAATATCCAAAACTTAAAGCAGGAAAAATTAATTACATATCTACAATTTACACAGCCTTCACACAGGTAGAATTAATAAAATATTTTAAGATGTATTCCATTAACTGGAATACTGAGGGCATTACCTTCTTCGTCTTCCAACTCAAAACAGTTGAACTGTTTGCACTGGGTAATTTTGAAAGGTCCTTCCTAGAGACTATCAAACTTTATATGCTAACCAGGCTTTGCTTCATGCTCATTAAACTTGAGCACCAAATCCCTGCATTGTAACCCTTGATCTGACGCCCTTTTGTCAAACCATTTCTTTCCCACCTACTGGTGGCCATTCATCGCCTCAAGGGCGCGCTCTCTTTTTTCTTGAACCTTGAGTAACTCATAAAACCTCACCTCCATTGCTCTATTCTGTTTAATTTCCAGAGATTTAAGCAACTGCAAGACAAGAATTTCCACGGTAATAGGCAACAATGCCTCCTTTCCATACACCATCTCATAGGGGGATGTCCTTAGTATTTTCTTGGGTGTGATTCGGTCTACCCATAGTGTTGTCTGGAGGTTCCTACGCCATTCTTTCTGGTGTTCCAATCCTATTTTCTTTAGTAACCTGATGAGGTTTTGTTAGTAGACTCTGCGAGGCCATTCCCCTAGGGGTAATAATTAGAAGAGGTTTTCAAGAAAACCCCATGCTTCAATGCGAACTGACTCATATTTGAGCCGAGGAATGCTTTAGCATTATCAGAAATGATTGTTTTAGGCAGGCCAAACCTGGCTACCAATTCCTCTAGGAAATTATCAATTTCCACCTCTGTAGCATTTTTTAATGGTACTGCCTCTGCCCACCTAGTGAAGTAATCCATAGCTGTCAATATCCACTTATGTCCAGCTGAGGAGAAAGGGTTAATCATCCCAATGAAATATAAGCCCCATTGAGAAAAACGTTCTTCTACTACTATAGGCCTTAATGGCATAGTGGCATTCTTTCTCCTCCTAGCGTGAAACTGGCATTCATTGCAAGACCTAATCAGTAGGAATGCATCATTAAAAAGCATTGGCCAAAAATAACCAACACATATAGATTTAATTTTGGTGGTCCTTGCGGAAAAATGTCCTACAGCCGAGCTATTGTGATATTGATCTAATATTTTCTTATCATGCTCCTTATTTACATACCTTAGTAGGATGCCATTAAAAATTCTTTGAAATAGAACACCCTCTAGGAGAACATAATTACTATTTTGCAAATGATAGAAACACCTTTTGAAAGAAGGTAGATTGATTGGATACCTTCCTTTCTACATGAAGTTTATTCTATCTTCCAACCAGTCACCCTGAGAATTTTCTTGGTTCAAAAACATAGGTTCCAAAGCCTCAAGTTTTGTCACTGTTTCACTATTTTTTATGAGATATTCACACAGTCCCTTTCCTTTGATAGTCTTGATAGGTCTGACTTCAATATCATATTCTAGGATCTTGGTGATCCAATTAGCTCTTTTCTCTATGATTTCTCCTTGCATGATATACTCCTACACACTAAGATGTGGTACACAAACAATCACCTTGTTATATGATATCAAATGTCAGAACTTCTTAAGCCCTTTAACAATGGAAAAAGGCTTGCTTTTCTACAAAGTTGTACTTTACATTGTACTCTTTTAAGGTTCATGAATAGAAAGCAACAGGGGACTCCATTTTCTCTTCATCATTCCTTTGCATAAGCACCGTGGCAATACTATTTCCACCACCAAAAACATACTTAATAAAATATTTTGATAGGTTGCGGTTTACCAACACAGGAGCAGAGGAAATAACCTCCGTTATAAGCTTGAAATATTTTCTAGCTTCTGCCATCCATTTGAAAATCTTGTCCTTCTTTAGCATTAAGGTAATAGGCCAAACAACACCTGCAAAATCTGCAATGAATCGGTTGATGAAGTTGGCCTTACCCAGGGAAGACTACACACCCTTCTTTTTGGTAGGTAACGAAAGCTCCCGAATCACATCAACTCTTTTGGGATCAATGGAAATGCCTTCCTTAGAGACAACATATCCCAATAGCTTCCCTTGGGGAAGTTCAAACACACATTTCTTCAGGTTTAAAGAAATCCCGAATTCCTAGCACTTCTTGAAAACAAGCTCCAAATGATCAAAGTGATCATCAACAGATTTTGAAAATACTGTCAAATCATCCAGGTAGATGAGTATAATCTTGTGGATCAAATCCTTAAAATCAATGTCCATGGCTCTCTAAAAAGTGGCTCCAGCATTTGAGAGCACAAAAGGCATCTTAGCATATGCATAAGTTCCCCACTTCATGGTGAATGTTGTCTTAATTTGGTCCTCCTCCTTTACTCGAATCTGGTTGTAGCCTGAAAAACCGTCCAACATTGAAAACATTTCGGAGCCAGCTATAGTTTGCATAATTACCTCCATTGAAGGCAGGGGGTAATGATCCTTTAAAGATGCTCTATTCAAATCTTGGAAGTCTATGCATAGGCGTATTTCCCCATTTTTCTTTCGGACTGGCACCAGGTTTGACACACAAGTGCTATGTTTGATCATGCCCATTTTTGAGATGCGATCAACTTATTTAGCTCCTGTGACATGAGAGACTCTATCTTTGGGTTCACGGGCCTCTACCTTTGACGAACTGGCTTCACCCCTTCCAACAACTCAATTGTATGCTCGATGATCCCAAGATCGTATCCTTTAAGATCATCATATGACTAGGCTATTACGCTCAGGTATTCCTCACAAAAATGCCTTAGTCTGTCCTTATTCTTCTGAGAAACTTATTTTTTGACCTTGAGATTTTTGTCTTCCCTAATATGAAAATCGGTGTAATCGCCTTTGTTAGCCACAAGCTTCCTTTTGTCTCTCGTTGCATCATCAAGATCAAACAAGCTCTCTAGAGTGACTAGCCCTCTCAAAAGCTTATTGGATTTGAACTAGATAATTTGATTCCCATAAGCTTCAGTGATCTTTGATTGCAACTGATCAACAAATTCTCTAGATGACTCGTGGAATGATGCAATATGAGCATCACTATCAAACACTTTCCAATCTTGATTGTTATATGGAATAGCAGGTCTTACAATCACCTTCATCGCATGCTTATTTCTCAATAATTCGGAGGCTAGCTCGAACTAAGCCCTAATAGTCGCCATTTTGTCGACTTCAGAATTCATCTCCCTTAGAATAGCTTGAATATTGAATGCCTCAAAGTTGTCAATTACATCCTAGACTCTATGCTGATAAGATCTCATACAGATATTCTTTGCAGCAGAAGTTCCACGAATTTGGTTGACCCCCAGCTCCAAATCTCTAAACACACTTATATGCTTTGCACCCATTTGTTCCACGAGGCTTAAACCATAGGCAAGACCCTCATATTCTGCTTCGGTTTTTGAATACATGAACTGGAAGTGATATGACCTCGAAGTCTTTTCCTCAAAAGGGGATATCAAACAAATTCCCGCTCCAGCTCCTACTTTGCATCTTGCGCCATCGAAATACAAAGTCCATATTTTTGAAGATTGTTCACCTCCAGGATCCTTAGTAACTTTGGGAATAATCTGCCCCTCTTCATGTACAACATAGGTTTCGAGGCCAGCTGCATGGTAATTCCTGAAAGGGTCTGTATCAATAAACTCTTTCAACAAATTTTCCTCATCTTCTGTCCGAGAGCTAGTAGTCTCCTCTTCTTCCAGAAATTCTACATTGAACCTTTCTTCCCAAAATATTGAAGTGTGTGCTACTTCAAAGTTGAGCAGGGCCTCATTAGCAACATGTTCAGAATGCAAAGTTTCCAACAAGAGTTTCATCTTGGCTCCATGTTTGGTCTTCAAAATCAGGTGCGACTAGTCCAGTGCTAGATATCCTCTGACATTTGCTATGAATTCCTAGGATAAACAAATCACAAATAGAGGAGGAATATCAATGAGTATAGTATCCTGATTTACAGTGTTACTAGGGTAGGCAAACAAAGTCATAGGCAATCCCTTGATTGTCCCGACAATATCAACCTTATTTCCATCTAGCAGCATGATTCCCTTTTTCAGAGGCTCATATTTTAAGCCCAAAGCATCAGCTACTTGCTTTGGCATAATATTGGTGTTTGCGCCAGAGTCAATCATACAATTATGTAACAGCTTGTCACCAATAATAAGTGTTAGAAAGAAAGGCTTAGGTTTAGGCTTACTTTCCTTTTCAGACTTGAGCTTTTCCTCTAGCTAAATTGTTAGCACTTTATAGAGGTCGAGCCTTGATAATTTCTCTTCAGTACTAGGTTGAGTAGGTTCCTTCACATCATCCTCTCCCGAAAAAGACTTTTGTAATAGTACCTTCTACTTCGGAATAGCTAGGACATCCCATAGAGAAGCATTGGAAAATGACTTCTTCAGTTATTTCACCATGTTGAATTGCAATTTCAACTGGTGAGTCATGATTACTTGCTCTTTAGGTTTTGCAGTCGACATTGGCTTCATGGCCAGTGCATCCGAATGTTTGAAAATAACAGGAGTGATTGATGGAGCCTTCGCCTTCAGATGAAGTGGAATTAGAGAGCTAGGAATAGCCGCCTTAGAATGTGGTGGGATTAGCAATATGCTTGCCGCTAGGCTAGGAGCCGGTTGTGATGAAGCATTGGTAGGCAAGGTTGAGAACTCTTCGGTGAATCTATGCTTTGAATGTGTGTTGTAGTCTGATTGCACTCGAGGCACTTGATCCATTGGGATGTCATTTAGAAATGCTAACTCTTCTCCTTCCATCCAAGAAAAGAGAGCCTGGGCTGGAACAATGTCTAATTCCTGCTAAATGGACATCCCTTGCATTTAAGCAGCAAGGACAACATTGTCCATCTGCTGAGAGGCATATGATTGGTTGCTAGGATCCGGTGCGCCACTTTGGCTATGCTGGTTTGCGATCTTTTGTTGCAAGTTTCCCCATGGACAATTTCTTGGCATGTGTGCATCATTGCAAGGAAAGCACCATGAATTGGCATCTTCAGCTAAGGTGTTTTGTCCAACCACCAGCTCCTTATTCGAACTAGGATGAATGGCCTGCATCGACAGGGTTACTGGAACTATCTGGTTACTTTGTTGAGCCGAGGTATTTCCTCGTGACCTATCCTACCATTGATTTGATTGGTACGAAGCTTTTCCACCTGGTAACTCTGGTAAGCCAGCTTCTGATAACTATATTGCTATCGCTTCATAGTAGTTAACTCATTAGTCATGGCTCGCATCTGTTCTCTCATCTCATTCATCTCAGCAGCCAAGGGATTAGGCACAGGAGCTACTATCAGAGCTACCATTGGAGCTGTGCTCAAAGTGTTTCTGGGATAAACATACATAGACTGAGGTGGAGCCATAGGTGCATTAGTGGAAGGAACTTCGGCCTCCGCAGCATTGCATTCGGGAAACAATGGCATTATCGGTCTCAGTGCTAACTTTCTGGTGGAAATCAAGTTATTTTCCGCAGTGACAGCCAAGGCATAAGCATTGGGTAGAGTCTCTTCACCAAGAGCTTGTAACATCATGGAGATGTCAGTATTGATCGACTTTAGGTAGAACATGAATGCCAAATTCAAAGGTGGTCGGCTGCCAATAGGCACTCTCTGCCAGGTCGAATGGAACCTCGCATTGAAATCAGGTAGAGCTTCACGAGGAGCTTTCTTTATATTTGCCAGTTGATGGTACAATGATTATCCATTTCCAGCATTAGAGAATCGTTCATAAAACAGAGTTTTGAGTTGGTCCCAAGTTGCAATAGTACTAGCTTCGAGAGTTCGGTACCAGTTTAGTGCCTTTCCTCAGAAGGAGGTGGTGAGCATCCTAAGAGCTATATTTACATTTGATACGCTATGCACCAGACATATGTCTGCCACATCTTGCAGATGCTCCATTGGTGTCTTTGACTCATCCCCGAAATACTTAGGGATAGCTTTTAGAGCAGAAGCGGGAATGGGAGCCCATTCTGCAAGAGGCACAGGTGCAACTAAAGGACTGTTGGAGTCCCAAGCTACATAGTTTCTAGTAGAAATAGGAACAAGTGGAGAAGGTGACGGAGGAGGTGAAGCACTACCTCGGTGACCTCTCATGTGCATAGACACTAATGGTGGTACAAGCTGGCTAGCAACTCGTGCAGTCTATGACCTAGTTACAGGCTGATGGCTCATACACACCTATAAAAATCAGGCGAACGTGCTAGTTTGTAGTCCATCGGGCGTGCCAGAAAAAGAACTGTTGACATAGAATTTTGCATGTAGTAGCAGTCTCATGGGAAACTCAGCTAATGGGGGACGTTGTGCACTAGCTAAGTGATCGGATCTTCATTTAGTGGGGGGAGTAAAAGGTGAGGAAGATAGAAGGAATGTAAAAATTTACACTACACGCAATGCGCCAAAGTCTTAGACCAATTTACTAGAGCACAGTGCACAATGCAAAGGCCCGAACCACTAAATTATTGTTAGTTAAACTAATTGTCTCAAAAGAACTTGAAACGTAAGAGTACCTCATATTTTGCATAACATAATTTTAGCATAACTTTTAGCTAACATAGAAGAGTTGAAGTGAACATGGTCTGTATTTATTGAGTTATGACAAATTACAGAAAGTTGAAGAACGAGCATTCATACAATAAAAGAAGATAGTGACACAGACCAATAGTCTCATTAAATGCATAAACAAACAAAAATGATGAAACTATTTGGCATAGTCTGGAGTCTTAAAATTCAATAAAGCTATTACAAAGGCCTTCTTCCCAATGCTCGAGAGTTTTTGCAAACTTAACCAACAACTAATAAAAAAGAAACATGGTTGTAGTATAGGCCAGCCCATCGCCTGAAAACGCACCAAGAGAAAATAAAATGCGAGCAAAGACTGATGGCCCAAATCACCTTGAGCCGCTACAACAAACATCAATCAGCTAGGAACATGCTAGTGAAGCCACAACATAGAACAAAAACCATGCAGCAGCAGGTGAGAACACGCGGTAGTAGACGAGTACAAAAACGTCTAGCAGCAATTCCAACATAACTGGTGTAGCAACAACTACCATGTGTCACTCAGACGAAGCCCAGAAAAAAGCGAAGAAATGCCTAGTGAAAAGCTCCAAGAGGGAGCCACGTGGAGCGCTCCGAGCAAGATAAAGTATAAGCCAGGCCCAACTCGAAAAGTGGACAGAGAAAGCCATGCGGCACATAGACAGAGACTGGAAAAAAGTGAAGCGATGTAAAAAGCAGAAAGCTTCATGAGGTAGCCACATGGAGCGCTTCAAGGCCAGTGAGCATTTGTAAAGGAAGGCGCAACCGCAAAGGTAAAAATAAAACCGCAAAGGATTTGGCAGTTTTTGTTGAGCAGTATTCATACTATTTTATGAAATTCTAGGTTGGAAAACACTGGTGTTATAAATCTTGCAATCCACATATTGTTCTAAATCCCTTTACTAGTAATTGTAAGAGAGGGGGACCAGCACATTCAAGGCTCCGGGTCATGAAGGTCCAAACGCGGAAGGTTTCCCTAACTTACCTTAATCTAAAGGGATGTTTCAAATGAGGGTAAAGAGTGACGAGGACTATAAGGTCCTACAACCACTCTACAGGCTTGAAATGATTTATGGGCCTAGGCGAGCCAGTTTTTGGGTTCAACACTGTGCCTCAGGTAGCTCTCTTCCTAAGGATAGAAGCATGGTTCTAGGGGGACAACACGATTAACTAAAATCTCTCAAGTGTGATGGCATTCATACAACAATAAGACCAAAAGTACAATGAGAGCTTCCAGAAAATGAGTTGATAGCTTAGCTAGTGGTTTTTAGGGAAAGAAAACAACACTATAAAGTAAGAGATATATAATAGAATATGATAAATAAAATAGATTAAATCTAGGGTGACAAAAATGATCTCATAAAAGAGCTTGTTTGCTAGCTAGATCCAAATGCACATCCACCTACACATAAGAAAGATGAAAATTTTTGGGGGTTGTATAGGGGTCTTCCTAAGTCAAACCCACGTTCTGGTGTTTTCACCTCCATGGATAGCCAAGATAGAAATTTTAGAGAAAATAATGATAAAGGAAGAATGAAATTAAAGAACATAATAGCACCACACAATAGTGTTGTACTACTCAACCAAATCATAGAGGAGAAGAGTGAAAATTCTTACCACCTCCACCAAGAGCTCACTAGATAATGGAGGAGAAAAAGAGAGGACTCAAGCCCTTGTTGCAATGTTTTTGTTCCACACTTTCTCTTTAGATTTGATGGAGAGTTGTTGTTGCTGCTATGGAGTGCCAAAGTGATTCTTGAAGGCTGAGAGCGTGAGAATTGAATGCTAGAATGCTTAGGGAGTGCCAAAATAATATTGCTATAGGATGAATTGAATAATTGGAGAGATCAAATGAATTAATGAAGAGTTCTTTTGGAGGGAGAATGAGAAAAATGACAATATTCCAGTTAGTTGGTCAAAGAGGGGTGTTCCAGATCAACTCCAATAGGATGTGCAATCCCTTTGTTGGCTTCAGTCACAGGAATCTGTCATGGACATAAGCACACCACACATATTTCTATGTGTCACGTGGGAATCCCTGACAATTATTCTTCTACCAACACAAAATATGAATTCCAAGTGGAATGAAGGCAACTTGTTGATGTGGAATTTTTCCATCGGATTTGGTTTTCTAGGGTGAGGGAATGTAAAATGGGAGTTTGTGTAAGGGGTGCAAATTTGTTCCTACACATTTTTCCCCCACTTTAGTGAGCATGAATACTGATGAGTTCTTTGGTAAAGTTGATTAGAAAGGTAGTAGGGTTATAAATGTATACTTGGATTGTCGAGGAAGCAAACCACGATCTGGTGAACTTCAAAGCACATGCTCGAACAAAAGACTCCACAATCTCGCAGAACCATGAAGTTGTAGAAAGAAATTTTTTGATAGGCATATGACTTGCAAGGAGGCAACCCCCAAGATCTCTCACATGAAGGAATCCCGGAGAATTAAGTTCCTTACATGCCCATAAAATTTCAAGGAAGGTGCCCTCCAAGATCTCTCACATCAAGGAAACCAAGAAAAGAACCTTACAAACCAGCAGACCTACAAGGAAGGTCTCCTCCAAGATCTCTCACATGCAGGAAACTAATAAAATCACCTTGCAGACCTGTAGACCTATAAGGAAGGTGTCCTCCAAGATCTCTCACATGAAGGAAACTTAGAAAAGTGACCTACAAACCCGTAGACCTATAGGGAAGTGACCCCCAAGCTCTCTCGCATGGAGGAAGCTCAAAGGAAGAAACCTATAGGCCCACAGACCTCTAGGGATATATCCCCCAAGATCTCTCACATGGAGTAGTTCAAAGGAAGGGAACTTCGTAGAGTCAAGAAGTTTCTTTATAGGCACACTTGTAAAGCAACATATTTACCTACAGATATAACATGTCAAAAAGTGGTCACATAGGCAAGTAAGCGAATAGTCATGCAAACCATCAACAAATTGGAAAAAACTCAAAGGGGTCCCTTATGAACTTGGTGTGAAGAGTTGGTCCACTCAAGGGACATGTTGTTTGAAAGTATATGAAGGACATTCTTTTCTCAAATCGAATTTTCATCAAGGAACACTTTCGAAAGATGTTCGAACTTCATCAAGGAATTTGAAAGGAAGAAAAATGCCCCCTTACGAGGGGAAGGTCAAAGAGGTTCCTACCTAGGAGGAATGTTCTCAAGTTCTTTCTTTATGAACCCACGATGAAGGAAAACATGTTCCATAAGGGGTCCAAGTCATTAATACAATTTTTAAAATAAATTCTCATGAGGACTTTCGAGAAAATATTCATTGGCAACGAATGCGTTTTCTAAAAATTGAAGCATTATAGAGATGGTTTCGTCACAAACGAGAGGGACAAATCAAGCAAAGAAGAGAAAAAAGAAGGAAAAAGAGCGAGACATAGAGACAAACACAAACAAAGGGCACAAGGGGATTTGGTTTCATGGGGTCAGATCTACTCATTCTTTTATAAATAGGGTGATCCCACAATACTGGTTTACAATTTTTGGCCAAACTAGACACTTAAATTATTATTTTTAACTAAATATTCACTTTCGGGCACCTATAGTGGATAAACCATGAGGAATTTGAAGATGATACAAACTAGTTAGTTGTGGCATTTCTTTTGTAGATTCTCAATATTTTTTTTTCAAAAAAATTGGAATCAAATTGCACTTCTTTTTCCATCTTCTTCGAAAACTAGTTTTTTTCAGTAAAAAACATTTTTAAGAAGTGATGCTCACCGTATACAACATACAATTTTTTCCATGAAGGATAAAATTCTTTTTTTTTTTTTAATTTATAATTGTAACTAGGATATCTAGTGCTTCCAATTGGTCTCATAGTGTTTTATTGAATATTTTTCTTAATCAAGTTTCGAAGTCAAACCAATTACAATTTAAACATAGGCGGACCGTATAGAAAACCTTTTTTGTATGTATCAAAATTCAAATTTTTTTGTTGGATCAAGGACTTCAATATCTAGAGCACTCATATTTTGCAAAAAAAAATTGATAATCTGCTATTTTTCACATCTGTAGAACATAGAGCTTGATTTTCAGTGAAAAACCTATGTTTAAAAAAACTTAAAAAACCAAATACATAATAAATTAAAAACATATTAAAATTATATTCATTGGATAGTTCGTTATGAGTAATACCATAATCCAATTGGGTCTGTGAAGCCTCATCCATTTTCATCCTCATCTTGAGCTTCGAAGCGCAAAATTCTTGACTTTTTTGGTGCATGAGGGGGAGAAGAGGGGAAAAGGGAGGTTCGAGAGAACCCCTAGGGGTTCAAGCGAATCCCCTTTCCTTTACCATTTTCTTTTTTTTTTGAATGGGAAATGAGGGGCCAACATTTAATGAGTTTCCTTGAACCATAGTTTGAGTGAACCCCTTTTGGGTTCGCTCGAACCAAATAGTTCATTCGAACCCCAAAAAGTATTTTTTTTGCATGGGGTCATTTTTTGCAACTTTCCCCTCCTCACTCGAATTGTAAAACACTTTTGTGGGTTTACCCTATAATAGGTAACCATATTGCAAGTTGAAATATCATCAATCCCCAACGAGATCAGAAAAAATGCACGGAAAACAAAGTAAAAATAAAAAATTGGATCAACGTGGAAGGGAAGCCTAAATTCCCCCAATGCTTTTCATTGTCCCTAATTTTCCAAAAATCAAGTCACAAACATGGAAGAATGATGAAACATATAGAATACGTTTTATGACAAAAAAATCACTCTTGTATTTGATCACCAACAAGGGTGACAAGGGTCATCCAGGAACACAAAGCACGATCATAGGGGAACACATCACAACATGCACACATATCTAATATAAAGTTTACAAATAAAAGGGCCTCCCCCTAACACTGATCGACCAACAGGTCATCTGCTTCCCACTCTACATCATTGTAGGGGGGAGGAGGATGAGCCTACAGTGGTGGAATTTCAATGGGAGGAGATTTTGATCCTCCTGCAATAAGGGCTAAGGAAGAGGGCCCCACACAACAGCACAACAGGCAATTAGCACTGACTTTTATGTCGGAATTTAGTGTATTTGAGTGCATGGATTGAACAATTTGGCTGGTGCCCAACTCGGTGCAAACATGTATGGTCAGCTCGATGTTAGATTTAGTGCCACATTTCATGTCGGATTTAGTGTTGTATTTAGCATCATCTTTAGTGTCGGGATGTCATAGTGCCTCTATTGGTGCCTAAAATTGCTCTGAGTAATAGCGTCAGAACTTGCACCGAAATGGGCGCCCAATTTGGCTTATGGTTTTACTTCCATGTCTACTCCCATTTTTGCTTCTAGTTTTCCTTCCAATTTCACATCGAATTTTGCTTCCAGGTTTGCCTTCAATTTTTCTTCCAGTTTTACCTCCAGGTTTGCTTCCAATTTTTCTTATGGTTTTCCTTCTAGTTTTGCTTCCAATTTTTCTTTTGGGTTCTCTTCCAATTTTTATTCTAGGTTTGCTTCTAGTTTTGCTTCTAATTTTTCTTTTAGTTTTGCTTCTAGTTTTCCTTCCAATTTTTCTTCCGATTTTTCTTCTAGTTTTACTTTCGATTTTGCTTCCATGTTTTCTTCGAGGTTTCCTTCCATGTTTGCTTCCAGGTTTGCTTCTGATTTTGCTTCCATTTTTGCTTTCGGTTTTGCTTCCAATTTTGCTTCCAGTTTTGCTTCAAGGTTTTCTTCTGGTTTTTCTTCCAATTTTGATTTCAATATTGCTTCTAGTTTGTCTTCCATTTATTAATTTAGTATGTTTTATTTCAATTTGATTAGTTAAATATAGCATGCCTCTTAAATAGCTCACATGATTATAGAGTAAGTAAAATAATTATTTAACTCATATGATTAAATAATTATTGTTACATGATCATCATCTATAATAATAATAAGTGAGTCAAATATTTATAATATAATTGAATTTGGCAACATCTATCCTGAGCAGTAAATTAAAATCATTATACTTAATAAATATCCATCCAAAAATCATTGACCACTTTCAATATATATAGATTGACAAGTCAATAATGATAGGATCATCATAATATATAACTAAAACAAGTGAAAATAAAATATGCCAATAGATCAAAAACATGTCAAAATGATACATGTCCACAGTCAACATAAGTGAAAATGATACATGTGATAGTAACCATGAAAAGAGTCATCATAATGATATATTAACAATGATCCATGATGTACTCTATATGATCATGAACATCACTGGTTACTATCACCAACTGTCTCATCATCATCATTGTCATCGACCTAGGTTTCTTTCATATTTGCATCATCATCATCCTTTTCCATGTGATTTGTACTAGTAGAACAAATATTTTATGAATCTATATCATGTTGAGGATCATCTTGATCTTTTGGAAGACTCGTGTTCTACAAAAAAAATAAAAAAATTGAAATTTATTATTTATTTCATGCAATAATTTATTTTCCTGTTATATATCTAATAGTACAACATATGAGATGATTTACCATGATCATATTACATCATAAAAAAGTGCACATATATTTAAATTCAAAAAATGTTACAGCTAATACTGGTGAGTGAAACTTCAACTTTCGAAAACAAAGCCAATTAGGCTGGCAAACTTGTGGATCAATCCCATATTTGGTGGAAGAGGAAGAAAGATGACTAGAACTCTAGAGGCCCACTAGAATGGATTTTGATATTCAACCATGAGAGCAGAAGAGAGAGTTCATATCACATATCAAAACATTAAGGATGCATTCTTCTAGCTAGCAGAGAAGGATATTGCTATTGTGCTTCATTAGGCTGGCAGACATGTGGATCAGGCCAACATTTGGTGGAAGAGGAAGAAATATGAATGGAACTCTAGAGGCCCACCATAATGGATTTTGGTATTCAACCATGAGAGAAAAAGAGAGAGTTGATATCATGTATCAAAACATTAATTATGCATTCTTTTAGGAAGCAGAGAAGGAGATGATTACTTTTCTTCATAAGGTTGGAAGACATGTGGATCAAGCCATCATTTGGTGGAAGAGGAAGAAAGATGATTGGAACTCTAGTGGCCCACCATAATGGATTTCGGTATTCAACCATGAGAGTAGAAGAGAGAGTTGATATCACGTATCAAAATATTAAGCATGCATTCTTCTAGCCAACAAAGAAGGAGATGATTACTTTGCTTCATTAGGCTGGCATATGTGTGGATCAAGCCAAAAAAATTTGGAAGAGGAAGAAAGATGAATGGAACTCTAGAGGCCCACCATAATGGATTTCAGTATTCAACCATGAGAGTAGAAGAGAGAGCCGATATCATGTATCAAAACATTAAGCATGCATTCGTCCAGCCAACAGAGAAGGAGATGATTACTTTTCTTCATTAGGTTGGCAGACGTGTGGATCAGGCCAACATTTGGTCGAAGAGGAAGAAAGATTATTATAGCTATGGAGGCCCACCATAATGGATTTCAGTATTCAACCATGAGAGTAGAAGAGAGATCTGGCATCACGTATCAAAACATTAAGCATGCATTCTTCCAACCAGCAGAGAAGGAGATGATTAATTTGCCCCATTAGGCTAGAAAACATGTGGATCAAGCCAACATTTGGTGGAAGAGGTAGAAATATGAATGGAACTCTAGAGGCCCACCATAATGGATTTCAGTATTCAACCATGAGAAAAGAAGAGAGAGCTGATATCACGTATCAAAATATTAAGCATACATTCTTCTAGCCAACGGAGAAGGAGATGATTACTTTGCTTCATTAGGCTAGCAAATGTGTGGATCAGGCCAACATTTGGTTGAAGAGGAAGAAAGATGACTGGAATTATGGAGGCCTACCATAATGGATTTTGTTATTCAACAATGAGAGAAGAAGAGAGAGCTGACATTGTGTAACAAAACATTAAGTGTGCACTCTTCTAGCTAGTGGAGAAGGATATGATTACTTTGCTTCATTTTCATTTGCATAACTATATCATCGCATGGGAACCAAGAAGACCAAGGATGTCCAGTTTTATGTGGAGGTAATGGATGTGATCCAAACTTTAGGAGAGGCAAGAAGGTCAATGTATGATCCTAATGAAATTAAGGAAGAACAACAAGAGAGGTACAAGACTGCACAAACACAAAACATGTAAGAGAGTTATGGGAGCAGCCTCATCTAAAAGATTAGATTATATAATCATGGACTGTAGAAACACGAAACATGTAAAAAAGGAAATATTCTAAAACTATAGACTGGTTAAATCCCACAAATAATATCATGCTATCCATAATGCATGCACTCATTTTAAGGCATTCAAAAACTAGAATAGAGATATGGTCTCCCCACTAAAATACAAGCATACATAGTAACCAGGGATTAAATTCCTTTAACAATTTTCTCAAAAAAATACGATGATAAAATAATTAGCTTTCAATTAACAAGGATAAGGACAAGAAATTACTGTTGACTCTAGATGTAGAAGGGCACTTCACTTGAGTAGCCCCCATGTAGCTCTCCTCCCTTCCTCTCTTCATTTATATGACCACCAGTCTCACCTCAAGTTGCTCTTGCAAAAAAAATATATATATCATATTCATTACAATTAGTCTACGTTTCTTGTTTCTACAACCCCCTCCTCCTCCTTCCCTTACAATAAAAAAGCATGAATCCTTCATAGAAAAATCCTAAATTCTCAATAGTCAAAACGGATATAAATTCAAAACCCAAACAAATAAACCCAATAAAAACACAAAATACTCAAACACCAAAATTAAGATCAGGCTCCTCTAAAACCCAAGAAGAAAAAGCAAAAAATAATCACATAAAATTGAAGCTTCTGGAACAAAACTAATTAACCACATATTTATGTCCAGAGGTCAAGAGATCAAGACTTGCGAAACTTATTTCATTTTCACTACCTTGTCTTGCATTTTTTTCTTTCTTTAATAGATCCTTGCAAGTTTAATGGCATATTAAAAATAAATGCTTTCATTGAAACCCCAACTATTACTAAAGCCTTCTTAAAAAGGAGCATCAATTTAAAACATATACATGCAAGGCCTTTCATGGATTAAATAGAATAACCTCTACACTAAAAAATTTCCACAAACAAATAGAGGGAATTGCAATATAATACAAAATAAAATTAAAAACAAAATTGAATTGTGAACCAAGATGAGCACCACTGACCTTGTTTGGAAGCACATAAATCCGTTGTTAAAAAAAAATTGAACCTCCACCAATCTTTTGCAACGAAAATCAATCACAATTCCATCAAATCCATGAAATACTAAGGCATAAACATATCCTTGTCCTCTTGTTGCTCCTCCTCCTTAAAGATTTTTCAATCGAGTAAGAGAGCTATGGGAGCAGCCTCATCTAAAATATTTTGAACTAGAGTTTGATATACCATTTAGAGAGATTGGTTTTCATGGAGTTCTCAAAAACATACGATAATCAAACAATAAGCTTTGAATTAACAAGGATAAGAACAAGAGCTTACAATTTCCTCTAGATGTAGAAGGGCGTTTCACTTGAGCACCCCCCATGTAGCTCTCCTCTCTTCCTCTCTTCATTTATATGACCACTAGTCTCACCTCAAGTTGCTCTTGCCAAATATATATATATATATATATATATCATGTTCATTACAATTAGTCTACGTTTATTTTTTCTACAACCCCTTCCTCCTCCTTCCCTTACAATCACAAAAAGAATGAATCCTTCATAGATAAAACCCCAAATTCTCAACAATGAAAATGGATATAAATTCAAAACCCAAAAAAACAAACCCAATAAAAACACAAAATACTCAAACACCGAAATTAAGAGCATGCTCCTCTAAAACCCAAGAAGAAAATAAAAAAAGAATCACATGAAATTGAATCTTTTGGAACAAAATTATTTAACCACATATTTGTGTCCAGAGGTCAAGAGATCGAGACTCATGAAGCCTATTTCATTTTTACTACCTTATTTCACATTTTTTTCTTTCTTTAATAGATCCTTGCAAGCTTAATGGAAGATAAAAAATAAATGTTTTCATTGAAACCCCAACTATAACTAAAGCTTTCTTAAAAAGGAGCATCAATTTAAAACATATACATGCAAGGCCTTTCAAGGCTTAAATAGACTAGCCTCTGCACTAAACACTTTACACAAACAATCAGAGGGCATTGCAATATAATACAAAAAAAAAAAAAAACAAAGTAAATTATGAACCAAGATGAGCACCACAGACCTTGTTTTGAAGCACAAAAATTTGTTGTTCAAAAAAAATTGAACCTCGCTAATCTGTTGCAAAAAAATCAATCACAATTCCATCAAATCCATGAAATAATAAGGCATAAACAGATCCTCATCCTCCTACTGCTCCTTCTCCTTAAATATTTTTCAAGTGAGTAAGAGAGCTATGGGAGCAGCCTCATCTAAAATATTTTTAACTAGAGTTTGATATACCATTTAGAGAGCTTGGTTTTCATGGAGTTCTCAAAAACATACAATGATAAAACAATTAGCTTAGAATTAACAAGGATAAGGAAAATAACTTACAATTTACTCTAGATGTAGAAGGGTGCTTCACTTGAGCACCCCCCATGTAGCTCTCCTCCCTTCCTCTCTTCATTTATATGACCACCAGTCTCACCTCAAGCTACTCTTGGAAAATATATATATATAATATTCATTACAATTAGTCTAGGTTTATTGTTTCTACATCCCTCTCCTCCTCCTTTCCTTACAATCACAAAAATCATGAATCCTTCCCAGACAAAACCCCAAATTCTTAATAGTCAAAATGGATATAAATAAAAAACCCCAAAAAACATACCCAATAAAAACACAAAATACTCAAACACCAAAATTAAGATCAGGCTCCTCTAAAACCCAAGAAGAAAAATAAAAAAAGAATCACATAAAATTAAAGCTTCTAGAACAAAAGTATTCGACCATATATTTGTGTCTAGAGGTCAAGAGATCGAGACTCGTGAAGGTTATTTCATTTTCACTACCTTCTCTTGCATTTTTTTCTTTCTTTAACAGATCCTTGCAAGCTTAATGGCGGATTAAAAATAAATTATTTCATTGTAACCCCAACTACTACTAAAGCCTTCTTAAAAATGACCATCAATTTAAAAAATATGCATGGTTTAGGCCTTTTAGGGCTTAAATAGACTAGCCTTTGCAATAAAAACTTTCCACAAACAAACAAAGGGCGTTGTAATATAATACAAAAGAAAAAGAAAAGAAAAAGTAAACCGTGAACCAAGATGAGCACCACAGACCTTGTTTTGAAGCACAGAAATCAGTTGTTCAAAATAATTTGAACCTCCACCAATCTGCTGCAATGAAAATCCGTCACAATTCCATCAAATCCAGGAAATACTAAGGCATAAACATATCCTCATCCTCCTCCTTAAGGATTTGTCAAGCCAGTAAGAGAGCTATGGGAGAAGCCTCATCTAAAATATTTTGAACTAGAGTTTGATATACCATTTAGAGAGCTTTTTTTTCATGGAGTTCCTTTCAAAGCCTCTGCTTTTATTTATCCTATGGTAAATTGTTTGGTAGAGTTGGTGGAATTACCTTTCTTAGTATTCACTATTAGTGAGATTGAGAATTGTTAACCTTGAGAGAGTAGGACTTGGGAAAAATAGATTTGATATGGCTATTATTTTCAAAGAATTCAAGTGGGATGTACTCTGAATGTACGTCATTCCTCAATCTTCATTTGATGGCATCAAGGAATGGTTTAACTCCATGGATACAAAGTATTATGAAAGAAGAATGAACTTGAATTGGTGGACAATTTTAAGGAAATTTCCTTTAGATGCAAGGATTCAAAGAACATCAACCATGTGGTACAAATGATTAAATCCCAGAGATTATTTCTAGCAATGAAAGAGTTTGAAAAGGTAGAGAGAGCTACACTGGTGACTCAGGAGAAACTTCATCTTTTAAAAACCAAGCCAATTACAGCGGCAGATGTGTGGATCAGGCCAGCATTTGGTGGAAGACAAAGAAAGATGACTGGAAATCTAGAGGCCCGCCATAATGGATTTCGGTATTCAACCATGAGAGCAGAAGAGAGATTTGATATCACATATCAAAATATTACGCATGCATTCTTCCTGCCAGTGGAGAAGGAGATGATTGGCCTCCATTCTTTAAGCCAACAAAAGGGTCAATTTTCAACATAGAGTGAAATTGGCCTCCATTTCTTCTCTGTTATGCTAGCTTCCAAATTTCCTCATACTATAGACTTGTTACATTACTTGCCACCGTAAACCAAGAAGCATCAGACAAAATTCCTTGCGTGTCTTCAAAACACATCATATTGTCAGCCCTCACAATTAATTTTGAGTATGCGTCCAATGCCACCAACAATACCTTCATCAATGCTTCAAGTCCTTTGGGAATTTAAAACGCATTCCTCTATTTGCTAGCATTAACTCCTTCTAGCATTAATTAAAATAGACGAATTTCCTCCAAATTTATTCCACTAAAATATTCTATTCTTATTACCTCCACTTCTAGAAAAGATAGAGCCCATTTCAACAGGGTATCTGCTTCGGCAATGTCTATGTAGGAAACACATTTTTGATTTGAGTGTATTTATTAATTAATTGAAAATATAAAGTGCATTCACTTTTTATTTTCAATTAATTATTAAATACAGTCAAATCAGTTAATGGTGGAATGTGTTTCCTACATAGACAATACTTTTCCTAATCACACCCTACAAATGCCAAGCATCAATTCCTCCTTTTATTATTGCTTGGAATACTTGGATGAATTATTGGCAGAAAAAATTAGGATTACTTGGATTCTTCTTCCATTTATTTTGTATCAGCATATCTTCATGAAGACACAAAAGTTAATAGCTCAATCAGGTAGAGATTTTGTGATTTTCAAATGAAGAGTAAGGTACATTTTTATTTTTGCTACATTACATTCATGTGCATAAATAGAATCAAAAGATTACATTACTAGATTGCACTTAAATGCAAATGCATATAATAAAAGAAAGATTGCACAATCCTTTCAAAAATGTAATCTTTATTGATAATGTAAATGTATGTTGTTCCACACAAGTTGTGGAGCTGGCTATTTGAATGCATATAATTGAAAAACTATACATTTATAGATACAAAAGAGAAAAATGCACATAAAGAGAAAGGGGACCCGTCATTGCCTCAATGACGAATACCGGTTTCTTTGTTCTACATCATCTTCAGTCTTCCCGCTTGTCTAAGCCTCCAAGTTGATGTCTTCCTTTCTGCTCCTAGGTTTCTTGCATTTGAGTGAGAAGAGTATTGTTACAGAAATGAAGGATCACTAGTCAAAATATGTGCAAACATCTATAAACATATAATTTGATCATCATGTGCATTAAAATAACTTGCATACCATAGATGTCCAAGAAAACAAGAAATTTATCAACATAGCCATGATTTTGACAAAACTGATCATCAAGGATTCCAAGATAGTTTTCATTAATAGTCTAGTTAAAAGTAAGCAGCCCCAAGCATCATAACAGTCACAATAATTGAACATGAGGGGCAGTCATGTAGATTAAAATCTTACACAATAGTCTTTACTTGCAAAGACAAAGACAACATGTTTCCACATAACAAATTAAATCGAGTGCATGAAAGGTACAATGATAAAGTCCATAATAGTGAATTTTTCTTATAAAGAGGGATTGAAGGAAAACATTTTGTATCAAGGAGAACAAGGTAGCCTCAAAATTTGGTGTATCCAAGTATGATAGTACCTGAGCTTCTGGTGTTTCTAGATGGAACCTATAGCAGAAAAGTGTAGTCTCCATCTGAAGGAACCATCTTCGAAGCCCTTCCCTAGAATGAGGGTTGAAAACATTAGAAGAAAATAAATATCATAATTCTAAAGTAACAATTTGTATCAAGAGAAATGTCATATAGTATAATTAAAAAGAAAAATCCTTACAATTGCACCTCAAATTAGTCCAAATAGAAACAACAAATGTGCCTTGATAAATCTTGCAGATTTAAACAACTTGAAAAGACCACTTTGGAGACAATAAAGCAATAAATAAGCATGAAAATCGACACAAAAAATGAACACTGAAGATGGATTATGAGTTATAATGTATCTGCTCCATTATATTGCTCAAAATATAAATATACATAACATGAGTTCTTTTGATATGAATAAGTGGATGATATAGTCTAGTATATATACTAATGGATTGAAATGATGATGATATGATGATCAAAATCGGACCTTGGTTTCCCTATTTATGCGGGAAGCAAAAAGCTTCAAGTCTGTTCACAAAAGTTACATCGTTTCTTAACTAAAGCATAATTAACATAACATAGAAACTTAAAAAGATAGGTCCATTCCAATTGTTGCCAAACATTAAATATTGATTTTGTTTGTTGATAGGTAGAATATTTTTATGAAACACATACTAATACCCAAGATCCAACTGGGTTATTGAGATTTGGATAGGTCCAAGCCATCCTTTAAACCATACCAAGGCGAAAAGAGCAAGATTAAAGAGAACACTCGGAAGTGTTTCACACCCACTCAAGGACAATCCAACCTGGTTATGACACTGATAGCAATCCAAATTTTCCTAAACCATCCATACCTAAACGTTGCATCACAATCTATTCTTCCTACACATAAAAATTCCTCATGTTAATCCCTTCTAAATAAAACTCAAAATACCATGAAACAATGAGTCCCCTATATTAGTAATACTTAAGTAGGTAGTCTATAGGGCATAGTTTAATTTTATACAAGGATGCTCATGAAAGGAATCTTCAAGTGACAGTGAGTGAGTTCTTTGATATTGTAGCTGATGGTGTAATATCCAATCTTAAAGGTAATTAGCAAAGCACTAAATGTGCAAGAAAATCAAATTATACACAACAAAAAATTCACAATTTTATATTGCATAATGCCTTAAGTTTGAAGGCAAAGATCTCATTTTATCTTGATGAAAGTAGTGACCTTAATGGTTAATCACTAGCAACCATGATTTTAAAACATGGTATTGTGCTTAGGGAGGCAACATTTTAAGCAAGGCAGTGAGTGGTGGTTTGGAACAATGGCAGGTATGAAGGACTTGCTTCATATGCATACTATGCAGTCTAGCTTAAGACAACATTCTTAGAAGAGATTAAAGGTGGATTAGGGAACTCAAGGGTTACAATGATAAAGAGTAAATAAAATACTGAGATCTATTTAAAAGCCACTATCATGAAGATATTAAAGATGTCAAATTCAAGACCGTAGCAACTGGAGTAATGAACACAGTGTGAAAGAGGATAGTGTGCTAGGGGAGATTTAGAAGATCTCTATATGCATAATATGCAATCTAGCTTAAGACAACATTCTTAGAAGAGATTGAAGGTGGATTAGGGAACTCAAAGGTTACCATGATAAAGACTAAAGAAAAGACTGAGACCTATTTAAAAGCCACTATCATGAAGATATTAAAGATGTCAAATGCAAAACCCTAGCAGCTAGAGTAATGAACACAGTGTGAAAGAGGACAGTGTGCTAGGAAAGATTTAGGACATCTCCACATTAGCTAATCATGGGAAAATTCATCATTTATTTATTTATTTTAATTAAAAGAAGTCATTCTAAACCCTATATAGGATACATTGATACTTCAAAAGCTTCTGAAGGAATTTGAGATTATGCAAACATATGTCAATTAAATACCTGGATTATAAACAGTAGCACAAACATTGTAACCCTTGTTGATTAGAGTTGGAATTGATAAAAAACAATGAATCCTATGCCTCCTATCATGCACATCTCCTTACCATTCTTTGTCATTCTTTATTGAAACACTTCTCCATTTTGGCAGGCTATGCTTGAAATAAGGTTTCAACAAAGGTTTTATTGTATGTTTATTAAAATGAAAACTCCATTCTGGTGGGCTATGTTTGAAAATAATATTTTGACAAAAAATTTAGTATGTTTATCAGAGTTTTAGAGTATTTTGGCAGGCTATATTCTTGATTCAAATGGATTGTGACTGACATGATTTTCTACCACAATTACCATACTACCATTGTCTCTTATTATACCCTCTATGGTATGGCGGTGTTTTTCCCTTCCCTTCTATTGTTTACCGCACTACCACCTTGCTCAAGGCTTCTTGTTGCAGGGTTGCAGTGTATACCAATCAACCGCATATTTTGATCACCTTCCCGGTAGTATAGAGGTGTATGCTTTTGATCATTACCTAGATAGTGTCAATGAGACAATCTTCTTTGTCTTACCAATATCTCAATGTCTCATCGACATTAGATCTTATGTTCCTCTGATGTTGGTTGTTGGTGTCAATGAGACAAGTTAATATATCTTGCCGATATGCCACTATCTCATCGATATTTTCCTTTGACATTATTTATGTATATATCGATGTAACTCTGCCATGTCGGGGAGACTCATGATTATTGTTGAGATATGGTAGTTTTTTTCCCTTCCCTTCTTCTATTTACCACACAATCATCTTTCTCAAGGCTTCTTGTTGTGGGGTTGCAGTGTATATCGCTCTACTACATATGTTTCTCACCTTCTCAACGGTATAGCGGTTTATGCTTTTGATCATTACCTGAAGAGTGTTGATGAGACAATCTTCTTTGTCTTCTAGATATCTCAATGTCTCATCGACATTAGATCTTATGCTCCTCTGATGTTGGTTGTCGGTGTCAATGATACAAGTTAATATCTCTTGCCGATATGCCACTATCTCATCGATATTTTCCTTTGGCGGTATTTCTTTATATATCGGTGTAACTCTACCATGTCGGGGAAACTTGTGATTATCCCTATGGTATGGTGGTTTTTTTCCCTTCTCTTTAGTTTTTTACCACACTACCACCTTTCTCAAGGATTCTTGTTGTGGGGTTGCGGTGTATATGGATCTACCACATATATTGTTCACCATCTTAGTGGTCTAGTGGTGTATGCTTTTGATCATTATTTGAAGAGTGTCGATGAGGCAATCTTATTTGTCTTACCGATATCTCAATGTCTCATCAACATTACATCATTATATCCAATATTTGTGTTTCTCCAAGCACTTGTAGATATACCTTTTCAATGTGACATAAGTGATTCTCTCCTCGATATGCCTGTCTCTTGTTGATATTTCACTATTTTATATCGTCGATGAGATATATAAATAAGTCTCTTCGACCTAGGGGTGTCTAAACTGATGCTAAACCTGAAGCTAAACTCAAAGCTCAAGTCATGAGGTTAAATGTGGTGCTAAAATTGAAGCTAAACTTGGAGCCAAAGGTGGCACTAACGACGAAACCACACTCAAAGCCAATATCAGCGCTAAAGGCGTTGATAATTCTGGCATAAATTTGTGCCTAAATTAGCACCGACTAGTCCTGATCGGCACAAATCAATGCCAAAAATAGCGCCATCCTGATAAATAGCGCTGACGATTTTTAAAAAATGGAAAAAAATACATTTAAAACATTGGGTGGAAGCAAAAAAATGGAACAAAAAATGGAGCAAATCATAGGGATTTTTTGTAGTGCCACAAGGTCCTCTCCACTAAGCTCTTGTGGAGCTAAGGTCGATGATTTTACAAAGATCACTAACAAGGCCAAAACTTCATCCAAAGAATTAAACATGCACTTTAATGGAGTTCCATGTTTCACCTCGATAAATAAGGAACATTGCGGTCGAGGTTCACCACTAGGCTCATTGAACGATTCAAGAGTAGTGATGAACTCAAGGGAAGTTGGGGCTAGTTTTGTTACTAGGATGGAACAAGCTAGCACATAACCACCCTTTGGAGAAGGTGGGCTCCTCTTAGTCCCTCCATTGCTGGAGGGGCCATCCTCTACCCTAGGCTTTGTCGGGGGATGTGAACTCCCCATAGAGGAAGAAGAGGAGGATAAAACCACAACACATACCACTGAAGTGATTAGCATATCAACGGGTTTTGAAAAATGAGGGATGTATGAAAGGTTCATTAGTGAGGGTGGATCCATTGAAGAAGTGATGAACACCTACACCTTTTTGGGGTCAGGTGCACTCATAGTGGGAGTCGGTGGGGAGATTGAATTAGGTTGAATGAAATTAGGAGAAAGAAGAGGGGAAGACACTGTAACAGGCCCTGACACAAGGGTGGTCATCTCCTTGTCCTTTTTTCTGCAAAGTAGCCTTCTTAGCCACGGGAGATTGTTGTCAATGCTTATGCTCGTGTGCAAGGAGGTTTCTTCAGCTCCTTGACCTAGAGGCTGAAGGCTATGAAGGAATAGAAGGCCCTTGCTCAGCCATGGGAGTGTCCACTACAACCATTTTTGGCAGAGGAACAAACTCCTGAATGGGAGCAGGAGGGATAGTTTGAGAAGTAGCGAGGGGAGTTGGCTCAAGTTCTTGAGTAGTGCGGCTCTTCCTATTTACTACTTTGGGAGTAGAAGTGATGTGAGGCTACAAAGGCTAAGACATAGGTGACTCCCCATGGGGACTCTTCCTCCTATCATAGCCAATGGGCCTAGGCTTCATGGGTAGGACAAGAAGCTCAAATATGGGATGCTTAGGATTTCACCAAGCAAGCACCATACGATTTTCACATAGACATGGGGCATAACCTCATAGCACTACATTAGGGAAAGAGGAAGCATTAAGCTGAATAGTGGAAGAGGAAGGAGGGTCTCAGGATCACTCCTCTTCTTCTCTTCTATGTGCCTTGGTAGTTCCACTATCAACTTTTAAACATGCCCTATGCAAAAACATATAAGATGATGGAGGGTATCTCACTTTCAGCCTTGCCCATCCTTATAATTTTGATATGTCTAGTGGAAGAGGTCCTTCCTAGGTGGGAGATGAACAATGGGTGCATGCCAAAAGTAGTCTAAGGATTAACTACCACACACAATCGGTGGTCTATAGCTAGTGTCATGGATCACATGTATGAAACCCTCATGAGTGAATTTAAAACATTTATGCACAACCGAGGGAACTCCATTCATAGCTACCAACTAGGGGATACCCAACTTCACTCTAAAGAGTTAAAAGCCCAAGATGATGTCAAACAGAAGGTTCACGGATTTAGGTCCAATGAGAATTGATAGGACAATACTACATAGAGGAGGTGCGAAAATTATGTCGTGCATGTGGATGGTGCTTGCAGGTGCATTGTACCCATATTTATGCAAAAATTTGATTAGCATGATCTCCTCAGTTATGATATTCACTTGAGACGTCAGATCAACAAGAACACCTGTTACAATGTTTCTATTGATTCATGCAAGAATGTAAAGAGGATATGGTTCTCTGTTAAAGCCCATCGATAGATCCTATGAGGTGAAGTTTATACCAATACAATTGCTCACAAGCTATGCATAGGGAATAGGTTGGTGCAAAAAAGATGCCATAACACACAATAAATGACACTTTCTCAAACCCCCCCCAAAGGTTATAGGACAAGGTGGTGACCCAATTAAAGTTTCGTTATGTAATAATTTTGGAACCTTCCAGCTACACCTACTAGGGGTCATAGGTTGGGTTGTAAGGTAGAATACTCACAACACTCTCACCTACAACACTCCTAGAATATGAGGAAAATAGCTTTCAGTATTGCAAAACATAACCAAAATGGTTCACATCGAGTTCACCAAAATTGTAAGAGAGGGGGACCAACCATGTTCAAGGCCATAGGTCACGGAGGGCCAAGAGGGAAAGGCTACCCTAATTTACCTCAGTCTAAAGGTATTTTTCCAATGAGGTTCGATAGTGATGAGGAATATAAGGTCCTACAACCACTTTGTAGACCCAAAATAAGTTTTGGGGCTTGGCGATCCAATTTTTGGGTTCAACACTCTGCCTCATGTAGCCCTCTTCCTAAGGATGGAAGTGTGGTTCCAGGATGACAGTGTAGCGCACTGGCATCTCTCAGGTGTGCTGGCATCCATATTACCAGAGGACCAAAAGTACAATAAAAAATTGCCAAAAAATGAGTTGATAGCCTAGCTAATGGTTTTTAGGGGAAGAAAACAACACTATAAAATAAGAGATATACAATCGAATATTATAAAGAAAATAGATTAAAGTTAGAGTGACAAACATGATCTCAAAAAAGAGCTTCTTCACTAGCTAGCTCCAAATGCACATCCATCTAAACATAAGAAAGAGGAAAATTTTTGGGGGTTGTATAGGGGTTTGCCTTAGTTAGACCACCATTTTTGTGTTTCCACCTCAACGGACAACCAATATAACAACTATAGATAAAATTATGATAAAGTAAGAATGAAATTAAAGAACACAATAACACCACAAGGTAGTATTGTGATACTGAACCAAATCATAGAGGAGAGGAGTGAGAATTCTTACCACTTGAGCCACCAAGAGCTCACTAGCTAATGGGGGAGAAAAAGAGAGAACTCAAGCCCCTACTGCAATGGTGTTGTTCCAAACGTTCTCTATGGAGTTGATGGAGTGTTGTTGTTGCTTCTATAGAGTGCCAAAGTGTTGCTTAAAGGCCGAGAGTGCAAGAACTAAATATTAGAATGCTTAGGGAGTTCCAAAAGAAGATTTCTAGAGTTTGAATTAAATACTTGGAGAGATCAAATGAAGGAATGAAGAGTGTTTTTGAAGGGAGAATGAGAAAAATGGCCATATTCTAGCTAGTTGGTTGAAGAGGGGCAATAAAAATGAACCCCAATAGGAAGTTTAATGCCTCTATTGGCTTCAAACATAGGAATCTATTAGGGATGTAATCACACCATGTGGCTGTCCCCAATAGTTATTCTTCTACCGACACAAAAGATGAATGCCAAGTGGAATGAAGACAGATTTCTATTGTGGAATTTTTCCTTCATATTTGGTTTTCTAAGGTGACAGAATGTAAAAGAGGAATTTGTGTAAGGGGTGTAAATTCGCTCCTATACAGTAACAACAAAATTGGTTAGTCACCCCTAACCTCAATTTGGTATGTTTTGTGATTGTATTGAGAACTATTTTCTTTGTAGATAGAAATAATGCAATTAAATTTGAAAACAATAGGTGTTAAGAAACCTACAACCCACATAGTGTTGTAAAACCCTCTACACATAACAAGCCAATTGGTTAGTCACCCCTTAGGTCAATCGAGTTATTTTTATGTATCCCCCACCTTCAACTCCTACTTGTGATTTCAACCATTTAGATTTAAACATGCATAGTAAAAAAATTGACAACCCACATTGTTTTTTCCATTCTATAATTATTTTATGCATTTCCTTATTTCAACCATACGAAGAAATTGAAATCCAATTATATTGTAACTAAGAGTTGTTCTATATTTTCAAGGTGAACATCATTACATTCTTAGTATCTACGAAACAAAAGGCTTCCAATAAATTTTTACTATCAATATAATTGTAGGTGGGGGATATATAAAAGTATCCAAATTCACCTAAGGTCTGACCAACAAAATTGGGTTCTTACTATGTAAGTGACCAAAATGTTGTTATTACATGCATACTGCACGTATGTGTAATTTTTGGATGGGAAACATTGGGTGTTAAGAAACCTACAACCCAAATACTATTTTAAAACCCTTGAAAAGTAATAGACCCAATTGGTTACTCACTCCTTGGATGAATTGGATAGTTTTATATATCTCCCACCTGCAACTCCACCCCGTGCTCTCAAACCTTTAACTTTCAATGTGCAAACTGAAATAACTCACAACAAAAAGTGTTTTCCATCCTCCAATTATTTTGTGCAATAGCATATTTGAACACATCTTCTCAAAAAAATAGTTATTACAATTTAGAATGTAGGTCTTACTCACATCAACCCATCTCCAATGCCCATGGGTGCAGAAAAATTTAGTAAAAATGATAGCTTCTCATGGACGCCACCAGGCAAGTGAATTTTATAGTCAAAATCTCACCACAACATAAAAAATGACAGAAGGTGATCAAAATGACTTGATGCCACCATTATTTTCTCACTTCAGTCATAATTTTTCCTTCCATCTATCAATTTCGTCACTTTTATCCCCCATGTTGGGAGGCCCCACACTATGTTGTCCCATTATGTGGTGTATTTTTTTTCTATGTTATGATGCCTCTGGCATGCGTTCTTCTAGGGAGAATAGATGTGTCCAATTGAAAAAGGTGATCTCCCTACAAAACTATATGGCTTACACATGGTAATGTATTACCCTTTTTTAGGGATAAGACATCTCTAATTATGTTATAATGTCAAAAAAATACATTTTTTAGGGACAATAGCTTGATTTTACTATATTTTGTAGGGAGATTAGCTTCTTCCCATTGGATGGGACTATTCTACCTAAAAAAATGCATGTCATATGCATCATAATCGTCATAATGTTTTAAATTTAATCATAATTTGGAATTCAAACAAGTGCAAAATGTTTCCACTTTTGACATTCACATTTAAGAGGTTGTTGGGGACTATGAAAGGGAGAGTTGCAAGCAAAAGTGTAAAAATGTCACCTATTTTTCTAACTCTCCCTACCAAAACACATTTGACAGCTGCGGTCAACTATCTAGCAGGTGTTATTTTTCCTAGGGACTTTGAAGAATTGAATGGCTATTCCTTGTAAAATGTGGTATTCATTGATAGGTTTCCAAGGGTTTTCCTTGTAAAACGGGGTTTTCATTTGATACATGCAGAGTTCATTATGTAATTTTCTATGGAGGTTTTTTTTATTTTCAAATTTTAATGTTCAGTCGAGAACTATCACAAATGAGAAAACTATCCAAATTGAGCTCATGTGTGACTAACCAATTTGGTTGTTATGTTTTCAACTTTGAATGTCATCACATAGATACAAGGTTTGAAAATACATTGTTTTTTGTCAACTACAATTAATGGCATGGACCAAGCTCCAAGGTAGACAGTTAAACCTATATAGCAAGTGTGATATAAAAAAAATCATTCTTCATAACACACTACATTTGTCAACCTCCACATCACAACATATCCAAGCCCTTGTGGTTTTTAAACCCATATATGTAGGTGTGCATTAAAAATAGCAATAACACCAATTTCTTGCCATTATTAGAAATAATGAATTAACTTGTTGATAGTGGTGAACACTGTGTAGTGTAGCTTGTGAAACATGTGTTTTGAAGCCTTCCTTTAATTTTACCCATGCTTTTTCTTAAAATTCAGAATATATAGATGGGGTTTTATTTTATCAAATTGCACATTTCTCATTAAAGATAGACTCTATTAACGACCAATACATAGTGTACTTCATAGTATGCACTTCATAGTGAAAGGAGAGCATGACAAGCATCTGTATAATTAACAACACATTGTAGTTCTAAAGCTACAAAATGGGAAGCAAGGAATACTCATATTTGTAAAGAGGCTTGTACATTGCAAAAAACATTATGTTTACATAAATTTTGCATTGTGTTTACAAAACAACAATTCCATTACAAAATTTATGAAGCCTAATGGCCATTTGTGTGTTATTATGGTCTCATCTTGGTAGTTTGTATGGTATATTATACTAAGTAAAAACAATGACAATAACAATGTTCCTCAATGACAACCTTATGAAACCCAACTATGAAAAGATGCTTCATAATTGAACAAAGGTACATGATTTAAATGGAGAAATACTCTAATGTAAAATGATAAATATTATGTTCTTTTTCAAATAACCTAATTACCAAGGATCCAAAGTTTCTTATTCTATTTTGGGAGACAAATCATACCAATGTAGTGTTGGATAAATCATCCTAAAATTAACACAAATCAGTTATGATGTTAATTAAAATGATGTAGTATCATCTTTCACTGATGTTTTTATCATTTCCTATGTAATACTCACACTTCAAAGAGGAAACATCCTTCACATAAAATTTCAGGACATAATAGGCACACAATAATGCATAACATTTATTTTATTTAAATTAGACTACATATTATTTTCATTCCCCACACTAAGCATCTCATCTATAAATAAATCAGAACTTCTAAATGCAAAATAAATTTTGGAAATTTAACTAACCAGTACACTTGTAATTCAAGCAATGGTAGCTAGAATCACTTTTATTTAGTGCAAAAGCTTCAGGTATCCTAAAGCATCCTTCTTAATCCACCTGCCATTGTTTTATTCATTTTTATTTCTTGACCTATATCAACCATCTGGAAGAAAGACAAGTGTTAGCGATAGATTAAATTGGAAAATTAAAGACATTTGGTGATACAAAGAATTAATTTTATACCAAACTTCAGCAATATTGGGTTATATGTTGTGCTAATTATAACATGCCAACTTTTATAGAAAATAAACAAACATATTAAACTGAACAATGAGAATTTAATTTCCAATTTAAACCATCGCCAACACTAGTAATATATATCAGCAATTATATCTTTCATTTTTCCATTTTGTTGGAATTATGAAGACCAAACGTCCATTCAGATATATGAAAAAATCATCTCTCCTAGCATATGAAAAAGGCCATAACTTACATAATCAATAAGGGAAGTGAAGACAAACAAGAAAGATACCACATACCACTATCAAACTTTTGATTATACCATTAATTTTATAGACAACTAAACAAATATAGATTTTTACAAGACACATTGGATCCAAATCATAGTGTGCATTGGTCAACCAAGAATAAAGGCTAAGAATTTAGTGAAAACTATAGAGGGGGTTAATTTAACATCAAAAATAATAATAACATTAGTGAAATGAACTCAAATGCATAACACCAAGTATACCTTCAATGTTCCTCAAGGATTGAGCTCAAGAAACATCCAAGTCTTGAAAGATTTTCTCAAGTTGAAAGATGTGGATTCCTCACATTATTTCTAGAATAATAATGGCTATGATCATGATGATCAAATGAGAGAAAATGGTTCCAATTTATAGAAATTAGAGGGGAGAAATGGAGGGCTAAGATTGATTGTTTCATGGAGGGTTGAGATTGATTGAGAGAGTGAGTTGTGTCTTGTTATCATTGTGACAAGTGACACAATGGAGTGTGGGAGGAGTGATGAGGTGTTTTCATACATGTGTGAGCACACCTTGGGAGACAAGTCATTTAATATTGGAGGCTAGGTATAAGATAGTGGAGGTAGGTGAGATTTCTCATATCAGTGAGACAAGATTAGGGAGATGTTCATGAATTTAAAATTGGGTAAATAATGATAATGGTGATTAGACATAGGGGTTAGTGCCATTAATGAAGGATTATTTAGCTCAATGAGGTAGGTTAAGTTTTTATTTTTGGTGAAAGTTGCTAGGCCACAAAATTTTATTATTGTAATCAAGAAATTACAAAGACCCAGTTCAAGAGAGCATATCGCTAGGAAAGAACCAGGAAGAAAACCTCTTATTGTATCTTAGTTCTAAAATTGCAAGTAAATCCAAAAATAGGGCCATTCAAAACATACCAACCCAAATTTTAAGTTCTAGAAAAAACCCTAGACCACCCATTGCACAAATCTATGGAAAATACTAGACCTATGAAACCTAACCAAATACAAAACCCAAGAAAATGAATAAGACAACCACCCACCAATCCCCAGATGATAAGACTAGGTACAAATAAGAATAATAAAATACTTGATCATGGTAACATAGACAACCTCCACTATAGTTGAACTAGAGTTTGTAGCATGATTGACAGGAGGCAACTTCAACAAAAACAATACCTTTGGCTTCTGAAAATGTGAAGAAACATTGATATGAGATCCTATAGCCACATCAAAGACTTAATGTAAGGCCAAGAAGAGAACCACCCTAGCATCCAACACTGCAGATGAAAGCATCTCTCTAAGACCATTGCAACCCAATATAGCCTCCTCAAAATTAACACAAATAATGCCAAACCTAAAAATCAACAAAAGTTCTCCAAAACAACCATTAGCAAGATAATCATTTTTGGAAATAAAGCAACCTACAATAGGGAAGAAGCCATGATCCATGAGGTAGTTTAAGTTAATAAACCAAGGGTTTATTAACTTGGGTGGAGTTAAAAGTTGGATAATGGGATAATGAGTGTTAATAAGTTAATTAATTATGCATTAACTCAATTGGGTTTAGAAGAATGGAGAATTTTGATGGGATTAATTAAACAATTCAATTATTTAATTAATTAGAAAAACTTTATTTTGGGAGGTGTTATAATTAATTAAATATAAAATATTTAATTAATTATAAGAGGAATATGGAATAGTTAATTAAATAATAAATGTTTAATTAACTATAGGTTGGGAGTGGGTGAATTAATTAAATAATAATATATAATTAATTAAGAAGAAATAATGCCAAATTTAGGGTGACTACAAAAACCTTGGTGTCACCTTGATTGACTGAAAAAATTGTAATCTCTCAAAAAAATGCACCTCCCATAGGTATGTAACATAAAAAAAAGCATAAAAATATATACATAAAAACATACATAGAAAAATGCATAACATGATGGGACGACGTAGTGTAGGGCCTACTAAGATGGGGGATAAAAGTGATGAAATTAGTAGACTAGAGGAAACACTATAGTGAAAAAAGCAAGGAGATAACGGTGCTATTACATTGTGTTTCCCATGTTACGCGCAAGAGTTTCACCATAAAACTCACCAACCCAATGGCTTGCATGAGAAGATATCGCTTTCTTTGGATTTTGTACACCCATAGGCATTACAGGCTGACGTGAGTAAGACATGCACTATAAATTGTAATATGTATTATCTTTTGATAAAATGTGTTTAAATATGATAATGCACACATTAATTACAAGTTGGAAAACACTTTGTGTTATGAGTTATTTCATTTTGCATTTTTGAACCTAAAAGGTGAAGAGCATGGGGAGGATTTTCAAGTGGAGAATACACAAAACATACCAAATTGAGGTGAGGGGTGACTAATAAACTGGGTTGTTACTTGTAAAGGGTTTTAGAACTATATGCGGGTTTCAAGTTTTATAAAACCCAATGTTTTCCAACCTGGAATTTTACAAAACAATATGAATGTAATGAAAACATTTTTTAATTAATGCAATAACAACCCAATTGGTTTGTCACCCCACAAATCAATTTGATTAGACAACCAGTGTTTTCCAACATGTTGTTATCTATGGAAAATATGAATGTAATGAAGAAGTTTTGTTTAACACACAATAAGAATGTAATGAAGATCACCTTTGAAATTTATGTAGACTACATTGAATGAGATAGATAAAAGATATTATATTGAGTAAAGAGATTCTCCCTAATATTAAGAAGTTGAGGAAGGTGTGTGTGTATTATGCGTAATGGGAAAATGGTAACACAAAACTCAAGCAACAAGTAGCAGAAAGTATGTAATGGAAAATGAATCTTCTCTAAAAACACTTGAAAAGAAGTAGACCAAAGTGAATGAGATAGATAATGTATTCATTGAAGATATTGTTCCTACTCTTGAGAAGTTGATGAAGGAGCATGTGCACTATGTGAAATGGGAAAATGGCAATGCAGAATCGAAGGCAACAGGTACTAGAATGCATGGAACGAAAAAGGAATATTCTCTAAAAACACTTGAAAAGATGCAAAGAAGAGTGAGTAAGATAGATAATGTATTGACTGAAGAGATCATCCATGCTCTTGATAAGTTGAGGAAGGTGCATGTGCAGTATATGGAAAGGGAAAATGGTAATGCACAAGTGGACAATATGAAGAGGTTTTGTATTGCACAAGATTTTTTGCAGGCAAATAAAGTGAGAGATGTTGCTATGGATGGAGTTGAACAAGTAAATTCTATCATGAATAAATTCTACAATACATATTATTTTCCACTATGAACTATAATTACTACTTTGTCTATTAGTTCTAAAGCTTCATAAGCGTCACTTGCCAGACTAATAACTTGTAATTTTCTTGACACATTGCACCAAATTTGTCTTTTCCATCAAATGTTTTCTCAAAATTTCCTAACTCATTATACTTTAGAAAGAGTACATAGGAATTTGAATATTCTTTTTCTTGAAGCAAATTTGAATGCATTCCACTCAATTATCACCACACCTTTGCTAACTTTGCTTTCCTCATTTTGATTGAATGAGATAAAAGAGTTAGCTAAAGTGTGGTGAACATTGATTTGAAATGCATTAAATTTTTTCTTCAAGAGAAAGATTATTCAAGTTACCTTTATACTCTCTTTGAAAAGGATGATAGTGTTATGGAAGTTCTTGACAAGGTTTTGATGGACAAGACAAATTTGGTGCAATGCGCCATAGGAAAATTACAAGCTATTACTTTGGCATAATTATATGTAGAAAACACGAGTCTAATGAAAACCTTTAGTTTTGTATACAGTAAGAGGTAGTGAAGTTCATTCAAATTCACAATTTATAGAAACTAACTTGATTGAGCTCGGGGTGACTAACCAATTGGGTTGTTACGTCTAGAGGGTTTTACAACACTATGTGGGTTGCAAGTTTCATAATACCTATTGTTTTCTAATTTCATTATATTCTTACTATCAAATTCACAAAGGTTCTCAAGACAATAAAAAGACATACCAAATTGAGGTGAGAGGTGACTAAGCAACTGGGTTATTACTTGTAAAAGGGTGTTAGAACAATATGTGGGTTGTAGGTTTTATAACACCCAGTGCTTTCCAACCTGGAATTTTATAAAATAGTATGAGTGTAATCAAAATCTTTTTTGATTCACACAGTAAAAACCTAATTAGTTTGTCACCCCTCAACTCAATTTGATTAGACACCCAATATTTTCCAAGATGTAATTATATATAGATAGTATGAACATAATGAAGAATTTTTATTTAGTACACAATAAGAATGTAATGAATATCACCTTTGAAATGTATGCAAACCACATTGAATGAGATAGATAAAAGATAAGGTATTGAGTGAAGAGATTCTCCCTACTATTGAGAATTTGAGGAAGGTGTGTATGTAGTATGCGCAATGGTCAAATGGAAACATATAACTCGAGCAACAAGTAGTAGAAAGTATGTAATTCCAAAGGAATATAATCTAAAAACACTTGAAAAGAAGCAAACCAAAGTGAATGAGATAGATAATGTATTGACTGAAGAGATTTTTCTTTCTCTTGACAACTCAACGAAGGAGCATTGTGCAGTATGTAAAATGGGAGAATTTCAATGTAGTACCGAAGGTAGCAGGTACTAGAAAACTTGGATTGAGAAATGAATCAAATTCTATGAAAACACTTGAAAAGAAGTAGAGCAAAGTGACTATGATGGATAATATATTGACTAAAGAGATCATTCATTCTCTTGAGAAGTTGAGGAAGGTGTATGTGAAATATATGAAATAGGAAAATAGAAATGCAAAAGTGGAAAAATTGGAGAGGTTTTGTATTGCACAAGAATTTGTGCATGCAAAGAAAGTGAGAGATGATTCTATGGGTGGAGTTGAGCAAGTAAATTCAAATATTCTTGAACATAAGAATCCCATGGAACACATAGAATTGAAAATGGATGAAAAGAAGGTAGAGACATGAAATTCCTATGGAAATACTAGGGAGGTGTTAATAGGTAAGAGAAATGTGGATGAAGAAAAATGCATGGATGGTCAACTTGTAGATACAAAATCACTAGTTGAAAGTTCTAAAACTGAAGAAAAACAACACAAGACTACAATTAACCACTTAGAATAGAAATTAAGAGATAAGAAGAAGATTTTATCGTCAAAAGAAAAGGAGAATAATGTTGTTGAGATCTATTGAGAGATTAGAAAATGAAAATTTGCAAGAATTTGAAGTTGTTTAGAAGTTGAAGTCGAATATCATGCAACTTATAAAATTCTACATTACATTAATGGTAAATATTAAAGGTTCTTTTTATGACATTCCTATTATGTAAATAACAAGAATTTTTAACTACATTAATACTGTCTTCCAAAATTGTGCATTCCTTTCCATTCTCAACTAAATTGGATGGTACTCATGTAGAAACTAATATCCCAAAAAAATGTGCCTATACATAGATATTATAATATAATACCCCATCCCCATGCCAATCTCCCCATAAAATGCACTGACGAAGGGACATGATGGACAAAGCTATGGGGGAATCGTATTCTGAAACATTTTTTAGGGATGGGAGGGCATGGTACAAATGCAGAGTCGTGGAATGGAAGGCATGGAAGACCAAATTTTCCCATTTCATAGTTTTGGAATGGAAAGTATGGAAGACCAGATTTTCCAATTTTTTAGTCTTGGAATGGAAGGTATGGAAGAAAAATATTACTGTCTTTTCAAGAAAAACATGTGAAGATGCAGATTATAGCTAGTTGTGTAGGTACTGGATTTGATGTATTTTCCACAAAAAGATGTTGAAGATACAGATTATTGTTGTCTTTATAAAAAAAAGTGATGATGGATGAAAAGCGTTACAGTAGAATAGATAGCCATGATGGAATCGTTCTAAAAGCTTTTGTATGGAATGGAAGGTATGGAAGAAACAAATTACTATCTTTTCAGAAAATACATGTCCCTACTAATAGTTATGAGAATGGTCCCTACTTCATAAGTGTAGTTAATGGTTTCATCTTGTAAATGTGATTTCCCATTGGAATTTTTTTCTTTCCAATACAGGTTCATTGACTAATTTCAAGAAGTTGCAACAACTAACATTTGCAATTTTGAGAGTTCCACTAGTGGCTCTTTCTAGGGGTGTTTGTTCCTCAGTAAGCAAAGCGAGATTTCAGAATCTTCTAAAAGAGGAGACCGAGTGCTAGAACAATTGGGCAACAAGGGTGATCCCACGATAGTGGTTTACAATTTTTGGCCAAACTGGACACTAAAATTATTATTTTTAACTAAATCTTCACATTCAAGCACCTATAGCGGCTAAACCATGAGGAATTTTGAAGATGATGCAAACTAGAGTCTTGTCACATTTTGTCTATAGATTTTAAAAAATATTCAAAATTTTTGGAATCAGATTGTACTTCGTTTTCCATCTCCAACAAAAACTAGTTTTTTTAGATTACAACAATTTTAAAAAGTGACACACACCATATAACGCATAAATTTTTTTCCATAAAGGATAAAATTCTAATTCTTTTGAATTTAGATTTGTAACTCTGATATCTAGTGCTTCCACTTGGTTAGATAATTTTTTATTGAATATTTTTTCTTTAATCAAGTTTCGAAATGAAACCAATTACAATTCAGACATAGCGCGACCGTATAACACGTAACTTTTTTTGCATAAATTCAAAAAAAAAATTGTTGGATCTAGGACTTCAATATCTGGTGCACTCATATTTTTCAATTTTTTTTTTTGATAATCTACTATTTTTCCACATATGCAAAACATAGACCTTCATTTTCGGTGAAAAACCTATGTTTAATAAAACTAAAAAAATAAATATATAATAAAACCAAAACATATCAAAATTATATTCGTTGGATAGCTTGTTCTGAGGACTACCTGATTCTAGTTTGGTTTGTGAAGATTCCACTATTTTCATGTTCAAACCGAGCTTCAAAGTGAAAAATATGGAGTCTTTTTGTGTTGGAGGGTGGAAAGGTGGGAAAAGGGGGGTTCGAGGAAACCTAAGGGGTTCGCTCGAACCCCTGATGGTTTCAAGGTTTGAGCGAACCCCCTTTCCACAATGTGGAAATGCAGGTTCCACATGTAAAGGGGTTTGATCGAACCTTGAGTTCGCTCGAACCCCTAAAAACATTTTTTTTTTGCATGGGTGAGATGTTTGAAAGTTTTCCTTCCTCACTCGAATTGTAAACCACTATTGTGGCTTCACCAACAAAGTCTTTATTCAATTTTTCAAACCTCATTCAGTGGCCCTAGGCCACCAAATGAAAAAGGAGAACCAGTGTGCTTATAGATACTTATGTGCCAAAGCATCTAGAACACTGTAAACAAATAATTCTCCTGCAATTGTTAAATAGACATACTACCCTAAAGACTTGGTTGGACTTCATGATACTATCTCATTTAAACATGAGAAATGTAATGCATTAAGCTCCACACACAGTTCATACTGAGATAGAAAATTAAAGTTGATTTTAATTTGTAGCTACCACAAACAATCTCAAGATATTGCACCATTAATAGACCAATGCCATATTTCAGGATAGAGTCACCTAAACCATGTAATTTTAAAATACATCACAACATTTATCTTATCATAACTATTCCTACTAGATGATGCCTTACACTATTGATACAAAAAACTAAGCCTGTCATACTTAATAATCCTAACACATAGTTGCATAAACCAGTATTATTTAATAATAGTAATTAAACAAAAAATATCATTTATTGTTAGAATAACAACATATTCTTATCTAAAATATAACTTATATACAACCTAAGTAATCCTAATACCTTTAACCTCTCTATTTACCTCCCTTTCTTATTGTTCCAAAACAGCTTTAAATGAAATGAATGTAAATGTGAAATATTAACTATTTTGAAAAAGTCAAAAATATCATTTTAACATGTCCCTAAATAATTCTGAAATGATGACTAACATCCTCCTGAATGAATGAACAAAAAATCAGAAAACATGTCCCTAAATAACTTTGAAAGGACCATTTCAAAAGTGAAAAATATCATTTTAAAATGTCCTTAAATAACTTTGACAGGATAATTTCAATGACTGACATCCCCTTGAATAACTCTGAAAGAACGAAAATAAGAATTAAAACACGTTTATATAAAGAGAAATGACATGTGGGGAATTAAAGGAGCACGCACAGACATACATTATTTTGTGAGGATGTATAAATGCAAAATGTCGGGGAGTGCAGTAGAAAACAAAACTGTACTTTCGCGTTTGCTGTGCTGCTACGTATATCTTGGACAAACTAAATGCGATGATGCAGGAAGGAAAGCGGCTTTCCATAATGGAGCAACGACTTTCTATGAATGGTAGTTTTTGTCATAATCTATTGGTTGAATTCGTGTCTGCATATTAGTAGACGGCAAAGGCTATCCAGATCCGTATCCGTCAGATGCTCCCGTGCTCGTCAGTCGGTGAAGTGATGTGATGCAGCGGTGCGCCCACGCAGAGATGTAGCACTGACTATTTGGATGTTGTGTCAGGTGGATCCCTCCAGTACATTCGCGTTTGCTGTGCCACTACGTATATCTTGGACAAAATAAATGCGATGATGCAGGAAGGAAAGCGGCTTTCCAAAATGGAGCAACGGCTTTCTATGAATAGTATTTGATTAGTCTGTCGAGTGGTTTGGCATTGAACCATATTAGTAGACTGCAAAGGTTATCCAGATCCGTACCGTCAGATACTCCCGTGCTCGTCAGTCGGTGAACTGATGTGATGCAGCGGTGCGCCCACGCAGAGATGTAGCGCTGACTATTTGGATGCTGTGTCAGGTGGGTCCCTCCAGCACCCACCTGAACCGTTGCTGGGGGTCCGTCCCTTCTATTACCTCCCACCCAGCCAGTTTAGATAAGACGTACAGAATTCAAGGGCCGGCCGTATTAGCTAGTGAGTGTTAATGGGATGTTGTCGATAGAAGGGGAAGTGAACGAATGGTGGTTCGGAATGCATTAGCTCCCATCTTATTAAGCCGAAAAACTCCCTCTCATTCAGTCAGATGCTCCCGTGCTTGTCAGTCGGTGAAGTGATGTGATGCAGCGGCCGCCCACGCAGAGATGTAGCACTGACTATTTGGATGCAAAGTCAACAAAGTCTGATGCAGGAAGGAAAGCGGCTTTCCATAATGGAGCAACGGCTTTCTATGAATGGTAGTTCATTTGTCTGTCTCCCTGAATTGAGTGGTGTGGCATTGAACCATCGCTGGGGGACCGTCCCTTCTATTCCCTCCCACCCAGCCAGTTGAGATAAGACATACAGAATTCAAGGGCCATGAGAATGTGAAATATTAAATAAATGACGTCCTTAAAGAACTCTGAAACAACAAGATTAAATGACATGGCCTAAATAACTGTGAGACTCTGAAATATTAACTGTGCAGTGGAATGGAAGGTATGAAAGAAGATATTACTGTCTTCAGAAAAAACACGTGAAGATGCAGATTACAGCTGGTACTGGCATTGATGTGTTTTCCATGAAAAGAAAACGCCAAGATACAGATTTTGGGCTTTTCGATAAAATGTGATGATTATGGAAGATAAGCCGTACAGAAGAATAGACAGAATCTAAAATATTAACTGACATGTCAGTAAATAACTCGGAAAGGGCAAAAACATGAATATAGGAATTAAAACACGTTCTCTAGATATTTCTGAAATGCATCAACACCCTTGACATATAGCCACACAAAGTAGATACGAGGGAATCGTTCTGAAAGCTTTTGTACGGAATGGAAAGTATGGAAGAAACAAATTACTGTCTTTTCAGAATAAAACACGTGAAGATGCAGATTATAGCTGGTTGTGTAGGTACTGGCATTAATGTCTTTTAAGAAAGAAAAAAACACGCCAAGAAAAATGTGATGATGGAAGAAAATCGTTACCGTAGAATAGACAGCCATGTAATAGGTACTTTGATTGTAGTGGAAGAATAAAACACAGTTATTTTTTTTGGATAAAAGATCATAGATCATTTATAGATGATTATATTAAAATATTAATAATAATTTTACAGTTGCGCGAAATTAAACTTGGCGATATTGGATCTTCTTTTTTAATGATGTCTTTTTTAGTGCAAATTTTACGAGATCACACCTATCTTATTAAGAAAAGCTCCTTCTCCTTTATCTATACGTTTTCATTATTAAAATTTAATTTTGTTATTGAAATATTTTATTTACTATCAGATTTATTCTTAAAATATTATTAGACATTTTTTAAAGATGATTTAAAGTTGTCTAATATCAATAAGATTATAGACTCTATAATAGAACATTATATGTTTTTATTTTATGATTAATTTTTTAAAGTATTTAAATAAATTTATATTAATCTCAAATTATAGAAGACCATTTTGACTATTTCTTTTAATATTTTAGTAATGTCAAAAAAATTATACTTTGAAAGCTTCATGCTATATTTTTGCATTTATTTTATTATCTTTCCTTTTATGTGTAGGTTTATTTTCACTTAATTATAATTATTCGAGCTATCATCGTATAAGGATATTACAAGTGCTCCCAACATAAGGAATCTATTCAACATATTCAACTCATCAAAATATTATCATATATTATAAGATCATTATCCTTCAATGGATAGTAGAATATAAAATAATATTTGAAGAACACAAAGAAATAATCCAACTATGACAACTTCCATTTCAATAATAGCCAACATTTCCAATGGAGCCACAATCCATTTTCTAAAAGAACTTAACTTTTAGCACATTATTTTTCTGCTTAATTAAATGGAAGGTATATGATTATTATGTGATCAACTATTCATAAATAGAACCTCCTTTAGAATGTCTACCTTCGCAATTTCAAAGTGTAAGTGTGAATAAGTAACAAAGGTAAAACACACTTCTTAATGAAACATTGTATCAAAGATTCAACAATTAATCTATTAAAAAGAGCATAAATTTGAAAGCATCTGATTGTTTCCTATCTCTAAAAATTATTAAGTCAAAAAGTCTTTCAGATTTAGTAAGACACTATGACTGTTAAAATGTCAATTTAAAGAACGAAATGATGCTAGATATAGTGATATAATCCTATATGATAATATATAGATGATAAAGGAAGCTAATTTAATCTATTGTTGACATGAAAACTATGACGAAAACTACATGCAATCGTGATATGAAGTCTATTGCTATGATGCTAAAATGTTTGATGCTTGATTGCTTTATGCTTGATGCTTTCTTGTAGAGTAAGTTTGCATAAAGTTGCGATCCATTATTTATTGTATAGGGTTGTATTTATAGATTTCTCGGCAACACATTTGCATAGGGGAAACAAACAAAGGCTTGGATAAAATTTGGAGGATTGAAGGGTGAGAGATTGAAAGGTTGTAGTTGATTATGGGAATGGTTCCTCCCCATGAAAATACTAGGCAAAAGGATAGGAAAAATTAGAGGGAGAAGATCGGAAGGATGGAGAGGACTGCCTGCAAACTTTCTCGTGAATGCCAGTTGCATTAATTTTGAAATAATTTTGACATTTGATATCTTATTTGATAGGTGAGTGAAAATAGAGGAATATTCGATTAATTCTTTTATTTACAAATTTTTGATTTATTTAAATTAGCAAAATTTAATAAAACAAACTATAGAAGTTGTTTATTAAATTAATATGGAAGGAATATGATAATTAAATAACAAAGTATTTGACATTTTTTTAATTAATTAAGATTGAATGATGCGATAATTAAATAACACAAACTATTGAAGCTACATATTGAATTAAAATTGAAGAATATAAGATTTAGAATGTGGCATACTTAAATTAATATTTCTATTTATTTAATAGTAGATGAATTTAATTATGATAATTAAATAAAACAAAGTGAAATTCATTTATTTAATTAAGACGAAAATAATAGAATAAAGATTGAAGAATTTTATGATGAACTACATAAATAAATATTTCGATTTATTTAATAGTAGATAAATTAAGGGTAATTAATCAAATAAATCATATTTAATTAATTATATTCTCTAGACCATTTTTAGGTGCATACATGTTTCCCCTCTTTGAAGTGATGTGTTTACGCATTGCTTCAAAGAAAATTTTGTGTTGCTGCCAGTATTAACAAAAAAATAATCACTATGCCCCAGACTTTGATTTTCAGGTGATTAATGATAATATGCCTCATCAGGAGACAAATTTATGATTTTTTTGATTTTTTTGTTTATTTTTTTAAATTTTTGTTTTTTATGATTTTCATGATTTTTTCATGATTTGAATAAGAAATGATAGTAAAATATTTTTTCTCCTGATAATTCATATGAAAATTATGTCCTTGGATGAATTTTAATTAATCTTCCAATAAAATTAATTAAAACTATAAAAATCCCACCAAAAATCCACCTTTACTAACCTATAAAAGGTAAAAAAAAAGGTCTTTTTCAAATTCATTTGTGCAATTTAGCTTTGAAGACTTTGTGAGAGAGAGATATTTGAGACACTTGGAGCAAGATGTTGATCCCTTACCACACCCATCGGTTTGAGTGAGTGCGATGTCATCAGTGCCTGGTAGCTTACAGACCTTCGATACGTATCCCTAGACCTCCTCGTAATTCATGTTTTTGTCATTTTTTGTTCCTTTTTCATTTTCAATGTTTTTCATAGTTTTAGCGCTTCAAGATTGTGATGTAATGCTTTTACACTCTGGTGTAGCACTTCTAGGGATTGTTTTAGCACTGCTGAAAAGTAGCGCTTCAATAAGGTAGTTTAGTGCTTTGGTAAGCTAATTTAGTGCTTTAGAAATATTAGCACTAGGATAGGATAGTTGAGTGCTTCGAGCATTTAAATTAGCAATTTGAGAAGATTAGCATAAATGTGAGGATAGATTAACACTTCAAGTGATTAATTTAGTGCTTCGAGCGACTGTTTCGACGCTTTGACCTCCTATAATAGTGCTTTTAGTGATATGGTGCTTTGGTAATCTATTCTAGTGCTTCTGACTGATAAAATGGTGCTTTTGATCTTTTAGTGCCTTGAGTGCCTATTTTAGTGCATCCAAGTCAGATTTACAAAAGAATGTCTAAATTTTGTTCTTGATTTTGTTGATTTCGATCATGTCAGCCTTTGGTTTGATATGTTTTGATGATCTAAAAACCCTGATGATTTTTAACCTTAAGACGAATGATTCTGATGATTCATAGATTTGAATTATCCTCATGACAGGTGAGGAATAATCTCAATTATGATGAACCTCATGATAAGCGAGGTTGATTTTGATAAACTGATCTCATGTTATGTGAAGTACAATTTAGATTGATAATGATGACCTCATGATAGATGAGTTTTGATGATGCTTTCTCACGAGTTTTGATCAAAATTTGTACCAAGAGCTGATTAGATTTTGATAGGATAATTGACATGTGATATTTGACATAGTGTACTAATTTCAAACATTTCATGATGATAGGAGCCTCTAGATAACCTCCAGATTCAAGAACTGTTCCCCTAGAATTTTGATTTGATTCCACAGCTAACACCAGATGAGACATTAATTATTGTTTGGTGTGGGCTTGCTTCTCTTCTTGACATGCCCCAGATTAGGATTAATCAGGGTCTTCTCGCTGCTTTGGTCAAGTAGTGGCATAGTGATCATAACACCTTCCACTTACCCATTGGTGAGATGACTATCACCCCAGAGGATGTTTGGCGTATTTTGCAGATACCATTTGTTGGAGAGGTCATTGTGTATGATTCACAGGAGGTGGGTGAGATAGATGCTCTTCGTAGGGTTTTTCAGGACATGAGCATATTGTTGGATTGTGGATTCCATGGCAGGAGATGGTGGACTCATATGCCACCCTACCTTCAGTTTTGGTAGGATATATTAGAGGGTTCCTTTGTCCTGATTGCAGGTCAAAGGGACTATCTATCAGATGGGGTCAGGTTTTTGAGAGTATGATCATGCATGGGACCCAATATAGCTGGGTGATGTGCATGCTGACACATTTGTATCATGACTTGCATTCAAATATTTATTTGAGAGGGCATAATTTATCATTAGGAGCTGCCTTGCTTTAGGTTTGGGCATGGGAGCATATTGTTGTCACGCGACCACTGCCAGTTCGAGATAGGCCTACCACTAGGCCATATGTTTCCAGATAGAGAGGTCGATTTACCTAGTCTAAGATGGGTAAGCTGGAGCATTGGAGGGATGTACTGGATGATTTAGAGGCAGTAACATAGTGCCCATATCTGGATTAAGAGCATTGGGATGAGGATGATTCAAAGATGGGATATATGTGTGATTTGATGTACTTGATTGGAAGGATCCGTTTCATCTTAGAGAGATTCCTACTACGAAGGATCTACAGGTAGTATGGTATTGTGCAGTGCATGCCCCAGGGTGTTAAACATTATGCCCAAAGTTAGAGTGATGTAGCAGATTGGGGGCCATGTTTATCTTACGATACTATTGTGGAGGGATATCGTGCCTTACAACCTTTAGCCTAGGGTATACGTCATGTTATTACAGAGGCACCAGTGAAAAAGGAGTATGTTGCTTCTCTTAATTTACATCCATGCCCTCAAACCACTATTCCTAATGAGCCAACACCATTACCTACAGAGGAGGATGTTGCGATTGCACATGATCAACGATGAAGATGAGTGGAAGGATGTGGTGGAGGACCAGGTTGTCGATGTTGAGGTAGAGAATGTGGGTAGAAAGGATGATGTTGATATTGAGGATGTGGAGGGTAGTGGTGAGGGGGATGATAGTAGTAGTGAGGATAGTGAGGAGAGTAGTAGTGGTGAGAGTAGTAGTGATGATGGAGATGATAGAGGGGATGCTGGCAAAGGTGTTGTAGAAAGTAGTACAGGGCCATCTATTAGTGTGCCTTGTAAGAAGCAAGTAGTGAAGACATCTTCTACATAGCATCATACATAGATTGCCATCCTTCAGGTATAGATTTAGACTTTGCAGGGGCAACTTGTGCAGGCCTAGGGGTTACTTGTGTAGACATAGACATAGCTATAGAACCAGGCACAAGTTCATGCATATGCCTTGATATAGGTAAAAGGATAGTTGGCAGATACACAGATGCATATTGCCACACTGATGACATAGAGGGATAGTTCTAGGAAGATCATAGAGCTGGCACAAGCAACTACAAATACTTTATAGCGGATTGTTGATGGTACTAGTGTTGGAAACTATATGAGGGAGGTAATCTGTATTGGTCAAGAGGCTGAGTTTTATAAAGGTCACTATCATGATGCAATCCCTGCTGAGTGAAGAGTGAGTTATGCCCCTTCATGATCAGGTAGGATACATACTAGGATTGTTAGTGAGGGTGTGACCCAGCCACCTCACAAAGATCCAGGAGATCTGGTTTCATCTAGTGGTGGTGGAGGTACTGGTCCTGTGATACCTGCACCATCTTGCAGCAGTAGATCCTAGGTGCTATTATGATTCTGCATTATTTTTGAGACATGATGTATATTTCAATCCAACCAGTTTTGATGATATCTCTTCTTTATTTCAGACTTCATTGTATACTTGGCATTTATATTTTACATGATTTATATGATATGCAATAGACTTTTATTGATCTATGATGGGTTCTATTATGATTCTATAATGGATGCATTTAATTTCTATGTTCTATATGCTATGTGATGATGGATATATTTATTTTCTATGTTCTATATGCCATGTATTGATTTGATTCATATGTCATAGATGATTATGTGATATGCTACAATTTATGATGGTTTATTTAATGGATGATGTATCGATGATAGATGCATGATTATTTTATTTTTATATGATGATTGTCTTCATACATGGATGTGGATGTAATGGTTTAATAAAATGCGATGCAAATGTGATGTATGTTATTATGTAGATAAAAATGTTAAAATAGATGATTGCAATGATGTATGATATAAATTATGAACTAGTGTAAATGCAATGATATGATTTATTTTTTGAAGTTTTCCTTTGAAATTTTTATGTGATATGGAGAAATATGATATGATGAATGAAAGTGATTTGATTAAAATGTATGAATGATAATGTGATAAATAAAATATTTTTTAATGTATGAAAATGATGATGCAACTATATGGTTATGATGATTTTTTTGTTTATGTCAATTATACTCAGTCTTTTATGAGAAAAGATAATCATCAATTAAAATTTTTCATAAAATTTTGTAATAAATACTCTACAGATGTATAAACTATTTATGAATGTAATCTAAATTTATCATGCAACTACATGCAAACATTGGAATTTTGAAAAGTTATTTTGTGCTTTGTATCATCATAGAGCTTTAAAATTGTTGAAAGTGAGTACAAGCATCAATGGAATATTTTAGAACAATGATGACTTGGGTATTACTTTTATGATTTTTGATATTGCAAGCGAACATAAGCATCTAGGTGTTAATTGAACCGAGATGACCTAGGAATTTCTTGTGTAAATAGACAAGGATCAATCATTTTAGTTTGTTGATTCTGAATGTCATCAGTGATACATTTGTAGAGCACGTCCCATGACAATTCACACATTAAATAATTAATTCACAAACAACAGACATGAAAATGCAATTATTCTTCCTAGCTTCTCTAGTTCATTAGATTATTGAGTTACTCCAAAGAAATGATAACAAATAATAAAAAATACAACATATCCAACCTTTACTTAAATGTTTTCAATAATTATTCAGATTAGATCATCCATATTAATTTTGTGATGTTTCTATGATTTTCAAATATTTTGGATCAAACCTAAAGACCCATCCTAGGGGCCTTGGGGGCTAATCAAAGATTAGCTTTGCATATGTTATACACACAAAGACCACATAGATCGACTGACATAGACTCATGCTTTTGAATTTTTGAGACTGACTCTTTCAACTTGTTTTTTATTTTCTACTGTCGTGGATGTCCAATTCTTTTTTGATAGTGATTGGTGTTTCAAGTTGGTTGTGTTTCGATCAATTTTTTTGTTGCATTTTTGCTAAGCTCAATGTTTGATTGCCCCCAATGATGTGTAGATGTTTCCCCCCAAGTTAGGGTGAGACATGAATATTTGCAATGATATGATAATGGATGCCAATTGATGGTGAATTAACGATCATGACATGTATCCCAATAGATGGTGAAAGCTAGTTAAATCAAAAATAACATATGTTTCAAGGTTTTCACTATATGTTTTATTGCACTTTTTCTTTTTTTTATGATCTCTTTTCTCATTTTTTTATTTTTTATTTTTTGCTACCAAGACACTTATTTGCCAGGTTTTCATCAAGGAAGCCATTTTTCAGAAGTTTGAAACGTGCACTAGGTGATTCAAGTGTAGTATCTTCTGAGATGGATAATATTGAGAGGTTCATCAAACAAATCCCCTTCATGTGTTGATAGTTGATAAGGGCCTAATCCATAAACTGATATGATGACAAAGGGACCTAGCCAATTAGGTTCAAACTTCCCTTTCTTTTCTCTGTCTTGCTAATTTCTAGGGTTCTCTTTTAGGACCAACTCACCAACCTGAAAGATTCTAGGTTTTACACTATGATTGTAGCTCTTGTACATTATTTGTTGATATGTCGTTAGATGATTGGAAACTTGTTGACAATGCTCATCCAACAGTTCTAATTCTTGAAGCCTAGACACTCTATAATCCTCATATGAAATTATTCCCATTAGTGACACACAAAGTGATGGAATCTCTACCTCAATGGGTAGTATGGCCTCTAATCCATATACCAAGGCATATGGTGTAGCTCTTTTCGATGTTCTAATGCTGGTTTTGTAGGCTCATAGTGTAGGATTAAGCCTAACATGCCAATCACATCCAACATCGTTAACCATTTTCTTAATTATTTTCATAATTGTCTTGTTAGAGGCCACTGCCTAGCCATTTCCTTGAGGATAATACAGTGTTGAGAAACGATGTTGGATATTAAATTTTTCACACAATTCTTGGACATCCTTACTTTTAAATGGTCATCCATTATATAAATAAAAGTAATTCATAAATTTTACTAGGTGGTTTTGTTTGACTATTTTTTGGTGTTTTTCTAGATGATCTTTATTTGAATTTTTTATTTTGATAACACAACAAGCAATTGTAGAACAATTTTTTTAAATTCTAGAATCTAAAAAAATAGTGTATGTTCTAAGAACCACACATGGTTCTATTTTCATTGGTTTCTTTAACAAAAAAACACTTTAGATAGACTCACTCTTAAGGTCAAAAAGGTCATCGTTATACTCAACAACCCACATCTTAAGATTATGTTGACTCACACAGCCATGTCACCCCCTAGAGGGTGCCCGTGTTTTTGTCGTTTCCAGGCACGTACTCAAAGTTGGATTTCTCGTCCTTTGAGCAAACAATCCTTGGCAATTATATGGTGAGTGTCTTGGGTGCAAACTCTTCTCTCCCCTTGCACTGCGAGTATTAAAAATTTTGGTTACAGACTCAGCTAGATACAACACTATGGCTCTTAGATAGGGTTTCATGTGGTGCGTCAAATGATAAAATCCCTCAAGAGACCTCCCAATATTTAGAACAAATATTTTAGGGATGGTTATCTTTCACACTATCGTCGCGTTAGACTTTCATCAACAACTTGCATTTTTTAGAGTGGGTTGGAATCCTTGGCTTTAGGCGTTCCCTCTTAGGTCATTCCCATAGGGTGAGTACTTTATCCCACTATGATAGGAATTCTAAAGGTTTTAACAAAAGAATAAAATTGAATGAAAAGGAAAGGGTGAGTCTGACACTTTGATCACCCAGTTAAGGGGAGAGCATAAGCCTGTTCTCCACACAAGCACAACAAATAAATGATTTATTTTAAGCCCAAAAGATAATATACTAATCTCAGTGAAGATGTTGCTTCACAAAATTAGGCTATTTTATTTAACTAATGCAACAAAAATATGATGACTATCTGAGGATTGGTACATTTAAATTAAGTGTCTACCCTAGGATTGATTATTTTTAGTCCAAAAAAAAAGCATCTTGGTCGCATTCGATTGAGATAAAAAAAAAAAAACACAAAAGCGTTGAAACAAAAATTATAAGTGCTATAATTTAGATCAGAAGTGCTACAAAATTTATTAGAAGTGCTACCAAATTTGGTAGAAGCACCATAAATTTTTGCCGAATCGCTATAGAAATTTTGAGAACAAAGAACAATTGTGTAGTGAATGTTTGGTCGATGCGCTGAAATAGGACGTGAAAGCGCTAGAGTTTCCCCTTTTAGAAGAGCTAAGAAATTCTTTAGAAGCACTATAGTTTATGTTGAAGCACTGAAATAGAGTACAAAAGCGCTATATTTTTCCTCAGAAGCACTATAGTTTTCATCGAAATTGCCAAAAAAACTCGAGCTCATGCTAAAATAAACATGCCAGAATCCTATGCGACACTTTTCAAAGAAAAATTGTGAAAATACGGGGTTATATCCCATGGTGGGCACCAAATTATAAGTGTGAATAAGTAACAAAGGTAAATACACTTCTTAATGAAAATTTATATAAAAGATTCAACAATTAGTCTATTAAAAAGAGTAGAAACTTGAAAGCGTCTCATTGTTTCCTATCTCTAAAGATTTATTAAGTCAAGAAGCTCTCAGATTTAGTAAGACACTATGACTATTAAAATGTCAATTTAAAGAATGAAATGATGCTAGATATAGTTATATAATCCTATATGGTAATATCTAGATGATAAAGGAGGCTAATTTAATCTATTGCTGACATGAAAACTATGATGAAAGCTAAAATATGCAACTGTGATATGAAGTATTTTGCTATAATGCTAAAATTATTGATGCTTGATGCTTTCTTGTAGAAAGCAAACTGGGATCCATTATTTGTTGTACAGGGTTGTATTTATAGATTTCACAACAACGAATTTGTATAGGGGCAACAAATAGAGGCCTGGATTTAATCTGGAGGATTGAAGGGTGAGAGATTGAAAGGTTGGAGCTGATTATGGGAATGGTTCCTCCCCATGAAAACACCAGACAAGAGGATAGGAAGAATCAGAGGGAGAAGATTGAGAGGATTGAGAGGATTACTTGCAAGCTTTCCTGTGAATGCCAGTTGCATTAATTTTGACATTTGATATCTAATTTTATAGGTGAGTGAAAATAGAGGAATATTTTATTTAAATATTTTTGATTTATTTAAATTAAGAAAAGAAGAATTAATAATTTAATAAAAAAAACTATAGAAGTTTATTAAATTAATATGGAAGGAATATGATAATTAAATAAAACAAAGTGAAATTCATTTATTTAATTAAGACAAAAATAATAGAATAAAGATTTAAGAATTTAAGATGAACTATATAAATAAGTATTTCTATTTATTTAATAGTAGAGGAATTACGAGTAATTAATCAACTAAATCATATTTAATTAATTAGATTTTCCAGACCATTTTTAGGTGTATACACAAAGAAGAGAGTACCATTGAGATTATTTTACACCCTACCATGAAGCTAATAATTTCCTCATGCTACTCCACATGAGAAATCTGATCCATAATAAAGGTTCTAGATAACTATGGTTAACATATATCAATATATATATGTCATTTGATGTTAATAAATACATTCCTACCTAATATTTAATAATAAAACATCTACCCAAATGCATAGTCCTTTAACATCAAGTATGATAGAGGAATTAAACTATTTCATTATATAATGGTTTGAATAATGTCTTCCCTAAGAATTTATCTAGTTACCACAATAGTGCCTATTTATACATTAGGTAGTTTAATAGTTAAATTATATATATTTTTATTTCCTATCATAGAATTTCAAAGTGTCATTTATGTTTACACTTGCAAGCTTAATGTAATATTTTACTAATGCATAAAGTGTGGTATTTAGATACTAGGTTAAGGTTCTCAACCCTTGTGGTCATGAAATCCTGGCTTGTGTATCTTTGACACTATAGGTTAATAAAAAAGGAATCAATAGATACAATTTAAAATAATTATTAAATACTAATTCTACATCAACCCTACATGTTATGGGCTAGCTATGCAACTCAATTTTATCATTATTCTATAATACTTTCTTTAATAAAAGAATAAATAATTCTTATTTCAAGATCATAAAATTATATGAAAATGACTAGTTAATAATTTTAATCTATTTATATTTCTATACATGTGTACACTCTATAAATGTAATTATATTTATACATATATGAATACAAACATATAAAGGTATAAAGTTTATATTGTTACACTCATAGGTGTGCATATGTATAGTCATAGATGAGTTAATAGGATTTTTTGACTTGTATACTGCCTACCTTTTCAAAAGTATTATAATATATATGTGTGAAACCTAGTTCGATACCTACACAAATACAAAAAACAAAAACATTATTAGATCAATATGCAAGGTGAAACAAGGATTCCCCATGAAATCAATTTACAAAACTTAGATAGAAAGGAAAATGAAGAACAATGCAATAGACCAAATTTAATCTATCTAAGCTAAGAAAACTCTTGATCCCATGGGGGAATTGATGCCAATTGATGTGTCAAAATTGGCCCTTTCCCATCTCCTTAGTTTTAAATGTTGATGATGTGTGGATTGTTGAGTCTGTTTGATAATATTTTGGCATAACCTAGCTATGATATTGTGAAAATTATGAATACTTGAAGAGAATTGGGCAAAATTATCTCTCAATGTGAAAAGAGCAACTTTCAATGAGATTGTGGATGTTGAATGAGAGGAACAACCTTTCATTTATAGATTTTCAAAATGGAGAAGAGAGTGAAATTGAGCAATGTGGGATCATTCAACATCCAATGGCCAAGTGCCACTTGTCAAGATGCGAAGGGTTGAAGTTGTGCACATTTTGGCCAAAGTGCCAATAAATGCAATTAGGTGGAATTTGAAATTGGGGAAATGACATGTGAGAGGGAAAAATGAATGAAATAAATGCCACTTGGCTCAATGCACAATGACATTTAAGAGGAGTGAATTCTTTGTCGGAAGTACCCATCCACTTGGATTTTTGAATTCAAACTTGAGGGAATATTCCTCCTTTATTCCATGTTGAGAGAAAATAGGCAATTAAATAAATCAAAGTAATTGATTTATTGTGCAAGTTGCATTCTCTAAAGGATTTCAGTGATAGGAATTAAATTAATCAATATTTGATTAATTTACTAAGGGATTAGATGATTTGACAATTTTGACTCAAATTTATGAGTTGATTTAAATCAGAATCAAGAGGAAATGATTAATTAAATAAATGATTTGATTTATTTAACTAAGTGGGATAATGTTAGATTAAATCAAATAAGGTTTTAATTTATTTAATTTAACAAGAATACTTTAGAGATTTAATCAAATAAAATGATTTATTTAATTAAAAGGGATTTTAGCTTGGTTAATTAAATTAAATTGATTAATTTAATCAACATGGGAGAAAGACCTAATTAAATAAATAGTGATTTATCTAGTTAAGAGACAAAAGGTGATGAAACGCTGAGAGTGTGATTTAGGAATAAATGTTGTTATTTAATCAGGATCAATTGTGCGAGATCAAATTGTACGTTTTTCATGTCTTCATTTTGCCCCTCTTTGAAGCAATGTACTTGCTGCATTGATTCAAATAATAAACTGTGGTGAGCAAAGTTCAAATATTTTCTTGATTTTTTCAAATGCCCCAACGGAAGGATTATACTAATATATTGCCCCCTCAAGAGATCAGACAAGAATCTTTGATTTTTGGATGATCTCGTGAAAAAATGAGGACAAGCTGCCTGACAAGTTAAAAAATGCCCCAAAATGTAAAAAAATATGTTAAAATGCCAAAAAAGATGCAAAATGACCCTCAGTTGTACAAAAATGGGATCGAGGGACCAAAACCCTAGTTAGATGGCCAAATTAGGTCAAAAAATCCTAATTTTCAAGCTTAAATAGACCTTGAGGGGTCACTTTCAATACACTTGCACACTTACGCCCTTGCAAATTTTCACACTTTGAGCTCTGAGTTTTGGTCGAGATGGCGCAATGACAGCTTTCCAGGAACGTGTTAGAGAGAGTATGAGTTCACTAGCTGCCAGTTGATGTAGGACCCATGGTATGTACGCCTTTCTTGACTTTTAGTTTTGTCGTTTTGCATGCATTAAATAGGGTCCATGTCAGTTTGAGGTTGAGTGGTGCTATATTGTGCCACTGCAAATGCTCTATTGGCACCGCACGGTCCTAAACTGGGCCACATATGAGAATAGCACCACACATCTCAATTAGAAAATTAGGGTTTGACAGTCAAACTCCACCGCATATGAGAATAGCGTCGTGCGACGTAGTTTGCAACTTAGGATTTGTCACAAAATCAACCACATATGATAATTCGACCGTGTTGTGCTCTTTGGAGTTTAGAAACTTGCAAATTCCATCGCGGCGACATAGTTTGGAACTTTCTAAACTGGGCTGCATTTGAAAACAACACCACAATTGATGTTTTAAATACAAAATTCAACGTGAGAGGCATATTTTTTTATGGGACCTTGACACGATGGCTTTCCTTGTGCAGGAGGAGCTTGATGTACCTCATTCGAGGGAGCATAGATTGCTGGTGCTCCATAGATTGTAGGGTATGCATATTTTCCTTCAAGATAAACTTGGTATTCTTGGCCTTTGGTACATTTTGTATGTCCCTCTTATTCAGGCGCATTTAGGTATGATGACAACTTTGGCCGAGCAGTGGCATAGTGATAATTCTTCATTCCATCTTCCCACTAGTGAGGCCACCATTACTCTTGAGGATGTCTAGCGCATCCTCCAACTACCTATTCACGAAGTGAGATTTATTTATGATCTAGATGCCAACACAAACACTTGCTATGATGTGATGGGCCATGATGAGATTCACTTCTCCGATGGGAAGATTGACTTGGAGACATGCCTAGGTAGAGTAGCCACCTAGAGGTTGATTGTTGCGACCATTATCTCTGGTCTTGTGGCACCCAATCGACGAGGCCGATACTTGAGTCTAGTTTGGGGACTGGCATGGGAGCAAATGTGCATTTGCTGGGAGTGCTTTGCTCGGGGACCAGTATTGCTGGCCTCCTTATACACGAATCTTCATGAGTTTGCGTATCTAGATAAGAAGTCCCTCGGGGCTGGAGTTACTTTGTTACACATTTGAGCCTGGGAGTGGATTCCAATACTTTATACAGATGTCACATTAGTGATCCTTGAAATTGATGACCCCGTTGTTTTGCATTATGGAGGGGTAGAGATCCATTTTACTCATACTCGTACAAGTGGCCTTGCATCTTGGTGACGAGTTCTTGATGAGATGAGAGAGTTCATCTGGAGACCTTGGATGGGCATAGGCCCATGGTAAGATGATGCAGATTAGCTACTTTTCGCTCGATAGGAAAGATGGATGCAAGGCTAGGAGCATACCATGATAGAGAGATATCTCTCAGATAGGGTGGCACGCCAATTTGGAGAGATGCAAGACAGGCCCAATGATCAGTACGCAAAGATATTTTCCCTACAAGAGAGACAACATGGGGCCACCCCATCCTGATAGTTAAGGTAGTTTCGTCATTTAGATAGTTTTTGGCCCGACCGTGGCCATATGATTAGGGGTCAGCAGATGCAGGGGTGACTCCGACATACAGAGTCTGGTTCAAGCCTCCCCTGAGATTGACAATTCTCGATGCAACACTCCCACGGTGGTGGTCTAGAGGTAGACTAGCCAATAGGGGCAGAGGACAGGGTGGCAGAGATGGGGGCAGGGATGGAGGAGGAGGTGGACCACCTTCTCATCAGATACCTCCCAGAGATTCGGCATGATAGTCACCTCCATGGGTAAGGGAGTAGGATGGGAAACCCAGAGATGGGGACAGGGCATTCCCACAACAAAAACCAGTAGCACAACTAGACCATAGAGATGTATTGATTCACCAATTGCAGGGTTACATCCAAGTATTGATTGTAGAGAGAGATCAGGCTCGACAACAGGTTGTGATAGTTACTACTGAGGGGGACAAGGCTTGATCCGAGAGGGATCAGGAGGTTGGTCAACGGAGGTAGATGGAGAATACAACTTCATCATCCCAAGGCTGATTAGTTTCTCTATGGGTATACAAAGAGGTAGTGAGGGAGGATGAGTATTATCGACAACATTATAGAAAAGCAATGCCAATAGCAGGCCAAGTGCCAGACTTCTCTCAGTAGACAAGGATGAGGCCCCTAGAGGATCACATCAAGAGACACGTGGGAGAGGGTTACAAGTAGTAGGGCTATCCCTTTGGTCACAGACAATTTCCATTTTTTATTCATGTGCCTTAATTACTTGCCCCTTTTTTGTACTATGTACCTTGATCGTACACTTGATCCGATTTTTGTATCATGAGAGTACATTCTTTGATGATATATATGAGATGGTTATCCTTTATGAAATTTCTTGCAATGCATGATATGCATTTCTTAATTTCCTATATGCTATGATATGTTTCTATTTCTTATGCTCATGTGATATGATGTATGCTTCTAATGGATGCACTTCTTTTTGTAACTTTTCTATGCATTTTTAATGATGGCGTATTGATGTGCAATTTGTAATGGATGCTAATGATTATGTATGATGTAATATAATTATTTCATAAGATGATTAGAATGATAACTTGATCTGATCTACATGATATGATATGTACCTATGCTAATGATCGGGTGGATGCAAAGCGTATGCATTGGCGATGTTTTGATTAACTAACATGAGACCATGTTAGTATGGAAAGAATATAGAATAACTTAGAGTCAAAGATTCATTTAGAATGGTGGTGATTTTTTTACCAAGAGTTAGGATTTTCAAAGGGCCAATTATGTTATGGTTGATAACACACCTAGGTATGATGGATCAAGGTATAAAGAACCAAGATGGCGTTGTACCCAGTTTGATGGAATTTGACTTGAAAATCAGATAAGAGTATTCTTGTTCACACTTGGCACACATAACCTTATTCAGGATGTATTTGAGACATCTAAACATCTTAGACCAAAACATGGGAAAGCAAGCTTTCTTATGTGGTCAACAAGATATCTAAAACATCCTCTCCACAAACCAAACAAAGTACATATGACTAAGTTATTTTACAAGTGTGACCCACAAGAGTAGTAGATAAAAGAGACAATGATCCATGCCCCATTCCTTTCTCTCTAAACCTATTTTGTTTAGGCATCATTGAGAGGTCCTTGAAATGAGTAGAAAATAAGATAAGTCAAAGAAGACCAAATAAAGTAAATAAACAAGCTAATGTTCTTCATATTGCTAGCCAAGACTATAGTATTGTGAGATACCTTATGCTTATATCCATCATGGGAAGGATTCATGATAGGAAATGTTGTGATCAGGGTTTTGGTGAGACTGACTGGATGATAAGCTATTGATACTCCGAGTTGATTAACTTGCATGCTTACTGACTTAGACTTTAGGAATTTTGACGATTGGGTGTTCACTTTTGAACCTACTAGAATTTCTTCTAAATGAATCACCAAAGGATGAAGATGATGATTGATTTATTAGAAATGATGATTATCACAGGTGAAAGCGAGATGAGATGAAAGCACCATTTTTGGGTTTTTCGAATATTTTGATGCTGTTTTTGGTATTTTTGAATTTTTTTATGTTTTTCGATTTTTGAGACTTATGACGAGGAGACTAACTTAAAGACCTATCTTAGGGGTCTCAAGATCTGATCCGTAGATTATTCTTGCCTATGTTATACATGCAGAGACCATGTAGTTTGACTAATGACAAACTTGACTCGATGTTAAGATGGGAAAATAGATTGCCATTTTACTACGACGGACGCCTAAAGGACTAACCGAAAGTGTCTCAAGGGATGATCAAAGATCAAGCTTGCCTATGTTCAAGCTCAGAGTTGATGTAGCTCAATAAGGTGACAAATTGACAAGACTGTATGATGAATTTTTTGAAGAATTTTCTTGAGATTTTTCCAATGTTTTTAGATTTTAGATTTTATGATGCTTTGGGATTTTTTGATTTTCTGAATATTTTGGGGAGATCATAATATACACAAATCTGATCCAATGCAAGTGCGAGAACATGCCCCCAATGCATGCGATAGAATACTTCGATAAAGGTAGGAAAAACTGACCTTATGAGTATGCCAAGTAGTTCTATGGTGGAATATGATATGAACACAAGATCAGGCTATGGTATGGATGCAAACAGATGGATGGAAGGGAGATTAATAAAATGTGATGGAATGGATGAGTGGGTCATGCAGATCCTGTTGGATAGAGAGTGCTTTATTTATGCTTGCTACCTGTTTGCTAGGTTTTCACTAAGGGACTTGTCCAAAGCTCCACCGAAGCGTTTTTCATTAGAGGACGATTTTTTCTCTTTACTTTTTTTCTTTAACAATCATTTTTTGCTTTTTTTTGGATTTTTGTATTTTTGTATTTTTTTGTTGTTGTCACCAAGATGCCTGTTTGCCAGGTTTTCATCAAGGTAACCATTTTTTAGGATATTTTTCTATTTTTTTTGTATTTTTGGTTTTAAACCTTGCAAATTTTTAGGCATATAACTATTTGAGATGACAATTGTTCAGTGGCTCCTACCTGCTTGCCTTCTGGTGTTAACAGTTGATATGCCCCTAAATTATAGCTTGCTATTATGATGAAGGGTCCCAGCTAGTTGGGCTCAAATTTTCCTTTTCTCTCTGGATTTGGCACATTCTTCTAGTTCTCTTTTAGCACAAGTTCGCTGACTTGGAAGGTGCGTCGCCTAATCTTTTTGTTGTAGCTGCACTTCAGGCAGTTTTGATAGACTTGTAGATGATTGAGGGAATCTATGCATTGTTCATCTAATAACTCTAGCTCGCTGAACCTTGAAATCCAGTATTCTTTATCTGTTATGAGGTTTTGCAATGATATTCTCACTGATGGGATCTCAATCTCAATTGGGAGGATGGCCTCTAATCCGTAGACCAGGGAGAATGGGGTGGTGCCTATTGGCATGCGAATGTTGGTGCAGTAGGTCCATAAGGTGATATTTAGTTGCATATTCTAGTCATGACTAGACTCATTGACTGTTTTCTTAAGAATTTTTAGGATGGTTTTATTACTAGCTTCTGCTTGGCCATTGCCTTGGGGATAGTACGAAGTGGAAAAGTGATGTTGGATATTGAATTTGTGGCAAAGGTCGCGCACATCCTAATTCTTGAAAGGTGTCCCACTATAAGAGATACTAGATTGAGGGACATCATATCGACAAATGAGATAGTTTAGGATGAACTTGGATATATTCTTTCCAGTTGTGTAGGTCATGGGAATTAATTTGACCCACTTGGTAAAGTACTCTGTGGCGGTGATGATGAATTTGTGGCCATTGGATGAGGTGGGTGTGATTTTTTCGATGAGATCAAACCCCCACTCTGAGAAGGGCCATGGTTTAATAATAGGATACAGTTCTTGAGCTGGAGCATGAATAAGGTCTTCATGCTGTTGGCAATGCAAACACTTTCTAACAAAGTCATGTGCCTCTCTTTCCATTGTTGGCTAGTAGTACCTAATCCTCAACAACTTCTTAGCCAAGGTCATACCATTAGAGTTTGAACCACAAATGCCATTGTGTACCTCAATTAAAGTAGTTAGGGCTTCCTCAGGGTTTAAGAAACACAATAGGGTTCCTTCAATTCTTCTACGATAGAGGGTTTCTCCTAGGATGACAAAATGGGTGGACTTTTTGACAAAGGCCCGCTTGAGGTTTGGAGTTATGTCGGTTGGGAGGACTCCTATTTTCATGTAGGTATAGATGTCGTGATACCAGGGATCACCGAGACCGAATTCATGCACATATTCTGACTCTAGTACCTCGAGTGTGGGTATGAGAAGCTTCTCTACGAAGAATTCATGTTTTGAGACATTACGAGGGATATCTAGTAAGGATCCAATGGTTGCCAAGCGTCAGCTGCTTTGTTGTTAGCCATTAATATCTGCTCATAGGTGACCTCAATGAATGATTCTTTGAGACTTTCTACTAACTTCCTATATGGTGTGAGCTTGTCATCCTTAGTTTGGTACTCATCACTGACTTAGTTGATAATACGTTGTGAATCCCCATAGACCTTTAGTGCCATGATCCGCCACTGTGCCATAATCTTGAGCCCTATAGTTAAAGCCTCGTATTCTGCAATGTTGTTAGTACAAGGGAATTCCAATTTGTAGGATCTAGGTATACAATCCCCCTGTGGGGTGATGAATAAAACACCGACTCCTAATCCATGTTGTGTATATGAGCCATCGAAGTAGAGCTTCTAGTGATTACCTATGTTGATATTCAAGATGGACTCATCTGGAAATTCTGATATGAGTGGATTCTCTAAATAGATTGGAGCCTCTCCCAATTGGTCCGCAATGGGTTGTCCTTTTATTTTTTTCGCTCCACATATTCAATGTCATGTTCTGATAGTATCATGACCCACTTAGCCATTCTTCCTGTGAGCATTGCCTTTGACAATAAATACTTTAGGGGATCGATTTTGGTGATTAGCTTGATTTGATGAGCTAACATGTAGTGTCTGAACTTTTGGGCTGCAAACACAACTTCTAGGCAAGATTTTTCTATTGGTGTGTAGTTGAACTCATGCCCTACAATTGTTCTATTGATGTAATAGATGGCTTGTTTTGTCCCATTTTCATCGTGCTGAGATAAAAGAGCACCCAGGGGTGTTGTTGTTGCTGAGATGTATAAAATTATTGGTTTTCCAATAGTTGGTGGCATTAATACTGGTGGCGTGAGTAGATATTAATTTATTTTTCTAAATTCCTATTCACACTTTTTGTCCCACCTATATGCCACTCCCTTGTGGAACATATGTGAATATGCAATCTGCTTATCTGCCAGTTGCGCTATGAACCTCCAGATTGATTGGAGTCTGCCTTGTAGGCCTTTGAGTTGTTTCAATAGCCTTGGTGCCTTCATGTTGAGGATTTCTTTGACCTTGTCGGGATCCACCTCTATTCCTTGCATTGATATTATTTATCCCATAGTTTTACCTAATTACACCCCAAAGACATATTTCTTGGGGTCGAGCCTGACCTTGTACTTCTCCAGTCTATCGAAAATGGCACTTAGGGATGCTATATGATTTTGTCTCTTCTTTGATTCAGCCAGTATATCATCCACGTAATACTCGACAATTTTGTGTATCATGTCATGGAAGATTAGTGTCATGGCCCTTTGATACGTAGCCCCTGTGTTATTTAGGCCAAATGGCATCATGTTCTAGCAGTAGGTGCCTAATGGACATGTAAATGTCATCTTATGCTGGTCCTCTTTTGCAATCATTATCTGGTTATACCCTGAGAAGCCATCCATCAGTGATAGCATCTCATTTGCAACTATCATGTCCACTATCATATCAAAGTTAGGTAGTGGAAAATCATCCTTAGGACATGCTTTTTTGAGGTCTCTGAAGTTTGTGTAGATACAGATGCCCCCATTTGGTTTTGAAACTAGTAAAATATTGGAAACCCATTCTGGATAGTCAATTGGGCGTATGAAGCCTACATCCAGGAGTTTGTGCAATTCCACCTTGACTAACAAGGCTATTTGAGGATGCATTTTTCTTAATTTTTGTCTTATTGGCTTCGCTCTAGGGTAAACAACCAAACGATGAACCGCAAATTTTGGATCCAGAACTGGCATGTCAACATAGGTCCATGCAAAATTCACCTTCCTTTCCTTTATAAATTCTACTAGTAGTTCTTGTTCTTTGTCCTAAGCTTAATTACCGCTTACATCAAAAGTGAAATTATCTAGGGGAGACCTATGCATACGGGTAGTCGAAGGGTGGCTGCTGATACTTGAAGAGGGGATCTAACTGTTCTACTAGGAGTACCTCTGCTGGACGTATGGTTATACTCAAAGGGGTACGTCTAAGGCCAAGGTTTCTCATTCTTATTTCTACAACAATGGGCTCTAATCGTCCATCATTGTTTCTTCCAAGGATTTCATTCCTGTTATATCCCATATCAAGCATCATTTGCAATCCTCTGTTACTTTCATCCATGGGTAGGGTGGGTGTGGGCCTTTCATCTTGGTATAGAGAGCTTGCAATATCTCTTTCCTCCACATTTTCCTGACTAAGATCCCCCCAATGGAAAAATCCAGAAGGGTCTGCCCTGAAAGTGTGGAAACGTGTTTTGATTGGTTACGGTTGCCCATATGACCTAGGAGATTGTACTAACTCTCCTACAACAAAAGCATTTTTTCTCATTTTTTAATCTCCACACCCATTGTCCTGGATCATGAGCTTGATGTCGGATATGTTGGGGATGGAGGGTGTCTATGTCGCAGAGGTGGAGGCGAGGTTAGATGGAACTATAAATGAAGTGGATAGACGTTCATCATTTTTTGCTACTTGGGGGATTTTATAAAACTTGGCTTCCAAGATTTTACAATAGGAAAATGGTTTTGGATCAACATGTATAGTGACCTCCTCATTCTAGTACAGTAATTTGACACATTGATGAAATTTTGAGGCAACCGCCTTCATTCCATGGATCCATGGGCATCCTAGGAGGATGTTGTATGGTAGATCAAGATCAAGTACTTGACAAGTGGTTTCCATGGTTGTTGGTCCCACTTGGATTGGGATTTTGATAGTGCCTTGAGGCACTCTTTCTTGATCATTGTATTCCCTTATGGTGATTCCTTTATTCTTGTTAATAGAATCCTCAGAGAGTCCCAGGTTCTTTATGAGTTTGAGTGAACAGATGTTGAGGCTCACACCTCCATCCACTAGGACCCTTTTGACTTTCTTTTTGTGAATCAACACTTGAAGGTGAAGTGCACGATTGTGAGATGGTTGGGTGGGGAAATATTGATCGAAGAATGTGAGGATATTTGGGGTAACTATGTTACCAACCATAGCCTGAAACTATTATGTATCAAGGGTGGTAGAGATAGTAGACACAATTAATGCTTCATCAAGGATTTTCCTATGGGCAGCGAAGATTTTCAATAATTCCAAGATGGAGATTCGGTTGAGAGTTCTCTTTAGCTAGTCTGTGACACTATAATCATAGGGAATGGATTTTGTATTTGAAATGGGGGTCTTAGATGGATGTGATGCCCCTGCAATAGTAACCTTGCCACCATGTGTGGTGACTCCATAAATGGCATTAGATCCTTTGGTGCTAATGATAGTGACCATTTCTTCTATGCATGCGACAATCTCTTCACATAAAAGGTTAACACTAGCATACTTTTTATTTCCATTGTTGTTCCCTTGGTTATTTCCTTGATTATGATTTGGCATCAGATTCATGTATATTTTAAGGTCCTGAATTCTAGCTGGTTGTTCAACGTTAATGATCTTGTCCTAAATGAGGTCCTGGATGATATTCTTTAACCTCATGTAATTTTTGGTTGTGTGTCCCTTGATTTTGTGTAAATCACAGAGGGGATTTTTATTGTACCATGGTGGTTTTGTCATGGGTTCCACGTATTTCTCAGAGTTGGAGATTTTGATAAGGTTTTCTTTGACCAACTTATTCATTATGGATTCAATTGATTCTCCAAGGGTAGTAAATTTCTTCTTGGGTGGATACTTGTTTCAGGAAGGTGGTCCTCCTTGATTACCCAAGTTATTGATTTGGTTGTTGGGAAATAGTTGTTGTTGTGCCACTATGTTATTTTTCACATTATTGCAATTATGATTCTGCGGTTGATGGGTCTGGATATTTTTCTTAGAGGCATTGATGACCACTTTAGCGTCGACCACTTCGTCATTTCTGATATTTTTATTCCTTGACCGTGTTCGAGGTTTATCATTATTATTGTTGGATGGGTGGTTATCTTGTTGTGGAGGAAATTTTGATGTGCCTCCTCGTGTGGTAAGGGCTCTTTCGATGTTGAGCACCTTTGGGATCAATTGATCATACGTTGTGATGCATTGAATTTTTAAGTAGAATGCCAATATTTCATCTAGATTGGATAAGATTGTACAAATTTGTTGTTCTTTTGGCATGGTCCACTTGCTTTGATTGGCCTTGGATTGCCATATTTGCAAGAAGGATGTGAATAACTCTCCTTTCCTTTGCTTGAGTGTTGATAATTCTTCCAAACTAACATATACACCCATGTTGAATGCGTAGTTTTTAAGGAAAGCTTCCACAATTTCCTAGAATGTCTTAATGCCTATGGGTAGATGAGAAAACCATTCCATGGTGGGTCTGGTCAAACTTCAAGGGAAAAGTTGCATTGGATATGTGTCATCATATGCGACCTCCATGCAATGTACTTAAAATTCCCTGATGTGGTTTTTAGGGTTTCCCGTCTCAATATACTTATCGAATTTGGGGATCTCAAATCCCTTTGGGAATGGTATCATCATAAGACTTATGCCAAATGGATAAGGGCACAAGTTGCCTAACATTCTGGTTGTTTTTCCTACTTGGAGGTCCAACACCTACTACAAGAGCAGTTTGATTTGTGTTGCAACATTGTTTTACAGATCAGGAGGTAGGATGAATGTGTTTTGAGGTTTTTGCAGTGTTTGATTGATGAGAGGGGTATTTTTGGGTGTTTTCTGCAAGCTTTGTTGCATATTTAAGGACTGTTGATATGCCTGCATTTGTGTCAATGATGCTTGTTGTTGATCTTGTTATTGCTGTTCCAACAAAGCTTGTTTTTGGTCTAGCTGTTGTTGTTCCCATAAAGCTTGTTGTTTTTCTAGCTATTGTTGTGCCAACAAAGCTTGTTGTTGGTCTAGCTGATGTTGTGCCAATAAAGCTTATTGTTTAGCTTGTGCCTGAAAATATTGTAGGGCTTATTGGTATTCTTGCTGATGAATTGCTTGTAATTATGCATGGTATTGTGCTTACGCTTGTTGAGCCTACTGCTAGGCTTGAGCTTGTGCCTATGCTTGTTGGGCTGCTTGTGCAGCTTGTGTGGCTTGTACAACTTGTTGGGCTTGCACTTGCTGAGCAACTAGCTGTGCAGCTTGTTGATTTTTTTCTAAAGTACCCTTTGATGGTTGGCCTTTTGGACTGCCTGAATCATTATGATAAATGAATTCGTCACTTTGGCTTTTGGTGGGATTGGTGGTGGATTGGGAATGGTGCTACCCATTGTGGTGGGTGAAGGGGTTGTGTTGGTAGTTGAGACTTGGGTTGTTGGTGGTGTGGTTGAGATGCTCAGTCCCTGAAAAAGGTATGTTTTGAGGGATTTGGGGACCGGTTGATGTATTGATTGTGGTGGCTTGAATGGTTGCCACTTGTTGTTGCAATGCTATTGGAAAAATGAGAGGATTTGATGTGATGCTTAGATTGGCTTGATTGTGAAACTGGTGGTGGGTAGGGGGGGAAGACCCAACCTAAGAGGTGATACAGATGTAAGTGGCAATAGAGGGAATGATGGTATGTTCCCTTGGAAGATTGATGATGAGAATGTGTCAATGACTTTCATTATTTTGAACAAACCACCATCTCCTTGCGATAGAGAAGTTTGTATTTTTAATAGATAGGCTAGTGTAGCATGGAATGAGGATGAATCCACATTATTATCGAAGGTGAGAAAGACGTATGGGTGTGATGGATTCCCTGGGACAAAGTTATCTAGTGTGGTGTTGATATTTACCTCTCAATTGTTTACAAGGCAATGTTTTTGCAATTCATGAAACATGGTGCTTCCCTTGTTAATAATTGGTGAGGTTGGTGTGATTGTCGATATGGTTTGGGGGATTTCTTGAGTGGTGTTTGAAATTTACAATGGGGGTGTGCTTGCAAGAGGCCTCTCTACACTAGTACTTACGTCAAGGTTAGAAGGGAATTGGGCCCCTCCTTCCGTTAACGGATGTATGTATAGAGAAGGATTAAGTTTTAGCATGGAATTGACAATTCTATGATTCTCTAGATTTTGAATCATTTCAGTTATTTCCTTTTGTGTCATTCCCAAGTCCTCGTGAATGATTTTCTCTTCTTAGTATTCCTCTCGAGGATTTTGTGATGGTAGAGAAGATCTTTTTAGGGGATTGCTCGATTCCGCAAGGTTTAAATTTCAGAGGTTACTTGACTCAACTCACTGGAAGATGATGTTTCTTTGATATTTTCCATGTTCCTCTTGTGTTGTGATCTTGTTTGGACCATAAAATAGAGATCATTTGATCTTAATCTTTAGGTACAAAAAAGGGAAGAACCTAGGAGAGTTTAAGGATCAAAGGGGTGATGACGGAGATGAGATAGATGGATGGTGCGGATGAGTTAAAATTTTGAAGAAATTTCAGGGGTGATGCTAATTTTTTAAAGGTTTGGGTTGATTTTGATAGTTTGAATAGGTGCGTTAAGCCAAACAAGATGATGGTGAACTTGTAAACCCTAGGAAGTTGTGTTATCCTAGGGAAAACTTGTATACGAGAATGAATTGGCTAAGTGTGTTAAGCCAAATCAAAGTGATCATGAACTAGTAGACTTTAGGGAGTTGTGTTATCCTAAAGGTAAATATATTCAAGAGGATTGACTATTTGACTAGGTGTATTAAACAAAATAGAGTGATGTTGGTTTTTCCTTTAAGTTTAGCGAAAATGATGATTCAAAGTTCTCAGAAGTTTGTCACTGGGATGAGATTTTGATTGATGGAGAGACGAATGAGAGTGAATATTTTGATCCTAGACTTGACCTAGGCAACACTGTTTTTTACAAAACCTCAGTACTAAAGAACATGCCATACTTCTTATGTGAGAAAATAAAACCTTTCAAAAAGCTCCGGATTTTGTTGGTAATATACAAAATTGGGCTGTTCTTTGAAGCCTTTTTGTAGAAATTATACAAAAACCTTTCTCTAACTTCAAAAAGGCTTTCAAGATGCTCCTCTCGAGCTTTTAGACTAATATTTATGAATCTTGGTTTTGGGATTTTGACTTTACAGGAAATCATTTGAGAACACACATTTGTGGGGTCCAATTGTTCTTATCTTTTTTTAGTGAGTTCCTTTTACCAAAAGCGCTTTCTTGGTTATGATTTTAAACTAAATGTCCATGTCTCAATTCCTTTTCATTCCACAAGGTCCATTATGTGAAAATTAAGGTTTTAAGAGCACAGTTTCCTAGGTTGACTTTAGCGAAACAAATTACGATTAAATCCAAGCACTTAGAAACCTCTAAGGATATAATCCCTAGGGAAAGCAAGAACACTTAGATTCCTCAAAGGATATTTGTTTCCTCCAAAGGGTTTACAATTTGAAAGCTTTTGTCAATGTCTGTTTCTCAATGTCTTGGAACCAAACAAGGTGTTTTGATTTCAAGAACATGTACAACCCCTAGGCTGAAAAGAAAGTATTTTTTGGGTTCCCACTTGGATGAATCACATTGCGCATATTCAGTGCAGATGATTAGATTCTTTACCACACATGATCCCCCTTACAATGCACTCACTTCTTGGGTTAGTCAAGCATCTGTACCCATGAATCTCCCAAGACATACTTTTCATCTCTACAACAAAATTGCATGTATAACATGGCGTGGCTTCAAAGGAAATGACCTTTTTCACCAACAAATAGATAGGATTTTTGGCCTTTGCTAAACAAGGGTTTCAATGTGGGCATTTCGTTCGTGGGGGACTATCCATGCGATGAGAGACCATTGCTACCCTTTTTGTCGAAATAATCCTCGTAATTCTCAAACTTTCCTTGAGAATCCAAACTTATATACCAATTGGAATTTGCTTGGCTTTAGCATGTTCCTGGTTGGGTTGTTCCCTTGGGTGAGTACCTTTTCCCACAAGGTAGGCCCTCTAAGATAAAAAATTAGAGCAAACATATCTCGTAGTTCAATCGAACTTCATTGAAAAACAAAGGGACAACACTCGCAATACACCACGCTCACACTCACATGATTGGTTCAATTTTAATTCCAAAATGAAATGTGGAGGCAATTATTTTATTCAACTTAAGATCACAAAAAGAACTTCCGATTCTCAAGATCACCGTGAGGCACGAGAGAAGCGCATATGCCATTTTGATGATATTATCTTGAATAAATAATTATGAAAAAAAATAGAACTTCTTCATTTTAAACCCTCAAAGCAAAATGAATTCCTTTTAAAGCACTAAATCAAATGTGAAGTTTGTTTTTTTCAATTGTTAAACCTCAACTAAATCTAGTAGATTGTTTCTAAGGTATTTTTTAAGCCTTTTGCAAACTTTAAAAGGGAAATTTGTGTTGTTCTTTATAGAGCCCAAAATAAAAATTATTGTTTCTTAAGGCATAGAAGATAACAAATTCTTTTTAAAGGAGATTAAAAACTCTCTAAAAAGTATTAAACAACACTAGAGTGTTCAAAAACACTTTGTATAGGGTGAGGTTGATGTCCCAATGGAATCTTCCATTTTGCTTCCTTCCTCTATTTTACCTGCAAAATAATAAGAACCAGAAGATGCAAGGGCAGTAAACAAGTCAAGAAATCAAAAAGCTCAAAACAAAACATGTGTTAAAAAAAAACCAGATTTAAATATCTTCCTGTCAGCCTTTGATGCAGTTAGCATATGTGGCACAGTTTGGAAACTTAGCGATGCCATATAGCACCACACTTTGATTGAGTGCAGTTATCTGTAGGAAACAAAGAGCGTGATTGCACCAGAGTTTAACCAAGCGGCATAGTTTGCAACTCAAAAATCCATGACCAAGTTTATAATTTTGAATATTTTGAGCGGGAACACGACTGCAACATAGTTTAAGAAAAGTGTGGTGCAATATAGTGCCATGCCTCTGAAAGTAGTGCAATACAACACTTTGCAAACTGTTAGCAGAGCAGTTTCCTATGTGCACAAAAAATGTTAAAAAAACACAATTTTTTTGAGAAACGTGATGAAATTCTTGAAATCAGCCCTCCTTCTAGTGCCAAAATGTGAACCCTAGTTTGATACCTGCACAAATACAACAAAAAAAGATATTATCATATCAATATTCAAGGTGAAACAAGGATTCCCCATGAAATCCTTTTACAATTTAACTTAAATAGAAAGGAAAATGAAGAACAATGCAATAAACCAAATTTAATCTATCTAAGCTAAGAAAACTCTTGATCCCATGGGGGAATTGTTGCCGATTGATATGTTTCAATTGGCCCTTTCCCAAATCCTTAGTTGAAAATGTTGATGATGTGTGGATTGTTGAATCTCCTTAATGAGATTTTGGCATAACCTAGCTATGATATTGTGAAAATTATGAATACTTGAAGAGAATTGGGAAAAAAAAGCTCTCAATGTGAAGAGAGTAACTTTGCATGAGTTGCAGGAGGTTGGTCATGAGGTCTAGTCTCCCCCACCCCCATGGTACCAGAGGGTGTGTCGCGCCAATGCCACCGGTCACGTTAAAAATTTTACCAGGCGCACTGTAGTTCATAGGAGGTCGTGCTACCCAATTCTTGCAGTCTGATAAAAATAAAAAACATTGCATGAGATTATGGATGTTGAATGAGAGGAAGAACCTTTCATTTATAGATTTTCAAAATGTATAAGAGAGTGAAATTGAGCAATGTGGGATCATTCAACATCCAATGGCCAAGTGCCACTTGTCAGGATGTGAATGGTTTAAGTTGTGCACATTTTGGCGAAAGTGCCAATAAATGCAATTAGGTGGAATTTGAAATTTGGGAAATGACATGTGAGAGGGAAAAAGGAATGAAATAAATGCCACTTGGCTCAATGCACAAGGACATGTAAGAGGAGTGAATTCTTTGTCGGAAGTACCCATCCACTTGGATTTTTGAATTCAAACTTGAGGGAATATTCCTCCTTTATTCTATGTTGAGAGAAAATAGGCAATTAAATAAATCAAAGTAATTGATTTATTGTGCAAGTTGCATTCTCTAAAGGATTTTAGTGATAGGGATTAAATTAATCAATATTTGATTAATTTAATGAGGGATTAGATGATCTGACAATTTTGACTCAAATTTACGAGTTGATTTAAATCACAATTGAGAGGAAATGATTAATTAAATAAATGATTTGATCTATTTAACTAAGTGGGATAATGTTAGATTAAATCAAACAAGGTTTTAATTTATTTAATTTAACAAGAAGACTTTAGGGATTTAATCAAATAAAATGATTTATTTAATTAAAAGGGATTTTAGGGGTAATTAAATTAAATTGATTAACTTAATCAATAGGGGAGAAAGACCTAATTAAATAAATAGTGATGATAGGCTGAGAGTGTGATTTAGGAAGAAATGTTGTTAGTTAATCATGATCAAATGTGTCAGATCAAATTGTACATTTTCCATGTCTACACTATGTATTTTATGTAATGACCTATCAAGCTATATGTGAACATCTAATGCTATCTCAGCATGTATGTTGCCTACCTAAATTTGTTTAAATGGTTGCACATTGTCTCAAATTATTTATTAAAATAAATAAATTTTTTATGGTATAGGGCTAAGGAACTTGGACATGAATATATAACATATCATCTCATGTTTATCTCAAGTGCATGCAATTGCCCCATTATTTTCTTATGCATAACTACTAATTTCACTTTTATTTTATAGAGAAAACAAAAATATAAAATATAGAAAATTGCAAGAGTTTTTAGAGCTATATTTTTTATTATTTTTTAAAATATTTAAATATTTGCATTATTTTTTCAGAGTTAAAAATTTGATAACCTTTCTCACATAATAAAATGTAATTTTTTTTATTTTTGTAAAAATATATTTAAAAGAATATGATACCTTATTGAAATGATATAATTATTATTTTAATTTTCAATAAATATTTAAAATATAATTTGGACATGTTTCCAAATAGTTGTATTTTTAGTAAATGCAAATTTATTTCTTTATTAAATATATCTTTACTGAAATTTAAAGTATTAATCCTTGCACTAAAACTTCATGTTAGTAATATGAAAAACTAAGAAAAAATATTAAATATGAAAGATGGAAATAATTTTTCAATTTTGACTTTCTCTAATTTAAAATAAATATTGTTATGAACCTTTCATAAGAAGGGGGATTAAATGAAACATAATTAATTAAATATTAATTGTGATGTGAAATAATGTGATTATTTAAAAATTGGCCCTTAAAATATTATATAAACCATTTATCTGAAACCTAGAAAGGACGTGGAGATCAGTAAAGGGAAATTTTGGTTTGGTTGGCTATGGGTATATGGGACGAGTCATGTAGTGTTCATTCTATGTTGCCAAAAAGTGTAGCCTTTGACACTTTTCCACTCGTTTGGGCCTTTTCCCTTGGATTATGGTCTTGTTTTTCCTTGATTTAGTCTTGAAAGCTTGTAATTCAACAATAATCTAATGGTGTTTCACTAAGGTTCTGTGAAGTGTTGTAACAAATCTTCCCACTTTTCCAAGACCCTTTCAACATAATTCACCTAAACAACCCCTTTTTTCCCCTTTCCAAGCCTTGTGATAAAGCGTTGTAAGGAATTTTCACACTTTCCTAGGCTTATCATCACCGACTAACCCTTTTCTTATGTTAATTTTTCCTCTTAATGTACTTTTAAGCCCAACCTAAGTTTGTTTCGGGAGGAAAACCTAATAATATTATTACTCACCATTTTATTCCTGACCACCACTTAAAATTTCCCAAGTGGACTAGGTCACCACCTTAGGCGATGTAGTCCCTTTTTCCATAAATTTAAAATTTAAGATAAAAAACTAATGGGAATTTTCCTCCAAAATCCTAGTGTCGGCCTATCATGTTGCATTTTTGGGAAATTAGGGCATAGTATGTATAAATAAGGGTTTTCACCTTCATTTTCCTCTCTCCCAAGCTCATTTTCATCTTCACAAGCACTCTTGCACTCAAGCTTCCCAAGCAAGCAATCAAGCACAATGCATCTCAATCAACCTCCATTGGAGATGTTCTTGCATATGGCAGATCTCAACAACTAAAGGTTTAGTAAGTTTTTATATCCAATTCATCATTCAATCTTCATTTCTTTTTATTGTTTCTCATTTAGGTTTGAGTTACCATCAAAGGGGTTTGACCTAGACAAACCCCTATTTCCTAACCCCAAAATTTTCTTGCTCTTTGCATGTGATTTGTAGGTGTGTATGTAGATTTAACAAGGTACAGAGTGTTGGAGAAAGTACAATCATTCCTTTCAAGTCAACCCACATCATCAAACCCTAGAAGGAGAAAAAGGATAAGTTGTAGGCCACTTTCTGGAGATTTGGACACAGGCTATTGTAGAGAAGGAAAGTAAAGCTAGGACCCGAGTATGTGCAGGATCATGATGGGCCAAAAAGTAGTGATATGTAAACCATATGATGGTCCATGTGGCTAACGACTTTTTTTTTAACCCAAAATTGATGAAACGAAAAGGATTTTTAGAGGAGATTCTCAACTTTCCACCAATATAAATTATGCTTTACTTTGAATTTAATAAAAAAATATTTATTCATTTTCTATTAGAATTACGAATAAAGTCCTTATTGATAGGTTGATTGAAAAACATCTATAACTTTCAAATGGTATCACATTTTTTGAATTCGAAACATGCATCACATTATATGCTTTGCATACTATAGGATTAAAAAAGATAAAATTTAATTTCATGAATTTTTGACCAAGTGAAGGTGGTTAGACATATGCGGTTTTATATTTTTTAAAATTTGTAATAGAAAATTCATAATTAATTATTTAATTGGAAAAAAATTGTAAAAAAATATGCATCACATTGGGGCATGAGTCCTCTACTTATATCTAAAATATTATAATTTTTTTTTATCAATTTATTGTGGTTAGGGTGGTCAGACAAACACCTACTTCTTATTTTTACCTTGAAATTTAAACACTACTGCATTGAAATTTCAAATTTTCACCAAATAGATTTTTTTTTTTTTTAAATAAAGGTCTAGTAGTTTAGAAAATACATTCAATTTGCTACAGATTATATTTTTACATTTTTTTGAAATAATATAGATAACTTATTCAATTTTTTACGTCAAGTTGTCTAACTCTAATTTTTTGTCTTTTATTGCCACTTAAGGGCCTATTTTTTCCATGATGATCCTGCACATACCCACCCACAAAATCAAAACTTCAAGCTTCCAAAAGTACCAAGAGGACTAGGTTGCCACTATTGGCGACCTTGTCCCTGTACTAGGCCTGAAAAAGGGGTTTTGTTTTTTTGGGTACATTCATTTCGCCTTTCGCTTTTCAATTTTTATTTTTATTTTCCTTTCATTTGGGGAAGATGCAAGGCATTGAGACCACAATGTCTCCTTCATGTTGACCCAAGTGAACCCTTTTCCTTTTCTTTTTTTCCTCCATTTGGGGATGATGCAAGGCATTGAGACCACATTGTCTCCTTCATGTTGACCCAAATGAAGTCTTTTCATTTTCCTTTGTTATTTTTTCCTTTCATTTGAGGATGATGTAAGGCATTGAGACCACAATGTCTCCTTCATGTTGACTCAAAAAGTCTCCTTTTCTTCTACCTTTTTATTTTTATTTTTTTGTCCTTTTGGGGATGATGCAAATCATTGAGATACCCTATGTCTCTTCTATGTTGACCCAAAATGACTCTTTATTTTAAATTTTTTTTGCTCTCTTTGTGTCCTTGCTCCAATTATATGTATTTGGGGAGATGATGACAATTATGAGCTCTTTACACAAAATACTGTAGCAATGAACATACTCACCCCAAATCCATAGATCCCTCATGATTTTTTGGTTTTTCATTTTGGGGGCATCCGCCTTTTCGTTTTATTTTCATTTTATTTTACATGAAGCAACCTTCCTTGGAACATTATCACTTGGCATAGGGTTTTCCACATATGCTCTCATGTCCTTTTTCTTATTTCTTGCATTTTTCCTTTCTCTACTTTAAAGTAGTTGCTCACAAAATGGTGTGTAGCAACTCCTTTAAAGTGGGGGCATACATTGGTACTATTCATTTTTCGAATTTGTATTTTATTTCCTTTGTACTTGCTTCCTAGTGCAACATTTTCACTTCATATGATGTGTTTCTCACTTTTTGGATAACATTGGGTGAGATGTCTTTCATAAGTGTGACTTATCTTAGCATATTGCATTCCTCTTAGTGGCCTGATGTGATGCATCGCATCCCCTAAGTTGTGATTCTTCTATCATTTTATTCTTCCTCTTTTGGAAACATTAGACACAATGTTCTCTAAGTCAAAGACGTCACATGAAGTAAATAAGACTCCTTGGAACAATCCTTTTTAAATTTTTACATTTTTGCACTTTTTCTTTCATTCATACATGGCCACCTTACATAACACAACTTGCATGCATGTGGTTCCATCTTGCACTTGTTCATGAGTTCTAAGAATCCAAGGCTTTGCTTATCTCATGAACCACAACCTTTGTCTTTGTGGTGCCTTATCAAAGTTATCAGGAGTTATAATTTTTGTATGGTTGAGCGGGAAGCCCAACTAGCCGCACAAATTTCCCTATAGCCACCTTTGTGTGGGTATGAGTGCATACCACCAAGTGTATGTATTTCACCCATTTTGGAATTCTCCCCTGACAGACAACTGAAAGTCTCATTGACGAAGAGTGAGTACATCTTCCCTTTGGAAAAACAACCTAGATCTGATCCACAACTAGCTTGATGTGAATTTTCTTCTCTCTTCACTTCCTCACATCACTCCTTGTGTGATCTTTCATGCTTATGTTTGGTTTTCCATGGGATCTTAATCCTGAGGGCTTGATCATCCCTCTCGGTTGATGCCATCTCACCTTACTAGCATGAGTACATTATATCCCACTCAATAGGCATGATTTAGCTACTTTAGTGCGAGTTTTAAGCAAGTTCATCTTTTCACTAAAGTGTAGCCTTTGACACTTTTTCACCTGCTTGGGCCTTTTCCCTTGGAGTTTGGCCTTGTTTTTCCCTGATTTAGTCTTGAAAGCTTGCAATTCAACAATAATCTAACATTGTTCTACTAAGGTGTTGTTTATTGTTGTAACAAATATTCCCACTTTTTTAAGACCCTTTCAACATAATTCACCTAAAGAGCCCCTTTTTGGGTATATGCAGGATCATCATGGAAAATACAGGCCCTTAAGTGGTGATGAAAATTCAAAAAATCAGAGTTAGGCAACTTGATGTAAAAATTTGAATAAGTTATCTATATTATTTCAAGAATATGTAAGAATAGGATCTATATAAAATTGAATGTAGTTTCTAAACTACTAGGGTTTTTTTTTTGAAATCTATTTAGTGAAAATTTGAAGTTTCAATGCAATAGTACTTAAATTTTAGGGAAAAAATAAGAAGTAGGCATCTGTCTGACCACCCTAACCACAATAAAATGATAATATTTTTTTATAATATTTTATATATAAGTAGAGGACTCATGTCCCGATGTGATGCATATTTTTTTGTAATTTTTTTCCAAATGAATAATTAATTATAATTTTCTTATTAAAAATTTTAAAAAAATCTGAAAAACTTGTATGTCTAACCAACTTAACCTGGTCAAAACTTCATGAAGTTCAATTTTTTTTAATCCTCTAGTATGCAAAGCATAAAATTTGACACATGTTTCAGATTCAAAAATTGTGATACAGTTTGAAAGCTATAGATGTTTTTTAATTAGCCTACCAATCGGGAATTTAGTCGTAATTAAAATAGAAAATGAATAATAATTATTTGTTAACTTCATAGTAAAGCATAATTTATATTGGTGGAAAGCTACGAATATCCTTTAAAAACCCTTTTCGTTTCATCAATTTTTGGTAAAAATAAGTCGTTAGCCACATGGGCCATGATATCACTTACATATCACCACTTTTTGGCCCATCATGATCATGCACATACCCTTTCACCCCTTTCCATGCCTAGTGATAAAGCGTTGTAAAGTTTTGTAAGACATTTTCACACTTTCCTTGGCTTATCATCACCAACTAACCCTTTTCTTATATTAATTTGTCCCTTTAATGTACTTTTAGGCCTGACCTAAGTGTGTTTTAGGAGGCAAAATTGATAAATATTATTAATCTCTATTTTACTTCCAACCACCACTTGAAATTTCCCAAGTGGACTAGGTTGCCACCTTGGGCGACCTAGTCCTTTTTGGCATAAATTAAAAAATTTAGACAAAAACCTAACAAAATTTTTCCTCCAAAACCCTAATGTTGGCCTATCATGTTGCATTCTTGGGAAATTAGGGCATAGTATGTATAAATAAGGGTTTTCACCTTCATTTTCATCTTCACAAGCACTCTTGCACTCAAGCTTCCCAAGCAAGAAATCAAGCACAAGGCATCTCAAGCAACCTCCATTGGAGTTGTTCTTGCATGTTGCAAATCTCAACAAATAAAGGTTTGGTAAGTGTTTATATTGGTTTCACCATTCAATCTTCATTTCCTTTCATTGTTTCTCATTTGGGTTTGAGTTACCATCAAAGGGGTTTGACTTAGGCAAACCCCTATTTCCTAACCCCAATATTTTATTGGTCTTTGCATGTGATTTGTAGGTGTGTATGCATATTTAGCAAGGTACAAAGTGTTGGAAAAAGTGCAATCATTCCTTTCAAGTCAGCCCACATCATCAAACCCTAGAAGGGGCAAAAGAACAAGTTGCAGGCTACTTTCTGGAGATTCAGACATGGGCTAGTGTAGAGAAGGAAAGTACCAACTATTACCCATAGAATCAAACATTTAAGCTTCTAAAAGTACTAGGAGGACTAGGTCACCAGTATTGGCAACCTTGTCCCTATATCAAGCCTGAAAAAGGGTTTTTGTATTTATGGCTACCCTTTTCCCTGAAACCCAGTCTGACAAAGTTTCCCGATAGGACGACTAGGTCACCCAACTTGGTGTATGTGTCCCTTTGCTAATTTCGGACAATTTCTAGAACATTCTAGGGCTCCTCATTTGCAATTTTTATTTCATAGGTGCAAAAGCTCTGAAATTTCCAGTTTCCTTACTGTTTTAATATATTTAAGGCATATATTTTAGCTTACATTTAGTTTTCATTTACTTTCATTTTCATTTCATAGATTAGATTAGTATCATTTCATTTCTGTTGTCAACCACATTTCTCACGCGCAACACAACCCTAATCCAATCCTTCCTTTGAATGCAACCGTCAAAACAATCATATGAACAAAGTGGAAAGAGTGTCATTCCCAACACCAAGTGCTCGTAGGTGAAAAAACTAGGGGCCTAGTAAAGGGAATCCTCTTCCCCTTGTAAGTATATATTTTTGGTGGTTGACTTTAAAATAAGAGTATAATTCGTATATATAATTGTCATATTAGGGCTATGATGCCTAGGAAAATGTTGTGTGTGATTATGCATTTTCCCTTTAGAGTGTACAGTAGTCAATAGGCCCAACTTCATTAAGGTATTCTTAGAGTGAGGGTAATCATTTCTAAAATTGTATGAAACATTGATTACCTAACATTGGATTTGAGATATAAAATTTGAAAATTAATGATGATAAATGTATAAAATTCCACTATTGTTTCTAAATTTCAATCTCACATTTTAAATATTAAATAATTTATTTAAATAAATACTATTTATTTCAAAGTGTATATTAAAATTGTTATATTATGTTGGATATATAATCCATTTTTTACTTTATAAATGTAGCAGAGTATATTTGATGTTAAAGTCTTAAAACAGATTAGTTTTCTTAAAATATATTACAAATGTTATTATTTAATTATTTTTATGAAAATAAAGAAAGGGGAAATTTTAAAGATATATTTATTAGAAATATTATAATTTATTTTAATTTAAGCATATTATTAAATATTAAATTTAAAATAAATTAAATATTAGATTAAAATACTCACAAAAATATTTTTATCTATACTAATGGATAATTAAAACTAATTACGCCGAAAGGCGTACAGTGAAAGCATTGTGTATAAAAGAGTATATCTTTTTATTTAAATAATAAATTTTGATAAATATGATTGTTAATTATATAATTTCATATATTGAAATTTATTAATCAGTTACTATAACGCAACTGTCACGATGGCAGTTAAATCTATAGAAAATTACAATTAACATATATAGAAAATTACAATTACCATATATGTTAATTTTATTGAATCGAATCTAAAGAAAATGACAATTACCATATTTTTAAATATATTTGTAAAAGAGTATATTTATTATTTAAATAATAAATTTTGATAAATATGATTGTTAATTATATAATTTCATATATTGAAATTTATTAATCAGTTACTATAACGTAACTGTCACGATGGCAGTTAAATCTATAGAAAATTACAATTACCATATATAGAAAATTACAATCACCATATATGTTAATTTTATTGAATTGAATTGAATCTAAAGAAAATGACAATTACCATCTATTTTAATTTTATTTTATAGATTTAAAATATATTTCAATTTTAGAAAATATAATGGCAGGATATCCACATATTTCAAAGCACAAATAAATCAAATATAAAATTTATTCTACATGTTAAAATATAAAATATAATATTTAAGGACAATTACAATTACCATATATTTTAATTTTATTTTATAAAATTTCTATAGAATTTGAAATATAGCATAATTTATTTAGTATGCAATTCATTCATTTAAATATTATCAAAAGTAGTTATAACAATATATTTGAGTGATTGAATTGAATCTATAGAAAATTGCAATTACCATATATTTAAAATTTATAAAATTTCTATAGAATTTTGAAAAAAAGTCAATAAATAAATATATTGCAATGATGATATTTATTCAATGATTATATTTTTCTATTAAATTGTTCATAAGCAATATTTTGTGCTATATAAATATATTGCATTGATTGAATTTAATATGAAATTTGTAATAAACAGAAATCATTTAGTTGTTTTTTAACAAAAATCCCTGCATTCACGTCAATGGGTAAGTGTAATTTGGGAAAAAACAATCCTCCTCCTTGGTGGACGCGATTTAATCTCATTTTGGAAGATCATGTTTCCAATAACTACTTGGGCAACTGTAAGTTTTAGAAAGTTTATTTTCAGGGAGTGAAGAAGAAGAAGGGGGAGAGATCTGGGGAGTTACAGAAGTGAGAGTGAGAGTTGTAGAAGAGATAAAATCTTGAAGGAAAGCCATGAAAAATGTTGGATGAGCAGTTAGAAATGTGAGGAGATGAGTAAAATTTGGGAATAGATAAATGCCCTCTGGGAGCTCTATATAAAGACAAGAGCTTGGCATCAGTAGCTGCAGACTCAAGTTGAAGGATTGTGATTGTCTGCCAATCTAAGTGTAAGGCCATTCTCTTGGAAGTCAAGAATTCTGAGTTGTGAGTTGTGTGCTTCCTTAGTCATTTGTTAGCCCTGTATTTTTTGCAACATTGTTTGAGCCTTGCTTTCTGCATATGTGAAAAAAAGACATAAAAAAAAATAATGGTAATTGATTTCGTCTTTTTGTAGAGCTCCAGAAAAAGAAGATACTCCATTTGCATAAGGTTCAAGTCGAAAGATTATTTAGTGTGTGGAAATAAACAGGTCGACACTCAGTAACAAGTAAGTTTGCATTATCTGACTCTGTTTTTGTAAAATGAAAAATGCATAGTAGGATTGCAATGTGAACGCCCCAGAAATACAGTATTAAAATTTGGAAATAGCTCTAAAATCTGTTTCATATATGCATCAATATGAAAACTTGCCTATTACAAAGGTATTGTTTACTTTTAATGTTTACCTTTGTCATACTTCAGATTTCCCACTCGCTCCTTCATCCATGCTTTAACGGTCTCCCATATCAATCAAATAAATCGAGGCCTGTTTTATGTTAATTTGTATCTTCGAAGTTGTGTGGCAATTGAAGATTTGGACATACTGGCCTTGTGAAGCTCTGCGTATTTAATTTGAGCTCAACCAACTGGGGGTAATCTGTAGTAATTTTTTCTACAAAAGAAGTTTCTAAGTTCAATTAAACGAGATTGGATGCACAGATTTGCAAATTCAAGAAGCAAGCACAATGCTTGATCAACTTTTTTTCAAGAAGTGGGCACATTGCTATGAGCTGCTACAGTCTCCCATCAGTCAAATCAGCAACTTCCCAAAAAGAACAAGCCTTTAAAAACATAAAACCCCTAAACTCTCTGAGTATTTCTATAAACCAAAACCCTCAATCTCCAAAATCCTCAGATGCTAACAGGTCAAAATACAAGGAGGGACATGCCTTCCCCATTCACAGCTGCTAGTTTTATGCATCGTTCAATCCTCACATTGTTCAATATTATTTCCCCAAACCGATTATAACCTTCCTGGAAGGAAAGATCAAACCGTAGACCTTCAAGAGAGAGTGAAGCAAAAGGATATTGCTTATCACATTTTTCATGTACTGAAACTGGGTGGTTGACGTCTGGAATTTTTACAATGCTGGAAAGAAGTGATATTATTGAATCGAAAAAATACCATGGCAAGTGACATACCTCAACATTCTACACAAATTGTGTGCTGTTGTCAACGATGCCAATGACAAAAGAAGGGCAGAGTTTGCAAGAAAAATTAGAAAGCCCTACCACACCAGAAAAACTGATGTGTGTGCTACACCATTTTATTTGTCATGTTACTGCTGCTGTAGAATTTAAGACAATAGAAAAGTCAATATTTTATAATGAAAACCCACATGAGGCCAATTCAAGAAATACAAGGCAATAGATAAGACACCCTCTTACTGAGAAGGTCCCATAAATTTGATGATGAACAGTGGAACATCTTACATTGATCATATCATGCTTATAAATAATGATTGGTCTAGGTCGTGATTTAAACCCATGATTATAAAGTGCCATACATTGCAGGTAGAATGCATTTTCATGCTACATTTGTTTATGGTTCCTTTAAATTTAATGAGTTGAACTTGGAAATCACCCTCTATGACTGGGAGGGATGCTGCCATCATGATCCATAGAGTGAAAAGGCATTTATAATGTCATTGTAAAATCCCCATTTTCTCATTGTTAACCTCAGCTGCTTTGCGATTTGGAATTGTTTTGTTTCTTTGCTTCCATTTTTTCCCACTAAGTAACATGGAAAACAAGGAAATTAAAAAAGAGCAAATGTCCACAATGTAGTCTGGGGGCAGTAGTCCTTTGGATGACTAGGTTGAGGATTTCTTGCTGCCAAAGGATTAGTCTTTCTCAGTCCATGTGGGCAATATTCCTGTGCCATATAATTTTGGGCCACAATTGTGTCAAGAAAGCAACACAAAAGATGCCCAAAATATGTAAAGAACTGAAATTTTTGTCAACTTTCGTTAACCATCTCTTCTACCCCAAGCACTTTTTTATAAGTTACAAAGAATACCCAATTTGGAGGATTAAAAAATTAAAAATTAATTTTATCCCAAAAATCAATGCTTTAAAACAGAAATGCTTAAGCTTCCTGAAAAAGTAGGAAAGAAGGAAATGTTAAAGAAAAACTGCTCCTAAACAAATAAAATAACACCGAACTAAAGTGACTTTAAAATAGGCCCTCAACTCTCCGTCCAAAAATAGGACCACCAAAAATAGTAATTGTCAGATATAGTCACACTAAAAATAGCAACTCGATGCATGAATGAGCTCCAACATTCTGAAATATAGCAAGTCCTCTGATATGGGATATGATATGGGTTAGAAAAATTTCAGCTATCTCAAAAAAATCAGATCACAAACTGCTTGGGAAGATTGTTACCTGTGCAAAATTACTCATTTCTGAACAAGATTTTGTTATTGCATTTGTTTTTGAATATTCTGATCAATTATGTATATTACATAGAATGAAGAAGAAAAAAATATAGTTAAGTGAAGTTATAGAAGGGAAAATTCTGATTGCTTCATACCTTATATACCCTTAACAAAATCGCAAGCTAAGAATAGAATCGTTTAGGATTGTACTCATTTTGAAAATAGTAAAATCCAGTTCAGTAAAATTTATGAATAGTATTTGGAGTATGGTTTTTGGGTTTGATTTTGTTTTTGGAGTATCATTTGGATTGATAAAAATAGTTAACTGCACTCACCCTTGCACAATTTATCCCATATCATATTCTGATGATATGGGATATGATATGGGTTAGAAAAATTTCAGCTGTCTCAACAAAATCAAAATATGAAAATATTATAAACTAAATTTATACAAAATATATCACTTATACTTATTATTATTACATTTAGAACACTGTAATCAAATAAATCCAATATATATATGTAATGATAGTCTATATGCAATTTTTATCATTACATATATTACTGTTAGATAAATGAAAGGGACCTTAAACTTTAGATTATTATTCATATACTTTTATAAATTTAATCTAATGAATATTATTTTCTATTTTATTAATTTAATAAATTATTTTTATAGATTATTAACTTTATTGATAGATTTATATGTATTTGTAATAAGAAAAAATATAATTATTTAAATAATACATTTTAAGATTTTAGAGTTGAGATTGGAATAAAAATATAAATTAAATAATAAAATTTAAATAAATTAAATGTGATATTTGATTTGAATTTTGATGGCAGATTACCAAATATATTAGGAATGATTTGACTAATGTGTTGAAAATAAGAATTTTTATTAGATAGATGTCTCAACATTTATATATTGATTATATTTTAACAAAACAGATAAAAACTAATAAAACACAAACAACACGATGATAATCTATAGGGGTTAAAACTATTTTTTATTGAATTATAACTAATAGCTACTATATTGTCTTCTTCAAGGGTAGGGCATTCTATATTTGTGGAAATTTGATGTATTTTTTAACACAGTTCAGTATGTATCAAGTTGTTAAAGGGGTTAAAACTAATTTTATTGAAATATAACGGAACAACTACGATATTGTCTTCTACAAGGGTAGGGCATTCTATATTTGTGAAAAATTGATGTATTTTTTACCACAGCTCAGTATTTTTCAAGTTGTTAATTTATTGAATTATTTCCAAGTTGCAAATTCTTGGTCTAGCAAGTCCATTAATGTAGAAAATAATAATAATTAACCTTAGATTGAAGGATCAGAATAAAATTCCATGAGGGTCAATTCAAATTAGGGTTCAATTAGGGTCTTAAGATGAACCACATGATATAATGTGGTTGTCACATGTGCTATATAACACACACATCGCATGTTGCATGCTAAGGCCGATGAGTAAAGTATGCAAATATAGAGTCGTGCTTATGCAACTGATGTGAACCTTTCTATGGAAGACATGGTGCACTTGAAGTAGACCGCATGTAAGTCCATAGCTGGAAATGCTCAATATTTACAATGTAAAAAGGAGTGAGCCGCATTGACGAGAACAGTAGAAGGAACAAATGTAGAAGGTGAAGGTCTGAAGGATGATGAAACCTTCACTCATGCAATGGAGAGAATTTGAGATGTTAGGGCAAAAATTAAATGGTCAGAGAAAGCAGCAGCTTCTATCCAAGCAAATTTGAACAAGAGTTTACCCCCTAACCGTGTTGTACCAAGTGAAAATAGTTCTAATAATCCTCCTAAGAAACAAAAACATGATGAGGAGCATCTACCAGTGCAACCTCCCTTGGAAATAATTGTCATAAGTTCCAATGAGTCTGAGGATGATACTTCACTCGCACCCTAAATAAGTGAAACACAACTTATCTATGAAATGTATGCCTTGGTGTGACAAATAATTTTGAAATGAACAGTTTTGACTAAATGGAATTCATCTTGCATTGGGAAATACTCATAGATTGCAATTGAAGTGCTGAAACTATGTTCATATATTTAAGATTCTATAACTAACAATGATAGAGATCTTTATAACCTGTTACTTATGTTTAGAGTTTCATTTATTGTTTAGATAATGGCCACACAAAATGAATCTCCTTGCAGTGAACCATTAGTCCACCGGATAGAATCCCATGAAGAGTCAACAAATTCAAACACACGTGTGGCAAGTCTAATAGACAAGTTGTACATGTCAATTGAAGACCACTCAAAACAAATCATTACCAAACTCCACGATGCTGCACTGCTTGCAGGTGCAATAGAACGACAAGAGATTGACGACATGGAAGACATTGCTCGTAAATTACATGCAACATGCAAGAAAGTTGTAGGGTTCTTTGGTTTTTTAAGAGAACTTTATTATGCAGAGCAATACAAGGAACCAAGAATTGCAAAAAATGTGATTGACAAATTTATTTCATACTTGTATCATAATTAGGTTAGGCACATATGAAGCATATAGAATGATGTTCAATGCTTGGGTCAATCTTATGAATAATGTTTTTTCAATAATGGACATATAGTCCACTCACATGAAAGTGTACTATTTATTTGATATTGCTAGCAAAATTTTAAACATTGTAGTTATCTTTTGAAGTTTATTAACTATTACAACCACTACTATGATCTCTATTGATAACTCACCAACCTCCTAAAGTAAAAAAAATTGATACACAAATTTTGCTTGCACTTCTCTTTGAAAATTCAATTGCAATTCAGACGAAAAAAAGCATACATATTTTGATAACCTGTTACTTATTTATGAGTTTCATTTATTGTTTAGATAATGGCTAGCCACAATGAATCTCTTTTTAGCGAACCAACAGTTGAACAACTAGAAGCCCATGAGGAGTCAACAAATTCAAACACACATGTGCCAAGTCCGATAGAGAAGTTGTACACGTCAATTGGAAACCACTCGAAACAAATCATTAGAGAACTCCATGATGCTGCATTGCTTGCACGTGAAATAGAATGACAAGAGATTGATGACATGGAAGAAATTTCCCACAAATTACATGCAACATGCAAGAAAGTTGCAGAATTCTCCAATTTTTTAAGGGAACTTTATTATGCTAAGCAATACAAGGAACCAAGAGCTGCAAAAAGTGCTATTGATGAATTTATTTGGTACTTGTATCATAATTAGGGTAGGCAAATGTCAATCATCTAGATGATTGTTCAATGTTTGGGTCACTTTTATGAACAACATGTTGCGGTAGACATTCATGTCTAGGTTCTACAAAAATCATTCAAATGTTTTGTATGTAGATGGAAAGCATGAATCACTTGATTTAATGAACAATATTTTCATATTAAATATCAAATTTTGCAAAAGATGATGCAGTTATTCTGGATATACATGACCTACATGATATATAAATAAATTCACAAAAGCACAAGAATGAGCCCATTTAATTCAAGGACCAATTTCAAAAACACATCAAATGTTTCATTATATCTTCTTTATCATGGAATCTATTCATGTAAGTATGCTTCACGTAAACTTCTTATGTAATAGTCATGTCAATGTGTATTCTATGTACAAAACTTGCGATTGCAGTGTTCATTGATATAAAAAAAAATTCATTTAAAACAAAAAGTAGACTAACCTTGGAAAAACATGAATCTAACAAATCCAACTTTAATGATTTTCTAGATATGGTGCGACCAAGATTGAATTTTGAAACAGAGGAGCAAAGAAAACAATATCAAAGAGAATATCATAGAGAATATCAAAGAGAATATAGAAAATGACGACGAGAACAAATGACAAATGTCACAGTACAAGATGAAAGACATGGAGGTGTACAAGCAAACATACAAAACCCAAATGGAATCCTTCACGGTGATTTAAAAAAAATGCAAACACAATTTCGACAGCAATTAGATAACTTGACAAAACTAGGCATGTGTTATATCTGCCAAGAATGCAACCTAGGAATGAAATTATTTCACACCTCTAAAGGTGCAGTTTGTAATAGATGTTGTCAAGAGAAAGGGAACCATAGATTTTCAGCATCGAATAATATGGATCGTGGGCAACAACTAGAAGAACTTGCGAACTTAACACAAGTAGAAGAAATGTGATTGCACATGTT